>RXID01011096.1:0-349877 GCA_005019695.1 Trichopus zeylanicus subsp. travancoricus
CATCGATTAAATATATATATAAAATAATTTAATTTTACTAATTAAAATTAATTTTTTTAAAAATAATATAATTTAATTTTGATTCAAATAATTATTAAATTAATTAACAATAACTTGTCTTTTTGTAATTCTTATGAAAATTGATTATTCGATAATATAAAATTAAAAATTTTAAATCCAATTTTATTATATCAATTGTCAGTAGTTGTGAATTAATTGTTCGAAATAAAATCAAATAAGGATAATTTAGTCCTTTTATATTAATTTAATTGGTATAATTAAAATAAATTAAAATATTTTAAAATATTTTAATTAAGGTATTTTTTTAGAAATTTATAATATAAAATAAGTGATTTTTTGATAATAATAATAAGACATATGATTTTTCATAAATTCATAATAAGATAAATGACTATTTGCTAAAATCTCTAATAATAATTGCTCATTTGGGAAATAATTTTTTTCCAGCAAAAATACACTGATGGTTGTTGGTTAAAGATCAGTGGCTTTACTCAAGAAAATAAATTAAGAGAAAATTCTTAAATTTTAACAAAAAATTTTAAATCTTTAAAATTTCTATGAGTTTTGAAATTTCTAATAATCTCATCCATTAACCACCATTAACATTAAAAACCTATGTGGTGGATCTCATCTTATATAGATCAAATACAAAATTACTTACTAATATTGTGACAATAATATATATTTAGAAACTAAATATTATGAAATTTTTTTACTCATATGTAATTAATTTTGATTATAATATTTAATTTTTAATTATATATATACTTGATTTTGATAAAATTTATATTATTTTTATTCATATATTTTATTCATAATATTTAGTTTGTAAATATATAGTATCATTACAGTGCTGCTATAATATTGTTATAGTATAGCTAGAATTTTTTTAAATAGCGTTAGTAACAACAAATATTTACTTATAACATCTAATGAGAATTTCAAAAGTTAGAGGGGGTGTAGGGACTTGAAAAATTTTCAGAGATATAGGAAAATTGCCCATAAATTAAAAGAATTTTGAATGTGTAAACCCTTTAAATCACGAAATTATTATACACTAGTACAAAAAGTCAATTGCATATAACTCATTGAAATCTTACTAAATTACATATTTTTCTTTCAAACTTAAAAAATTACATATAATTTCTTAAAATCTTGTCAAATTATATATTTTTTCTTAACATTTAAAAAATTACATAAAACTCTATGAATATTTTTCAAATTGCATATTTCTCCTTCAAACTTCAAAAATTATATATTTTTTCTTAGATTACTAAATATATTAAAAACCTTTTTCGAGTGTAAATATATTGTGAGAATTAATATTATCCAAAAAATATATATATTATTTGACATCATTTAGGTTAAAAAAAAATACTCCAATTAGATGTAGATTACCATAATAGAAAACATGAGTAAAAAATGACTCAAAACCTGGTTCATATTGGGCTCTAGATCCGACCTAAATTGAGTCATAGTTCTAGTTAATACAATATTGAAAGATGTTTAAATTGAGTCAAGGATAAAATTATTATTTTATATGTTGAATTTAAATTTAATTCGAGATCATATTAAAATGAGTTTAAACTAAATTACAGACAAAATAGCCATTTCATATCTTGGATTAAAATCTAGGGATATTTACTTACAACCCCCTGAGATTTTTCTTATTTATTAAAAACCACCCGAGATTTCAATAATTACCTACACCGCCCTCCTCTTGAAATTTATTACTGACAATCCCTTGATTATTATGTAATAAAAAATTTTTCCAAAAATTTCACTTTTACCCTTTGTACTTTTACAACTAAACTCCAAAAAAATTTAACTTCTCACCCTCCACTCTTTCTCCCAAATATTTACAAATAAACCCTTTGAATATTTTTTTATAAAAAAATCAAAATGTCAATATTTTTCAAATAAATATTTACAAAAAGGGACTTAAATATTTTTTAATTTATTAAATAAATATTACATAAGAAATTAAATTATAAGTCTAATATTTGTATATTTATAAATAAGCCCCTTTAATATTTTTATTTATAAATAAGTCCAAATGTTAATATTTTTCAAATAAAAATTTTATAAAAAGGACCTTAAATAATTAAATAGTTTACAAATAAACCCTATATAAGAAATTAAATTATAAATTTAATATTTATATATTTTCAAATAAGCCCCTTGAATATTTTTCTTTTATAAATAAGTCCAAAATTTACAAGTTTTTAAATAAAATTTTACAAAAAAGAGTTGAAGGAATTAAAACTTAAAATTTTAAAATACAAGTTTAATATTTATATATTCACAAATAGACCCTTCAAATATTTTTATTTATAAATAAGTCCAAATTTTATCAATTTTTAATAAAATTTCACAATATTGAAGTTTTTAAAAATTAAAATTTTAAATTACAAGTTTAATATTTGTATATTTACAAATAGACCCCTTGAATATTTTTATTCATAAATAAGTCCACAATTTTATCATTTTTAAAATAAAATTTTAAACTTGTAATTTGAAATTTTAAGTTTTAAAACCTTTAATGTCTTTTTCGTAAAATTTTATTTTGAAAATGATAAAATTTTGGACTTACTTATAAAGAAAAATATTCAAGTGGTCTATTTGTAAATGTACAAATATTAAACTTGTAATTTAAAATTTTAATTTTTAAAAACTTTAATATTATGAAATTTTATTGAAAAATTGATAAAATTTGGACCTATTTATAAATAAAAATATTTGAGGTGTCTATTTTGTAAATATATAAATATTAAACTTGTATGCTAAAATTTTAAGTTTTAATACCTTCAACTCTTTTTTGTAAAATTTTATTTAGATAGTTATAAAGTTTGGACTTATTTATAAATAAAAATATTCAATGGGCTTATTTGTAAATATATAAATATTAAATTTATAAATTATTTTCTTATATAAGGTTGATTTGTAAAATATTTAAAATATTTAATGTTCTTTTTGTATATTCTTATTTAAAAAATATTAGCATTTGGACTTTTTTATAAATAAAAATATTCAAAGGGTTTATTTGTAAATATTTGGGAGAAAGAGTGGAGGGTGAGAAGTTAAATTTGTTAGGGGTTTAGTTGTAAAAGCACAAAGGGTAAAAGTAAAATTTTTGGAAAAAAAATTTATGAAATAATAATCAGAGGGTTGTAGGTAATTATTGAAATCTTGGGGGGTTTTTGATAAATAAGTTAAATCTCAGGGGATTGTAGGTAAATATCCCTAAAATCTATATAAATCCCTTAATAGGATGAGATAGAATTTTTTTCAATAATTACTTATTGTCTTTTGTGATTTTGATGATCACCAAATCGTATATTTGATGATTTTTTAAGCATGTGTAAATTATAGCTAAATTGAGTTTGAAGTGAAGATCAAGCTCGTTTGGAAGCTTCAAGAATAAATGAATATGAAGAAAATATTAAATATAAGATGAGATGGTGGACTAATAAATGAAATTTGAAGAATTATAGATGACTTAAAAATTGCTTAAAAAATCAAATAGACTAGATTTAAATATTTATTTATTTTAGTTGTGTCGAGAATTTGTTTGAGATAAATTTTTAGATATCAAATATCGTATGAGATATTACAGACAATTCTTAATAGAGCATGCTTAATTGAACTAGATGCCCGATTGATAACCAAACACCCGTTTGGTTAAAATCAACTCCAATATTACAACAGTAACACCACAGTAATGCTATAGTAGGCTACAACTGGATACTTGATTGTCATAGATGTCTGATTGCGTTGTTGAAAGTTTTGATTTTCCTAGTAGTAGACGTCTAGTTGTCCAAGCTGACATCCGATTCTCAAAATTTGTATGATTAACGGCTAATTTTTTAGTTGTTAAAGCAAACCAATCGATGAGATCTTACTCCCAACCGCTAGATTCGACCCATAATGTATAAATAGGCATAGTTAGTTTTAATAAGTTTTCAGAACTTTATACTTTTTTAGATAATAGATCAAAACCTTTAAACCTACTAGCTCAAAAATACTCTAAACTTTTTAATCTCAAATAAATCTTTAATGCCCTTGAACTCTATTTTAAGAGATTATATAGTGAGTTTCAAATGTATTATTTTTTATACCTTTTCACTTGTAAATACTCTAAGTGTTAGGAATGTGAAAGTATAATAACTCAAGTTTGGAGTGTCACTTGTTCGGCGGGAAGAAGTTATATAGGTATGGTTTCACTAAAAAAAAAATGATGAACGTGATTTCACTCTATAAAAGCGACACTTGCAATTTGCAAGTAGATGTAAAGGTTTGACTCCATTTAAAAAAACGACATTACTAGTAGAGTGATTAAAATTCTCAAAAATGAGACGAATGTCGTGAAGTAGGAGCGGTTGATTTCTGAATCATATAAATTTGACACATTCTTTACTCATCTTGCTTTATATATTATTATACTTGTGGTTGATTAAGTTTGATTGAAATTACTTGAATTCATGTAATTATCTTAGTAAATTCTATTGGGGATTTGATCTTATTTATAATCGTATTTTTCATTTCAAAATTTCACTCTTCCTCCTCAAAAGATTATCAATTCGAGCCAATATTACTTAATCACTAAAGCGAGTACTAACCAAATTAGAAATATTTTCATCTTCTCAATTCAGTCTAAATAATATTAAACGATATATATTCTCTAAATATTATTAATTTTAATGATAAATTTACAATCAATAAAGTTTTTACAATATATCCGATAACACAAAAAAATAATTTTTTAAATTTGGAGAATAAATATTTAATTTGACAAAATTTTAAAAAGTTATGTACAAATTTTTATGTTTGAAAGAGAAATACATAAATTTTTAAGTTTGAAGGAGAAATAAACAATGGTAATTGACAAAAAATTAATATTTGTAAATATACCCCCAAAAAATTATTTTCATGCGTAACACTAGAAGTAGCAAATTTGCGTTTAACTGCAATTTTTCATGTTATCCGATTAAACTTCTTGATGGTATATGAATAAGATCAAAATATACATGTAAATATACCGTACGAAAATAATATACACCATTAATACGTATTATACATGATAGTCTAGATCTAGGATTCGGTTAAGTCTTCAGACCGAGCCACTTGGGTCAATTTAAATTCAATGCGCTGAAAGCTTGGTGATCCTGGTAAGAAACAAGGCGAAGAAGGGAGAGCTTAAGGCTTCTCCACAGCGCAGTGTGGATATTTGTCTAACATTGATTCTATGAGCCATAATTTTCAATTTTGCGATTTTCGTGGAGGCATATATTATAAAAGCAAATATCATCTTTTTAGTGTCTACGTGCAATTTTATGGTTTCACAAAATTATGCATGCAAATATTCTTAAAAAGAAAACTCAATTAAAAGGCTTCCAATATATATTACTTTTTATTCATATCATCACTTGCATGATCCGGTAAACTCGGTCCATCATTTAACTGTACTTTGAATAATAAATACATAAATTATGGATAACCACTAAGGGCTTATTTGATTGATAAAAAAATAAAGTAATAATTGAAAGTAAAATTATTTTCAATCACTTTTATTATTTAATTATTTAGAAGTGATTTTTTTAAAAATAATTTATTTCTGATTATTTATGATCTAAAAGTGAAAAATTAAACCTTATTTCTATATATTTTTTTTATCCTAAATGATTAAATGAATTTAATAATATTTTAAATTATAATAAATTAATAATATTATATACAATAGTAATATTATTTTTTTAAGTTTTTATTTGTAAAAATTTAAATAAAATAATATTATATATATTAGTAATTATAATTTAAATTTTTTTTTATTCAATTAAATATTTAAAATAAATTATTTTTAATTAATTTTAGAACTGGATTGAGAATTGAGTTTGTTACGCTTTCGTTCCGGATAACCAAACACTTGTTAATGAAAAATGAATTTGGACAGCATTAATCTTTAAATTCCGTGGTTCATTTATTTAATGATTTAATCCGGTCAATGTTTGGTAGGTATTAACTGCTATTTTAAACTGCTATTTAAAGCTGCTATTAAAAGCTTCTATTTTTGCTCTCCTCGAGCTCACCATAAGGGAGCGCGCAAGGGAGGAAGGCGCTGTGCGTTGCTGTGCTCTGCTAGTGCCAGTGGAGAGTGGAAAGGAAGACGAAGGAAGCAGAGTGAGGGGGAAGAGCAGAGAAGAGTGGGGAGCAATGAAGTACATAGTGGTCACCGGCGGCGTCGTGAGCGGGCTCGGTAAGGGGGTCACGGCGAGCAGCATCGGCGTCGTGCTGAAGGCCTGCGGCCTCCGCGTCACCTTCATCAAGATTGGTACTCTCCACTCCCTCGATTTCACTTGTCTCGGATTTTACTCGGGGTTTTCTCTCGTGTTTTCAGGTTCGGGGGGAATGGAAAGGAACTATTTTTATGTGATTTTTTCGGAGAACATTGGAAAAAACGATTTAAGGCGCTGTAAAATTCGGATTTTGTTTCATTCGAGCAAACAAATCAAGTCTTTTTCTTTTGCGCTTTTGGTATTTTAGGATTTTTTGATGTTTTTTATCAGATTTTTGCTCCTCTTAGGACCGGAGAGGACAAGGATGTCAGCACCAATTTGCGTCCTTTGACGTTCTCTAGACTCTAGCAGATGTTTTCTTTTCTGTGCCATAAGACCATATAGTTCATAGCCATTTTTTATCTGCCCCCACCCTTTTTTGTGAATCTTTAGCAAACCAAGAAATGAAACCTTGCTCCGACGAATCATTATTTTTCAATGGAAAAAAATCTTTTGGTTCATGTTTCCCTTCATAGCAAGAGTTCCTGGGTCACTCTCTTGGAGAAGGTTATACTCACTGCTTAGCTCTTGCTTCTTATATTTTGAAGGGAGATAATTTCCTAGAGATTTTGTGTTTTCATGCTATATGCTAAGTAGGCTCAGTGGATGCTTGCAGATCCTTATATAAACACTGATGCTGGAACAATGTCACCGTTTGAGCATGGGGAGGTGTTTGTGTTAGATGATGGTGGTGAGGTAAAAACCCCCTGATCCATGTGCCAATTTGCCATTTGTTGTCCGTTTTGGTTATATCTAAATCAGAAGCCTTGTGAGTTCATTGGACAATTATGGAATGTATACTTTCTCCCAAACAAAACGGAATGCTTTTTAATGTTACTTTTACTTCTTTAATTTACCACTTTTCAGTTTGTCTTCTCTCATGAGCTGTATTATGTAAATCGGTGGGCCGAATGTTCTTTATGCTAAGCATTACTGCTTGTGCAAAGTGCAAACAAGCTCTCCCCTGTCATATTTTCACCTGAGCCTATCTGCTTGCTTTGCATAATAAATTCTTTTGATGGATTCAATTTACTGTGCTTTCTCAAAAAACGAAAAAAAGAGATTATATTGTGCTAATTGATTATCATATTTTTTGAAGGCTGACTTGGATCTTGGGAATTATGAGAGATTTCTTGACATCAAATTAACTCGTGACAACAATATCACTACCGGCAAAATCTATCAGGTACCAATTTATTGTATAGCCCTTTCTAGAGAATAAGGCCTTCAACTTGTTTCAGTTCTTGCAGCATAGATTTTCAATGTCCTTATTAATCCAGATCGAATGTGCTTTTTAAATCAAATCAACTATGATATTTCAATGTCTCATTCAATTTAAAGTGACTTATACTTCTTCTCTTGGTGCTTGATTATAAAGTATGTTATTGACAAGGAGAGAAAGGGAGATTATCTGGGGAAAACAGTTCAGGTAATTTCAATTGATCCTTGTTATACTAGTTATACTCCTTCTAAGAGTGTTTGATACTCTTCTTTGTGATTCTGAATATGTTTCTATTCCATTTCAAGGTTGTTCCCCACATTACAGATGCCATACAGGAATGGATAGAAAGGGTAGCAATGGTACCAGTTGATGCAGAAGAAGGACCTGCTGATGTTTGTGTTATTGAGTTGGGTGGAACTATAGGTGAAAATAATTGCAAAATCTCTAAATACCCTGCAGAGAAAATAGTCAGTGCTCTTGTTGTGTTAAATTATCCTTTGCATTATACTAGCCAAGTCGTGTAAGTATGCTGTGCAGGAGACTCCATCTTGTCAAGGCATGATGAGAATGGCATTCTTGATGCAGGGGATATTGAATCGATGCCTTTTATTGAAGCACTGGGCCAATTTTCATGCCGAGTAGGTGAGCAGATAGCATGGTCCCCCATAGAACATGGTTATCTGCTTATTTTTTCTGCTTTTTTATTACTTAACTGTGGTTTTCTGCTTGCTTTCTTGTTTCAGGTCCGGGCAACTTCTGTTTGGTTCATGTCAGTCTTGTGCCGGTTCTCAACTCTGTTGGCGAACAGGTAGGTGAAATGACATATGTACTTCATGTAGGACCTAGAATGGGCCTGGCTGGTGCTATCCAGTCCAGACACCTCAAAGCAGGCTCAAACCTGGGCCAAACCCAACTTAATAGACAATCTTCCAATGGATCAATATGGTCCAGTCATTTAGCAGGACCTTTTATTTGTCAATCAACCTCAGGCCTTGGCCTGGTCCACAGCCCTGAAATATAAGCCTAAATTCTGTTTTTCGGCTGGCCCAGGCTCTTTGCCTGCTTTGCATGGCTCTGTTGTATAGTCATGTATGCTGGCTTGGTGGTAGGAATGTGTGTTTATTGCCTGATATTTTTTATAGTTCAGGATTCAATAGTATTCTTATTATTCTTGTAGAAAACAAAACCAACACAGCATAGTGTTCGTGCACTAAGAGGGCTAGGATTGACACCAGATATTCTAGCTTGTCGCAGTGCTGAGGTATATATTCCTGCAATTTTCCCCATCCTTTCTTTATCAGTCCCCTATCTATTTGGCACTCTAGTGGTTCATATGCTCTAATTTTATTGGCAGGCTCTGGAGGAAAATGTGAAAGAAAAACTATCAAATTTTTGCCATGTTCCAGTACTGTGACCCAAATTTAGCTTCTTTTATGAAGTTTCCTCTGGACTTGGAACTAGGCTATTTTCTGATGCTGATTTTGTTTTTTACAGACAAAAAATGTCATCACACTTTATGATGTTACAAACATCTGGCATATTCCGTTGCTGCTAAAGGTAGGCTATGTTCTTCATATCCTGAATATAACAATCTCATATTCAAATTCATGATTTACAAGTTGCATACTTGCCCTTTTGTTCTTGTAATCTTAATTTCAAGAAAGTGCATGTTTTCCTGTAGGATCAGAAGGCACATGAAGCTATTCTGAAGACACTGAACCTTCAAGGGTTTGTCTCACTGTTCTTTCAAATTTATCCTTTCTTTTGTAAATCCTGCAGTTTGGATATCTTGCTAGTGCTATCAATCATTAGATGATTTTAATTTTATTTTGTTGGGTAACTTGTACTTATTCAACCAGTGTTGTTCATGAGCCCAAGATGGAGGAATGGATGGCTAGGGCCAAACTCTGCAATGCATTGAATGAACCTGTGGGTTATATTTATAATTTGGTTCCATTTCTGGGTATTTGTAACCCCGAAATGTCTAATAGTGTTCAAAGGTACTTACAAATCATTCATTTGCAGGTTAGGATTGCCCTGGTTGGAAAATATACTGGTCTTTCTGATTCTTATCTCTCGGTATTGGAGGTAATTTTTTCTGTTATCTACCAAACATCCCACAAATATAAGTTTTCATGCTAATTTGATATTCCTGGTTCAGTTTATTGTATTTCAGAGTTTTTGATTTCTATTAGCTGCTGACAATGAATTGATTGAGAAGCTGGGTACTTCTCTTATTGCAGTTTCCTATCAGGGTATAGCGTCGTTTTGTCAGTCATCCTTGTACTATTGAAGTTTCTTATTTCAGATTTTATGTTTTAGAGTCTATTAAAGTTTTTACTTCTCAAAAAGAAAAAAACGAGTCTACTAAAGTTTTAGTTAGGAATTTTTCCAATGACATACTGCTGGCTGGAAAAGATATTTCTTGATATTGAAGTATAAAAAATATTCATATTGGTGCTTATTTGTTGTTGAAATGCTTCAGGGGACAAGATTAACAATTATAGATTAAATTTAGGGATCATGATATATCAGTGATTCCATTCTTTTCCTGTGTCAGCTGGTTTTTGAGGTTATGGGTTCTTAAGCAAGGAATTTAATAGAACATTGGACTAGGACATGGCAGGTCACAGAACTTGGTGGTTTGAGAGAGAAAAGCACTGGAATTGCTTTTGAATGGGACTGAATTTGTCATTAGTGTCAAGAATACCACCTACACTTTCTCCTTAATGCTTTGACCACTGTTCATTTGTTGACTGTTGCTTCTCCATATTTATGGCTACAAACATTGTTGATAGCTTCAAACAAAAGAGACCATCTAGTGGACAATGAAATGGAATATTCTGCTAGCATATCTGCTCTTTGCCAGCTACTGCATATTTGCAGTTTTGTATCTCTAATCCATATTTAACTGTATCCTGCCAGTACACATTATGCTCTTTAGACCTGTAAAATCTGGATATGAATTTTTTTTTGATTTGTTGACTGACAAAGACATTTACAGGCACTATTGCATGCTTCTGTGGATTGTCGTCAGAAGCTTATAGTGGAGTGGGTTCCTGCCTCTGACCTTGAAGAAGCAACTTTCCTAGAGGTTGGTTGTTTTAGTGCCTCCTTGAAGGCTTCTTTTATTTGAGTATTCTTCTGAGTACTGCTGTTGTGATTTATTTATTTGCAGGCTCCTGATGTTTATAAGGCTGCATGGACTCTGTTAAAAGTGAGATTTTTTAAAAGTTATTCATGCGTTAATTTATAGTATATTGTCTGGTCTTCTAAACAAATTTTCATTCCAGAGTGCAGATGGTGTACTTGTTCCAGGAGGTTTTGGAGATAGAGGCATAGCAGGGAAGATCCTTGCAGCAAAATATGCCCGAGAAAATGGTGTTCCCTTTCTTGGCATTTGTCTAGGCATGCAAATTGCTGTCATTGAGTATTGTCGTTCTGTTCTTAAGCTAAAAGATGCAAACAGCACAGAGTTTGATCCACATACAACATACCCATGTGTCATTTTGATGCCTGAGGTAGCTTTGTTCATTAATATCTTTGTGAAGCCTTTTTTTCAAATTTTTTTTGCATGATCCAACTTAATTCTTAATTATGGTTGGGAAATATAATTTAAGGGCTCAAAATCTCACATGGGAGGAACAATGCGACTAGGATCAAGAAGGACTTATTTTCAGACTATGGAATGCAAATCTGCCAAATTGTGAGGACATCAATATCCTACATTTTTCCATCTGTATCTTCAATATATTTTGCCAAACCAATGCGATCATCATACTCCACTGCTTGTTAGGTATGGGAATGTTGACTATGTAGATGAAAGACATCGCCATCGATATGAGGTCTGTGCATACAAGAGCAGTGCCATTCTCTAACTTCTTTTAGCTGTTTTTTCTTTGTCTGTTTCTTTTTTTTTTGGGAGAGATTTTTTTATCTTGTCACATCCAGTTAGCTATTCGTGTGACTTGCTATGCTATTTTTTCTAGCTTAAAAGTGTTTGAACATTCATGTTTGTTGCAGGTCAATCCTGATATGATCATGGAACTTGAAAGGGCTGGTCTTGCATTTGTTGGCAAGGATGAAACTGGAAAGCGGATGGAGGTAAGCAAGTGGAACGGTTTTTGATACTTTGTCATCATCTTAAGCTTCTGCCATGCATGTAGTGTCAATATTGATATGCCAACTTTGCAGATTATTGAGTTGAGTTCTCACCCATACTTTGTTGGCGCACAATTTCATCCAGAGTACAAGTCAAGACCTGGAAAGCCCTCTGCACTTTTTTCAGGTACTATATTTTCTTATGGCTATTGGAAATGGACCTGATGATCCTTTTGGAGCTGGTGTTACCAAATAAGAAGAGAATATGAGGGGATTTTCTTTTGATGCTGTGTTGATACCATGATTTAGAATGGTCCATTCCAAAAAAATGATTTTAGTTTCTTATCATTTTCTAACCATTGATTCATTGATTTCTGTGTAGGTTATTCCCAAATCTTTAAAAATTCTGTGTTTAGTTCTCTGATTTCATTAGCGTCATCTATGGGACAAGTTTGCATTACTAAATGCGACCATCACTTTTTCTTCTTGTTTCTCAGATTGTACAGAATATGCAAGGGGAAAAAGCAATAATGCAGAATTAATACCGAGTGCCCTAAAGTGCAAACTTCAAATTTATTTACATATTTTAGCTAGTATTCCTGGTCACTATTTTATTTTCAATTGCTTACAAGTTAGAAATTTGTATTGCCTCTGCTGCTTTTATTGACATTTATCAATGCTCTGCACCCGGCCATTTTTGGATGTTATCTTCCAATTTTCATGGTTTTCACGGGAGATTACACTACTGTTGGCAAATTTTTTATGCTGGCCATGAATTGTTTTCTTCAGTCTCTTTTTTCAAACAGATACTGATTTGTATCATGTGTTAGGTCTAATAGCAGCTTCATCTGGTCAATTGGACGCTTTGCTGCAGTGCAGGGGCCAAGATAGCAAACTCCTTCTAAAGGCCATGTCGGGCGATCGACTCCTAGTGCAGAAGCCTTGCCAAGGTGGCAACTGGAACAAGCCAATGAAGATCCTGTTGGACGGAAGCATCTATGCAAATACTAATGGTGTACATGCTTAACAATGTGGCTTTCTGGTTTTGCTACTTGATCTGTGTCTGTTTTATTATGTCTATCTGCAACTGGTTGTTTAGCAACCCTACAGATCACAGTGTGGTGCTGGTTCCTGGTTTTTAAGAAGGGACGGCCTATTTGTGTTATCTGTGGCAGAAATAACCCGGTTGATGTTTTTTTCCTTTCATATATATATATATATATGTGTGTGTGTGTAACTTTTTAATAATTGATAATTTGGAAAATTTTTATCTTCGTTTAAACTTGGGACTCTTTACCTATACATAATGCCTACAGGTATGCTAAATACAAAACATTAACTTTGTAGTTGTATTTGTCCCTCTCTCATGCAAAAGGAAACAATTTTGAAACCTACAAGGGGCCGTTTAGTTGGGGGTCAAGGTCAATATCAAGATTAATGAATCACTTTTGTAAATTAATATTTTTTAATCAAAATTGAGATTTCAATAATTTAAAACTAAAAAAACTATTTAATTTTTTATAATAATTTAATTTAATAATAGTATAAAATAATAAATATTAATTTTATAAGAAAAAAATAATTCTGAAACGAGCTGATCTTGATCATGAACCCAAAATAAATAAGGCCCAAAATTCTATGTTTATGGGCTACAGGTTTACTCTTTGATTGTGATGAGCAGGGCCAAAAGAAGATGTGTTGGTCAACACACAAGGCAACTAGGGTTGGACTGGAGTTGTCATTGACAAAGATATATGCTGCTAGGGCGATAATGCCACTACCATTGTTGTGGTTGGTTGTTGTATTTATATTCTTATAGGATATTTATCTAAAACCTCCAAAGATTTGTTTTCTTTATCAAAAACTTTCTGTAATTTTAATATTTATTTATACCTCATTTCTTTTCAAATTTATTAATTATAACTCCTTTATTATTATTTAATAAATTTTTTTTTTCAAAAATTTCATTTTTACCCTCTATAATATTACAACTAATTTTTTAAAATTCTTAATTTCTCACCCTCTACTCTTTCTCTCAAATATTTACAAATAAATATTTGATTAAATTTTAAATTATAATTTACATATTTGTATATTCATAAATAGATCCCTCAAATGTTTTTTATTTATAAATAAGTTCGAAGTTAAATATTTTTTAAATAAAAATTTACAAAGAGGACCTTAAATGTTTAAAATTTTTGATAAATAAACCCTCCATAAATATTAAATGTTTTTATTTATAAATAAGTCCAAATTTTATCTTTTTTTAATAAAATTTTACAATATTGAAGCTTTTAAAACTTAAACTTTTAAATTACAAGTTTAATATTTGTATATTTACAAATAGACCCCTCAAATATTTTTATTTATACATAAGTGCAATTTTAATCAATTTTTTTACTAAAATTTCACAATATTGAAGGTTTTAACAATTAAAATTTTAAATTACAAGTTTAATATTTGTATATTTACAAACAGACACCTTGAATATTTTTATTTATAAATAAGTTCAAATTTTATCATTTTTAAAATACAATTTTATAAAAAAGATATTGAAGGTTTTAAAACTTAAAATTTCAAATTATAAGTTTAATATTTGTACAATTACAAATAGACTCCTTGAATATTTTTATTTATAAATAAGTCTAAATTTTATTACTTTTAAATAAAATTTTTTAAAAAATATATTGAAAATTTTAAAACTTAAAATTTTAAATTTTGTACATTTACAAATAGACCCATTGAATATTTTTATTGATAAATAAGTCCAAATTTTATTATTTTTAAAATAAAATTTTATAAAAAAGATATTGAAGGTTTTTAAACTTAACATTTTAAATTACAAGTTTAATATTTGTACAATTACAACTAAACTCCTTAAATAATTTTATTTATAAATAAGTCTAAATTTTATTATTTTTTTAATAAAATTTTACGACAAAGATATTGAAAGTTTTAAAACTTAAAATTTTAAATTACAAGTTCAACATTTGTACATTTACAAATAAATTTCTTGAATATTTTTATTCATAAACATGTCCAAACTTTATTATTTTTAAAACAAAATTTTACAAAAAAAATATTTATGGTTTTAAAACTTAGAATTTCAAATTACAGTTTAATATTTATACATTTACAAATAGATTCATTGCATATTTTTATTCATAAGTAAGTTCAAAATTTATAATTTAAAATAAAATTTTACGAAAAAGACATTGAAATTTTTAAAACCAAAAATTTTAAATTATAAGTTTAATATTTTTACATTTACAAATAGACCAATTGAATATTTTTATTTATAAATAAGTCCAAATTTAATTATTTTTTATATAAAATTTTATAAAAAAGATATTAAATATTTTAAAACTCAAAATTTTAAATTACAAGTTTAAGATTTGTACATTTACAAATAGACCCTTTCAATATTTTTATTTATAAATAAATCCAAATTTTATCATTTTTCAGATAAAATTTTACGAAAAAGATATTGAAAGTCTTAAAATTTAAAATTTTAGATTACAAGTTTAATATTTGTATATTACAAATATATCCCTTAAATAATTTTATTTATAATTTAGACTTATTTAAAAATAAAAAATATTTAAGGGGTCTATTTGTAAATGTACAAATATGAAACGTATAATTTATAATTTTAAGTTTTAAAAAATACAGTGTCTTTTTTCATAAAATTTTATTTAAAACATGATAAAAATTAGATTTATTTATAAATATACATGATCAAAGTGTTTGTTTATAAATGTATAAATATTAAACTTGTAAATTAAAATTTAAAAATTTAAAACTTTCAATATCTTTTTTGTAAAAATTTATTTTAAAATGATAAAATTTGGACTTATTTATGAATAAAAATATTCAAGAAATCTATTTATAAATATACAAATATTAAAATTGTAAGTTGAAATTTTGAGTTTTAAACTCTTTAATATATTTTTCATAAAATTTGATTTTAAAATGATAAAGTTTGGACTTATTTATAAATAAAAATATTCAAGGGGTATATTTATAAATATATAAATAGTAAACTTGTAATTTGAAATTTTTAGTTTTAAAATCTTCAATATTATTTTTGTAAAATTTTATGTAAAAAATAATAAAATTTAGACTTATTTATAAATAATAATATTCAAGGAGTCTATTTGTAAATATATAAATATTAAACTTGTAACTTAAAATTTTAAGTTTTAAAATCTTCAATGTCTTTTTTGTAAAATTTTAATTTTAAAATAATGAAATTTGGACTTATTTATAAATAAAAATATTCAAAGGGTCTATTTATGAATATACAAATATTAAACTTGTAATTTAAAATTTTAAGTTTTAAAACCTTCAATGTATTTTTTGTATAAATTTATTTTAAAAATGATAAAATTTAGACTTATTTATTAATAAAAATATTCAAGGAGTCTATTTATAAATATACAAATATTAAACTTGTAATTTAAATTTTTAATTTTTAAGACCTTCAATATTGTGAAATATTTATTAAAAAATAATAATATTTGAATTGATTTATAAATAAAAATATGTGAGGGGTCTATTTATAAATATATAAATATTAAAATTATAATTTAAAATTTTAAGTTTTAAAACCTTCAATATTGTAAAATTTTTATTAAAAGAAGATAAAATTTAGACTTAGTTATAAATAAAAATATTTGAGGAATATATTTATAAATGTATGAATATTAAACTTGTAATTTAAATTTTTGTGAAATGTTTATTTGTAAAAAATTTTAAACATTTAAGGTCATCTTTTGTAAATTTTTATTTAAAAATATTAAAATTTGAATTTTTATAAATAAAAATATTTGAAGGGTCTATTTATAAATATATAAATATGTAAATTATAATTTGAAATTTAATTGAGGGTTTATTTGTAAATATTTGAGGGAAAAGAGAAAATGATGAGAAATTAAGAATTTTGAAGAGTTTAATTGTGAAATTATAGAGGTTAAAAGTGAAATTTTTAGAAAAAAAATTAATTAAATAACAATCAATGGAGTTATAGGTAATATATTTGAAAAAAAGAAAGGTGTAGGTAAATACTAAAATCGTAGAAAATTTTTGGTAAATAAAAGAAATCTTGATGGTTGTAAGTAAATACATGTTCTTATATTGCATCTCAATTACTTTACTATTTCGGAATTAAATCTAGCATAAAATCTAAAATAAAATCACGCCTAAAACGTCCATACTAATATTTATTTTTTATCGCTCGAAAGATTTTTAATAAATAAGATAAATGTGAAAGGTTGTAAGTAAATATCCCTTCTTATATTGCGTCTCAATCGCTTTACTATTTCAGAATCAAATCTAGCATAAAATCTAAAATAAAATCACGCCTAAAATGTCCACGCTAATGTTCATTTTGATCGATCCTTCCGAAAGAATTTCTTTTCCAGTCCACGATCGAAGATTTGGTGAATCTGATATATAGCTGCTTGCTAGGAACAGAATAATGCGTAATGAGTGGCAAAGCTTTGCTCCAACAAATATCTCCTATTCTTCTTCAGCAGCCTTTCTAGTGCAAAAATGCCACATTTACGAGCGTCCTTTGCCCGTGGTCTTTTCTGCTTCTTGCACTATTTGATGGCGTTATATGGATCCAACCTACTGGCCACCAAAATGCAAAAGAATAAAGATAAAACATTCTGTGTTTTCCCCAGAGCATAGCTGCCAACTACTATGTAGTGTAAGGGAACACCAAATTAATTCCTTTCCCAATTTGGTAATATAATTGCGTTATCTCTAGGCTTTCTTGATCTAGTTTTAGAACGAAATCTGTCTTCTTTGCGGTTTCCGACAGGAGAAGATTAATGTCCATATGGCCCACAAGCATTTGGAACAAGGTTTCTGATGCATTCTTACCTCAAAGAAAAGTTTCTGATGCGTTCTCTCTTTTTGACATCTCAATCACTTGCTTTAGGAAGCTATTCCTTGGTGGCCATTTGATTCAAGATCATCCTTTTTGCTGACCTCAACTAGTTTTTAATAGGATAAACTTGGAATAAGTTTATCACATTTTGGATTAAATATGATGGAAGAGAAATTATTTAGTGTTCCTCGAGTAAGATATAGTGAAATCATCAAGAGAAGAGGTTTGAGTCAAAATAAAAATGAGGCAAAAAAAAAAAAAAAAAGATTTAGGTTTGTTTAGTAACAAACTAGAACTAAAAGCCAAGACTAAGATTAGAATTAAAGTCTAGTGTTTAAATGTTAAGCTGACTAATGAATGAATTGTATAAAAAAATTATGGACTATTTTACTCTCGAATATATTACTATTGAGATTTGGGTAAAAAGAATAAAAATAAGGGTATTATGATAATTTTATTTTTTAAATAAAAAAATTATAACATACTAGTATAACTATTTTTTTAATATTTGAATATTAATCTGATTATCAATAAATTGATCTTAATTCTAGTCTATTATCAAACAGGCACTTCTTGTCTCCTTCTCACTTCCCCTCTTGTTGATCAATAGTTCTTACACGATAGAATTTACAATATTCATCTATGTTTTCAGGACAAGTCACCAGAGATGCCACACGAATGGATGGAGAAGACATTAAACTAACTTTGTTGTTCAGGATAATTCGACTTAATTATCACTGATTTTCTGTGAACGGAACAGGCCACATGGAGAATAAAGTCAAAAGGAATCAATCCGACTTCCAAGCTACATATCTAATCCATGTTCAAAGAGAGTACATGCTTCCAAGTTTAAGGTTTTGCTAGGCTAACACTTGGAGAATGGAGAAGATACCTTCCAACTTACTGGCCTAGAATCTGGTCAAGGGTACTATAAATAGACACAAGTGAACTCTTGATGGTAACACAAACCAACCAACTTACTGGCCTAGAATCTGGTCAAGGGTACTATAAATAGACACCAATGAACTCCTGATGGTAACACAAACAAACCTAGAAGTGCCATGGCCAGGGAAAACGATGCTTTGGTGATTGGAAGGGTTGTTGGTGATGTACTGGACCCTTTTAGAAGGAAGGTGTCCTTGAGAGTTACCTATGCAAGGGATGTCACCAATGGCCGCGAGTTCAAGCCCTCGCAGGTGGTTAACCAGCCAAGGGTCGAGATCGTAGGAGACGACCCGACACTCTACACGCTTGTAAGTACAATGTTCGGTAATCGGTCAAATGGTTTTGCAGTTAGGTTAGATGATCCTGCCAGTTAATTCCTGCAGGGAGAAAGAACAAACAACTTTTTTTATGGATCTCATTTATCAAATGAACCGGGGACTTGTAGGAATTGTCAACATCTGCTGTCTAACTCGCATAATAATGAATGAGAAATCTAAGGTTTTAACTTAGCTTAAAGGAATGTATTGTTGTGCGATCTTACTCAGGTAATGGTGGATCCTGATGCTCCAAACCCTAGCAACCCACACATGAGAGAGTACTTGCACTGGTATGCTCTTGTTTGCTGTTATACCTCAGGCTTTTTTTTTCTTTTGATGCTTCATTTTATAGCTGCTTCTGTTTTTATAAACTTCGTTTCTGGAGAGTGATCATGTTGCTTCCTTTGCATCAAAAACTCTATCAAGGGCATCATCAATGAAAAAGATTGATCTTGAAGCCCCTAGTTTGCTTTGATCAAAGTTTAAGTTTGAATAACAAGAACAATAATAACAAAAAAAAACAAGAAATAACAACAAATCTACAAAAACATATTAAATTTAATATCATAAGTTTTTAATAAACAACTATCTATTTTATTGCGAATTTACAAAAATCATAGTTTGCTCATATTTCTTTGGAAGTAATTTTTGCTCCATGTGTTTTTAATTTGATACTATACATCTAGTTGAATCTTCATCGAAGAGTTAATTCTCTAAACACCCCTAGTGTAGACAAAAAAAATAAATAAATCGTGTACTACTGTATATTTGTGAAACTTTTCAGTACTATATATTTGCTAATTATTTTTTGTGACTTCCAAAGCTTAGTAAACTGCAGAAAACCCAAATCACTCTTTTTTAGTATTAATTTACTAAAAATTACATCGATTAAAATATTTTAAAAATATTTTATTTTAATTCAATTTTATCAATTAAAAAAACAATAATTAAATTATTTTCATTTAATTTTATTTGGAATAATTATTAAATTAATATAAAAATAACTTATTTTATTTTAATTTATGTAAAAGATAGGGTTGTATGGAATTATGAAAATGCGAATTCAAAATCTAGTTTTGTTAAACTAATCGTCGGTGATTATAAACTGCCTGCCTGAAACAAAATCAAATAAAAATAATTTCATCTTTTATATTAATTTAGTTAATAAAATTAAAATTAAAATTAAATAATTTTTTAATATTTTAATTGAGGTAATTTTTTATAAATTTATAGTATAGGACGAGTGTTTTTTTACGGATAGTGATAAGATAAATAGTTTTTTATAAATTTATAATCAAGTAGGTGATTATTTGCTAAAACTTGGTATTATTTTTTTTTTCATGAGCCCCTAATTCTAAAGTTTAAGATCTTGTGAAACTTTTTGAAATGATGACAATGATTAAGGAGTACAAAATTAGAAAAGCTAATCAGAGGGTTTTTTTGGCCTTAGGTTGGTAACAGACATCCCAGGAATTGCAGGAGCAAATTCTGGTAAGCTGAAACATCTAACATCTCATTTCTACCAAATATGTAGGCATTCCTACATGCATTCTTATTTCATGTTGCCGAACTTGATGTTAGGGCAAGAGGTTGTGCACTACGAGAGCCCGCGGCCGACGATGGGGATCCACCGCTTCGTCTTTGTTCTCTTCCAGCAGCACGGGCAACAGACCGTCTACTCCCCGGGCTGGCGCCATCACTTCAACACCAGAGACTTTGCCGAGGTCTACAACCTTGGCTCCCCTGTCGCTGCCATCTACTTCAACTGCCAGAGAGAGACCGGCTCCGGTGGGCGGAGGAGCTATTCCTAGATAACTACTTGGCAAATTAATGTACTAATAAAGCAAACATAAAATTAGCTTGTAAAAAGCAATTAATTATATTCTAAAAGACTATTAAATAGTAATAACTTTTTGAAAATAATTGGGTGAAAGTTAAAAAAGAAATTAGGTGAAAAAGTAGGTAAGATAAAAAAAAAAGTGGTAAAAAATAATGTAAATATTTTGACCTAATTATATTTGGTTGGGGTAATAGAAAATGAGTAGGGAGTTGTAATTTGAAGTGCTTGTAATATTATTATGAGAAACTAGCGATCCACTTTAATTATCTTTTTTGCCGTCTCCATCAATATTTACTAATCTTTAATTAGTATTGATTAGACTCATCATAATTCTAACATTTGGTATCAAAACCTATATCTACTTCATCATATGATTATTACTTTTTTTCCAATCTCAAGTTTCCAAATTGTCTAAAAATAACTATGATAATTGGAGTGTCCAGTTCAATGTGTTGTTTGGTACTTGAGAGCCCTGGGATATTGTATTATTCGTGATGGGTATCATAATCCACCCCAAAAGAAGAAATAGTTTTTTTTTCTTAAGAAAAAGAATGCTTTTAGAGAGCAAAGAAAAAAAGACAAGAAGACATTTTTCCTACTTGATCAAGAGCTAGATGAAATCATATTTGAGAAAATTACTGCAATAACCACGAGTTACCAAGCATGGAGCATCCTCAACACTATGTTCAAAAGTGTTGAACATGTGAAGTAAATACGTCTCCAAGCCTTGAGGGTGAATTTTGAGTTTGTCAAAATGAAGAAGGATAAAAACATCTTCGAGTATATGTCATTGTATTATAATCGTGAACCAAATGAGAAGAAATGGTGAGAACATTAAATATGTTCATGTGATGGAGAAGATACATAAATATCTTACACCGAGATTTGAGTACATAGTTGCAGCAATTGAAAGAAAAAAAAAATTCAAAGATCTTATCATTGAAGAGCTACTAGGATCCCTTTAAGTGCATGAACAAAGAATGAAGAAGAGAATAAATTTCACAATCCTAGAGTAAGCACTTCAATCCCGTCCCAATATTGGAGAGTTGCAAAGAGATTGTGAGCAATTTAGTCTACAACATGGTGATAAATATAATAGAGGCTGTGATAGAGATAAAGGGTAAAACAACCATCAAAGTCACCTACAAGAACAAGAAAAGAGTTCAAATTTCAATTTCAACCGAGGAAGAAATATTGGTAAAGGTAAATTCACATATAATCATGGAAATACCATATGCTAAAATGATAATAAGTTTGGACACTTTACCTTTAACTGTTGGTGTAAGCTAGTGGATTAAGGAGAGAGATCCCACTTTGTTGAATCTTCACATTAAGAAGATCTTGCTCTTCTCTTTGCTCATAAAAATGCTCCATATCAACAAGATATTTGGTATCTTGACTCAGGTGTCAACAACCATATGTGGGGTAAGAAAAAATTATTTAAAGATCTTGTTGAAGATGTCCATGATAATGTCCCTCTTGGAGACTCATCAAAGATAACAGTGAAAGATAAAGACAACTTTTGAATTTTTTAAAACAATGAAACCCTGAGTCTATTTCTAATGTATACTATATGCCCAATATGAAAGAAATATTTTTAGCATTGGGCAACTTCTTGACATGGGCTACACAATACACATGGAAGATAAATCTCTTACACTAAGAGATTTGCAAGAAATGATTATCACCAAAGTGAAGATGTCGTAGGTTTTTTTTTCAACTTACTACCAGTTTGCAGCACTGTTTTTATGGACTTTTTAAAAATAAGTCATGGAAGTGATATTTGTGCTTTAGGCATCTCAACTTCATCAGCTTGAATTTACTACCAACAAGAGGTATGGTGACAGACCTACCAAAGTTTGAATCTCTTGATTATATGTGTGAGGTGCACATAATTGAAAAGCAACAATGACTTTCATTTTAAAGTGAAAAGTCATAGAGAGCAAGAAAGCCCTTGAAGCTGGTTTACATGGATATTTATAGACCATTATGGTCAATATCTTTTAAAGATAATAAAAACACTATCTTCTAGATGATTATTATAGAAAATTATGGATATACTTTCTTAAAGAGAAATCAGTTGTTTTTAATGTGTTTAAAATTTTTAAAGCTCTTATTAAATAAAAAAATGGTTATAAGGTTCAAGTAGTCATATATGATAAAGGTGGTGAGTATACTTCAAATGCTTTCAAAGAATATTACAAGTAATATGACATCAAGTAACAATTCACAATTGCTTATGCACCGCAACAAAATGAAATTACAGGGAAAAGCAATCGTACCATCCTTGATTTAACGAGGACTATGCTCAAAGAGAAGGAGACGCCAAATAATTTTTGGGCAAAGGCCATTATAGGCACAACTTATTTGCTTAACCGATATCCCACCAAAGGATTAAGGAATATGACACCAAAAGAAGTTTGGAGTGTCATAAACCTAGTGTAACACACCTATTTGTTTTTGGGTGTGTTGCATATGCAAAATACCAAAAGTAAGTTGGATGATCATAGTGAAAAGTGCATCTTCATCAAGTATAGTGATCAATCTAAAGATTATAAACTCTATAACCCACTAATTAATAAAGTTGTAGTTAGTAGAAATGTAATTCTTAATGAAAATAAAGTATGGAGATGGAGGAATGCAATTCTCATAAAACAAAAGAAGTCTATGTTGAAGAACTAGAAACTGATTACATCACCAATCAACAATAGCAACACTAATCCCATATGCTTCATTTTCATCAACATCAGGTTCTAGCAACAATAACATAAGAAATCGAAGCATTTCTTTCTTTGTTAGTCCACTCAACATGAGGAGTCTCAAAAAAATCTATGAGCAAATAGAAGATAATAATAATAATTTATTTTATTTATATGTGGACTCAAAACCATGCACTTTTGAAGTAGTACAAGAGAATCCATGGAATGATGCCATAAATGAGGAGATTCATGCCATCTAGATGAATGGGACATAGAAGTTAATGGAACTTTCTCCTAATCAAAAGACTATTAGTGTCAAGTGGGTGTACATGATTAAGGGTATAGTGGATGGATCAATAGACCATTACAAAACATGTTTAGTGGCCAAAGATTATAAGCAAAAGTATGGAGTAGGGTATGATGAGGTATTTGCACCAATGGTTTAAGTTTCGATTTCGGGATCGATTTCAGCATCTATTTTAGTCATTTCAGTTCCGTTTTGGCTATTTCGGTTTATTTCAATTGCAGTCAAATCATTTTAAAATTTTTTTGAATAAAATTTTATTTTAAATTTAAAATTATTTAAAAAAATTTTAAATGAGAAAAAAATATATATATCTATATATATATATATAATCTTATTAAAAGTATTGAATTTTTTCTTGTAGAAAAACTTAAAATATGAAAATAAATAAAAAATATAACTTGGATGATTCAAACTGGGTCATCTTTGACCCAAGTTAAAGCCTTAACCATTAGGCTAATAGTATTTTATGATAAAAATATAATATATAAATATAAATAATATATTTTTAAAAATTAAATTCGAAAGTACAGGCAGAAATATTTTGGCCACGGCTCGGTTTCGGCCAAAATTGAAAACCACGATTTGCACTAGTTGCTCGATTCAATACTATGAAGATGGTTATAGCGTTCGTAGCATATTATAATTAGAAAATCCACCAACTAGATATTAAATTAATATTTATTAATGATTTTTTTGAGGAACAAGTCTATATTATATACCTTTTAGAAGAACAAGTCTATATCATATACCTTTTAGACTGTCGTATAAGAAGAAGTACTTCAAGTCTACAAATTGAAGAAGACTTTATATAGGTTAAAGCAAG
Organism: Trichopus zeylanicus subsp. travancoricus; assembly: GCA_005019695.1. NCBI lineage: Eukaryota > Viridiplantae > Streptophyta > Magnoliopsida > Dioscoreales > Dioscoreaceae > Trichopus > Trichopus zeylanicus. The sequence goes on from RXID01011096.1 coordinate 24,504, forward strand.
CCTCATGTGCTTGAAACACCCATGTTGATGGCTACCTCTAGCAAAATAAATTCACAAAATGCACATATAAGTATGCACTTTACATCAAGGCTAATTCAAAAGAATACTTGTTTGTTGTTTGCCTTTATGTTGATATAAAACTTGCTATATATAGGAAACAATCAGGAGATATTCAAAGAATTCAAAGAAGCTATGTTCAAGGAGTTTGAAATGATAGATTGTGGGTCTATATCCTACTTCCTAGGAATTAAAGTCAAGTAACAATAAGATGACATCTTCATTTCTCAAAAGAAGTATGCAAAAAAGATTCTTGAAAAATTCAATATGGTAAATTGTAACTCAGTCTACTTCAATGAAAACTAATTTGAAGTTGAACAAAGAAACAAAAGGAAAGCTAGTGGAGCTAACTCCCTTTAAAAGTTTTGTCGAAAGTTTAAGATATTTAACTTTAACACGATCTAATATTATTTATGATATTGGTCTTATTAGTAGATATATGAAAACACCAAAGGAATCATATTGGATAGTTGCAAAGATAATTTTAGGGTATACCAAAGGTACCTTAAATCTTGGTCTTTTTTTTTGTTATAATGAAGAAACAAAGTTAACATGATACTCAAATAGTGGTTGGGGAGGTGACCAAGATAAAAGAAAAAAAATACTACCGCATATATTTTCCTTTTGATCTCTACTATATTTTCTTGAAGCTCAAAATAACATAATGTAGTAGCACTATCCATGTGTGAACTAGAGTATATTGCAATAGTTGCTTGTGTTTCTAAAGCAATTTGGTCGATAAATATTTTGAAGAAACTGTTTCATCCACAGAAAGAATCAAATATCATATATGTTGACAATATGTTAATTATCAAACTTGCAAAAAGCCTAGTACATCATGAAAGAAGTAAATACATTAATACTCGATACCACTTTTAATGATCAAGTATTATTGTATAATATTATGAACAAAAGATATCTTCACTAAAGTTTTACCTGTTGATACATTCAAAAGGCATAGAACTGCATTTGGATTGATGATATTTCAAGTTTGAGGGGGTATGTTAATGAACCAAACTTGAAAGTAGCTTATAATTTAACTTAGAAGAGACTAATTACTTTCTAAAAGGCGATTAAAAAATAATTACTTTTACAGAGGAATTAGTTGATTGTTAAAAAGGAATTAGGCAAAAAGATAGGTAAGATAAAAAATAGGGAGAATTACCAAAATTTTTTTGAAATTTCTAAAATTTCTAATTAGCCTCTTATATTTCTGAAATTCCTCCTTAGATCCTAAAAGTTTTTGAAATTCAAAATCAACCCTAGAGCAACTTAATTGAGGTGTGAATATATCACTATTTATAAATATTTTATCTTATATAAGTATTTGATATATATGAAGTAAAATATTTATATATGAAATGAAATATTTATAAATAAAGTATAGCATTTATAAATAATGAAAAACTCACACCTTTATTTAGAAAGCTAATTACTTTAGGGACTGATTTTAAATTTCAGAAATTTTTAGGAACTAATTAGTAATTTCAAAATTATGAGAGTGTGATCAAGAATTTCAAAAAATTTAAAGAATTTCTAGTATTTTTTAAAAAATAAGTAGTAAAAAACAATGTGACTACTTTCATATAATTCTATTTAATTGGTGTAAAAAAAAACTTAAGTCCTATAAATATATAGGGGTTTAAACATTTAATAGTATGAGGTGGAGAAGTTGATGAATAAATGTAATCCGATAGAAATGATACAAGTTTCTCACAATAGCCACCCAAATAGGAAAATAAAATAACATAAAGCAACATGAGTTTCAATTATGGAAATGCCTACTCGAGCCGCTACCATAGTTACCATCATCTATTAGCTAGTTTTTGTAGATGAATAAAATCAATAGAATGAGCTAAAGTTGCTCAGTAGAGAGTTACTGCCTCCAAATAACATAAAATATCAACAATAGAAAAGTAACATTAACAATAACAATGAAAATAATATTAATAATAATAGCAATGATCGATAGAGTCAACATCCATAATAAGGAATAAATTAATAAAAAAAGTGATCATCATAATCACGATAGTCAATAGATAAAAAATTAATTTGATCAACAAATTAGGCTAAATTAGCTAGAGAATATCATCAAAAAAAGGATTTGAGATCACCAATAGATTTGGCATGAAAAATCAAGTCTAACAAATCCTGAATCACCAAATTCGGAGTTCAAATAAAAAAGTTATGGATGATCAAATATAATTATGCAATTCATCCCAAAAATAAATATAGTCATATTTTAATCCTCTCTTGTCATCTAAATAGAATTCAGAAAAATACAATTTAATAAAAAGAAAATCCCTTGAATCATTCCAAATTATAATTTAGTCGTCAAGAAATTAGTTTAGGCCAATTTACACTTAAATCCTAAAATTATTCAAATTATTAATTACAGTCATTAAGCCAATAATTTCTCATATAAACTCTTAATAAATCATAGATTTAAAATTTAGACCTCCAAGGTTCTACAATTCAGAATTTAAATATTAGTTCTTTGCGCCCAGTTTTGGCATAACAGCTATATTTTTATTCATCTATTTTTTCCAAGGGTTTCATAATTGGACATTAAACTCATTTCATATGATGAGAGTTGTCGAAGTATTAGGCACCGCTTTACTATGAGCTATTCATGGTGTTACTGTAGAAAATATTTTGTTCGAAAATAGCGATGGTGCAAATATATTCTGTGCTTTTAACCCAACTCAAGGTAAAGAGACTTATTTAATGGTGACTACTAATCGCTTTTGGTCTCAAATCTTTGAGGTTGCTTTTCCCAATAAATGTTGGTTATATTTTCTATGTTATTTGTACTAGTAATCAGTTTATGGATGAGTACTATTGAGGTAGTCGGTTTGGCTCTGAATCTACGTACCTTTGATTTCATTTCCCAAGAAATCAATGTAACAAAAGATCCTAAATTTGAGACTTTCTACACTAAAAATATTCTCTTAAATAAAAGTATTCGTGCTTGGATAATGGCTCAAGATCAACCTCATAAAAACCTTATATTTCTTGAGAAGATTCTACCTTGTGGAAATGCTCTTTAATGGAACTTTAACTTTAACTGGTCATGACTAAGAAACTACCGATTTCACTTTGTGGATTGGGAATGTGAGAATTCCAACAAAACCTCAAAATTACATATTACCTCTTAACAAATCCAATTCATAATTAATCTTATCGACTCCTATCCACATCATATTCAAATTGAGGTCATATCCAAATTGAAATTCAATCCTACTAGATTTAAGTTGACATGAATTAGTTTAATTAATCAATCAATTTACCAAATTCATATTGTCATCAAATCGACCTAATAATCCAATAATTGATCAGATTAAATCAATTCCCACTTAACTTAACCCATATTTTTGCATACCCAAAGTTTGTGCCTCAAAATCATCCTCAAATTATTTCAAAATCTTCAATTTAAACAATGAATAAAGTCCAATCTAAACCATTAGATTAGAACCTATTACTTGATCCAACCAAACCAAATTATCACCAGAACCAAAACCTAATTCAACTCAAATCCAACTAAACCAAAGCCCATTTTAATCAAACCTAAACTAAAACTCAAACCCATCTTCTTCCTTTTCCTTAACTCAAAACCAAATTGTGGCCATCACCACAGTCAGTGCACCTCATTACCAGTCTGCACCACTGTCTCTGCATTGTTGTGCTGCTCGCCGGATTTGCATGCAATAGCTCACGATCGTCGTCGGGTCACATGCAACCACGCGTGCTGCTCGCCCCACGCATAGTTGCTGTGCTCCCATGCCATCACTAGCCACTGCAAGTTCCTTCGATGAGCAACTCTCGCTGCTCTATGGTAAGAAAGGAGAATAACACTTTGCAAAAAGACCCCTCTAAATCTCCATTTACAACAGGACACCCTAATTCTTCAAATACTCTCATAAAAGTTCTCTCTTTATAAAATCCTTCAAATAAAAATCTCCAATCAATAGAAAATTCAAAAATTAAGATCATAATTAAATCCAGCTAAGTTTCCACAAAGTTCTTCCTTAATTCTAAGTTGCATTCCACGCCTAACATAATATGAGGGTTATTAAGTTTAATTTCTACTTTGCTATTGCCTTAGAAATAAAAAGATAAAAATTTAAAAATACAAATTTCACCTACCTCAAAATTTGACAGTGATTGTTCTTTATTCTCACTTTTGGATAGATCTATGATCAAAAAGAAATTAGCATAGGAAAAAATCTGTTAACTCTTCATTAATAGATAAGATAAATATTATTCTCAGATTGTAAATATTCGATAGTAGGTGGTTACAACATACGTGAATTGTGTGTGGTTATTGGGTCATGGGTAAATGAATGGTTACATTATTGTGAGAAACTAGTGATTCATTTTGATTATTCTCTATGTCATATCCGTCGATATTCAGTCTATCTCCAATTAATATTGATTAGGCTCACCATAATTTCAACATAATGCACAATGACTAGAGCTACTTAAAAATATGTATTTATTAGAAATAATTCTATTAATTAACTAATAAAAATATATAGGTTAGCTTTAAATTAGAATTGTTCATGCAATAGCGATAATGAAGACTTGCTCTTGTTGCAGACACAATCTACAATGTCACTACTTCCTCTTGTCAATATAAGAGAAATGCCAATATCTTTGAATCAGACTATGACGAGGCTTCAATCTTGGCGGTTTATTGCCTTTGCCATCACCTTTGCCTTTCATTGACGGTTGTCATTGCTTGCAAGTTATTTCTGTGGTCTCTAATTTTATCCTTTGATACAAAACTTGCGAGAAAAATGAATTTAAAAATTAAATTAAATTAATTTACATATCTTAGGGTTTGAAATAAAATTTTGAAATCTTCTCCTGCAATTCTCAGTTGATCCATCTTAAGTTTTTATCACTCTTTGATGGGAAAGAGTTAAAGAGGAGGAAAAAATTTTAAATCAAAATTTTATGGTTTCAAACGACTCAGAAATGGAAAACAGAGAGAATTTGATTCTTAATTCTTTCATAACTGACTTAAAGGAATAAGATTTGAATTTTTATAAAAAAAAAACCCTTCTAAGTATATTATAATTACAAATTAAAATTTTGTAATTACAAATAAGGTGAAATATATATAAAAATATCTAATTACCAAATAACTCAAATAAATCAATTTAAATCCAAATTTTTAATTGAATTTAGTCCCATAAAATTTATCCTTATCTAACTAGATAATCTTAAGATGAGATCAGATGCTAGGTATACTATAAAATGTTTCGATCTATCACAGAATATCCAAATGAGCACACATATAAAATTTATGTCTATCTATACTATCATCCATTGTCATACAAATATCAATCTGACAATCAAACTTGAGATACTTACTACATTTTCAAATTTTCTAACTCGAATTGCACAATCAACCTTATTTAAAAAATAAATCAATAAATAGTTTATAAGACCACAGGGCTAATAATCCCTCACTTAGCTTATAGATCTATTTATTTATATATATAGATAGATATATACTAAAAATAATTTTTAAGAAATCAACTTTTATATGAAATCCCAACTGTGCAATTCTGATACAATGGACTATACCACTTTTGTTCAGCAATTTCATATATGCCCAATCATGGATGAATGTATACTAATAGTATACCAACTATTTCTATATCAAAGTAGATTACTACATCAATTGAGCTGAATAACATCAAAGATAAGCATAAATAATGTACTCAGGGAACAAAATATATAATAAAACATAACAACAGTGAGAATTCTCATGCCTTTTTCACTGACAGTTTACTCACTTCATTTTTTTTAGAAATACATCACTTAAATGCAAAATTTTTACTGAGGACATCCACAAATGCTAATGCGTATTATCTAAGTGAAAGGCCTACAATGGATGTAATGCCCAGTCATAACTTTACGTCAAGTATTTCAAGAATCACCTACACATAATCACTAGGTTCTTATGTAAGTGGTCATTACCAATCTATCTAGTGACCTACTACATTTTCAAGTACTCCATCTTCCAAATTGGAAGACTAAAAATAGAACTCATTAATGGAATCACTTCAAATGGGAAAAGTAATATTTTTACTAATAAACAGAATGTAAACAAATACAATACATGCGGTAGTCAAAACATGATATCATTTTTATAAATTAATTTTATACGATTGACATACTCTTTAAATATTTTTACTACAAGACTTTTAATCATTGAGTTAGTTAAATTATTTGTAGAGAAGATCCATGAAGTAATAAATTTTTTTTTTTGAACTTTTTCATGTACATAATGAAATTACAACTCAAAATGTTTTGTCTTGAAATAACATATAGCATCTTTAGTGAGAGATATAATTGTATCATTATCACATCCTATCAATATTGGTCTATCAACATGACCAACTACTTGGAAGTCAGAAAGAAAATATTTCAACCATATACAATGTCTACTGTTCTTATAACAAGCTATGTACTCTGTCTCTATAGTTGATAAAATAGTAGTAGTTTGTTTCATATTATGTCATGAAATAACCCTCTTTGTCAAAGTGAACACATAACCAGATATCGATTTCAAACTATTTTCACATTCTTTCCAATCGGAGTTTGTATATTCAAGAATATTCAATAGTTTATAGCCAACAAATAGGAGGACATAATTTTGGATTTTTTTAAAATAGTGAAAAACCTTTTTAATTGCTCTCCAATAAATTATTTATAGATTACTTTGATATTTGTCAAGAAATTTCATAACAAAAGCAATATCTGAATGGATACAGATCATCAAGTACATCAACATGACAATAGCTAAAACATAGAAATTTTTTGCGTCTTCTACTTTCAATTTTATTTTGACGATATTGTTGAAGATTAAGTTTATCATCTTTGACTATAGGTGATTCTCTACTCTTACAATTATCCATATCATATTTTTAAAGAATTTTAGCAATATTTGTCTTTTAAAAAATTTAAACAATCGACATTTTTTGTCTCTATATATTTAAATGCCCAAGACATATGAAGTATTGTCAAGATTCTTCATCTTAAGATTGTAGACATTATTTTTTATTCTCTCTAAGAGAATTCAATTCATTACCAGCCAATAAGATATCATCAATACATAACATTAGTATTTAAACTTTACCTGTACTGATCTTTAGGTATGCACTATTATCAGCTACATTCTCCTGAAAGTCAAATTTTGTTATTATCTCATAAAATTTGAAATACCACTATCGAGATACTTGTTTTAAATCATAAATAGATTTATATAATCTATATATTTTTTTCTTCATTACCTCCCTTGATAAACCATTGTGGATGAATCATATAAATTTTTTTTCGAGAATTTCATTAAAAAATACTATTTTAATATCCATCTAAATGAGTTTATAGTCACAGTGTGTAACCAATGGTATGAATATTCTTAATAAATCTTTTCTGGAGACTAGAGAAAATGTCTCATCATAACCTTCTCTCTGAGTGTGACCTTTATCTACTAGCCTCACTTTATACTAGTTAACTTTACCATTGGCTTTCAATTTAGTCTTATAGGTCCATTTACAATCAATTGATTTACAGTTTTTAGGAGCCTATACAAGATACCAAACCTCATTCTTTTATATTGAGTTAATTTCTTTAATTATTGCATTCAATCAGAATCCTACATTTTCACTGCTTATGACCTCTGAAAAGTTTAGTGGATCATCATTCTCTTTGATCAATGGCATACTTACCTTCTCTAGATTGTCTGAAGTTTGAATATACAGATCTCCAATTTTCTCTAAATATTTAATGTAGTCATCTTATATAGTTGATTTATGAATTCTCTAAGTCTATCATCTAACTGACTTAACGCAGTCATTGGTGCTTCAACTTGTTCAACTCTATTTAACTCACCCTTAAGTTTAATTCTTTTTCTCTTGCTTCTTGTGGTAGATGTCCTCTATTCAATAAATTTGACATCTCTACTTTCAAATATAGAATCTGAATTGGATTATATAACCTGTAACCTTAAGATCTTTCAGGAAAATTAATAAATTTACAACTCAAATTCCGAGCTACAGTTTTTGGTATATCAGGTTCAGTAATTATGGTTTCTGCATCACAACCTTAAATTCTAAGATGATTTAAACTAGATTTTTTTTCAAGTCATAATGCGAAGGGAGTTTTAGGAATAGATTTGAATAGTACTTTATTTAAAATATATGTAGCTATTTACAACATACCATATTCATTAAGGTTCTAAAGTATATCCACTTCCTCTATCTGACCTAATGGCTTTAATCTTACTAGCAAGTTGATTTTCGACTTCAATCTTATACACTCGAAATGTTTCAAAGACATCTGACTTTCTATGTAGCAGATACACATATCCATATCGTGAATAATCATCAATGAATATTACAAAATACCTCTGACCTTTTCTAGTGGCTACTTCATTCAGACCACAAATATTTATGTGGATCAAGTCTAATAAATCATCAAACCTCAATGCCTTTGAAAATGATACTATTGTCATCTTGCCTTTAATACAATTTACAGAGATGCCAAAATTATCGAAATTTACATTCTGCAGGATTTCATCACGACAAAATCTCTCCAATTTGTCTCTACCAATATAACCTAAATGATAATGCCATAAATAAGAAAAAAAATTTTATCCAACTGTACATTCAAATCACAAGAAAATATATGTCTAGAATCAATATTACAATACTATATTGCAAAGTCAAGTTTCAGTTTCACATGCAATTTATATAAACCATCAAATATAGTACTAATAGCAACAACAACACTATCATACATTAGGATACATAATCTCTATAAAAATAAAATAGTAACCAACTTCTATTAGTCTGAAAATCCACAATAAGTTACACCTAATAGCTGATGCAAAGACTATATTTGACAGCAAAATAGTATGACCACCATGGAAAAACAAAGAGCATGTTCCAACATTGATGACCTTAGCTCGCTCATTATTCTCCATGAAGATATACTTCTCCTGATCATTTGGTTTTCTTAGATTCAAAACTTTTTGCATAATAGTTGATATATGGATCGATAATCTCGAGTTCACAATCCATGTATCAGAAGAAACATTAATATAATTTGATTCAAAACAAATAAGACATTTTAATTTATTTTGTTTCTTTCCCTGCAAGAATTTCAATCTGTAACAATCTTTTACAAAATGTCCTTTCTTTGTGTAATAAAAATAAATTTTTTTTATTGAGCACTTGCCTTTCCTTTCACATCATCCTTGCTCTTTACAAATTTTTTTCTTCCAGATTTGTTTCTTAAAGGGCTTTTTGGACTAAGAATTAAATTTTTGTTTCTTCTCAACTAAATTTGTTGATTCAACCTTAACAAGTTTAGCTTCAGTCTTTCTTCTTCATCCTTTGAGACACACTGATTCAGTAATTTATCCATCATCCAACGACGATCATGTGTATTATAATTGATAATAAAATTCTCAAAGAATGCAAGCAGTAAGTCCAATATATAGTATATGACATATTCATCATCAAGATTCGAACTCAAACTTTTTAATTTATGTGCAATTGAAAATATTGTCAAGATATGCTCTGGAATATTCTTATATTCATCTAATTTTGTGTTGTGGAGCTTACGAGTCAAAGACCATTTTTTGGCTTTAGGAGACCCAACAAACCTATCATAAGTACTCTAAAGTAACTCTTTGGCAGAATAGACATCTAGCAGAATGACACGAATTATTTTAGAAATTATTCTTCTAATAATTAGTTATGCTAATTTATCTATTTTGTGTTATTTTTTAAAATGAGATCTTTCAAACTGGTTAGACCTAATCGGTGGTTCAGAAGTGTCAAGAGCAATATCAAAATCTTGAAATGTTAAATGAGCCTTTAGTTCACTTCTCTAAGTCGAGTAATTTGATCTATTCAAGATCTCGACCTTGAAGAGCTGATTACTATATTTTATACTGTAAATTTTTATAATGGACAACTCAAATACACAATAAATATATTTCAATAATAAATAATCCATAATTTCATTAATTCAAATAAAGATTATCATTATGATCTTGTATTAGCTTCTTTAAGAGACTAATATAAACCATATCCCACATATGGCTAGCAAGACCGAATTAAAATTAAATTATGATCTTGTACTATCTCTTTTAAGAGAATAATATAACTCATAAGATCTCACCAATAAAATTCATAATAATTATAATAAATAATAAAAATTTATTTTAACTTTCTTTTATTATTATAAATAAATTTTTAAAATATTTTATATTTATTTTTTCTCTATACCAACTCAACCTTTGGGTCAAATTGACTAAAATTAAAAATAAATATAAAATAATAATATTTATAAATTAAAATAACCTCAAAATTTTTTTAAAAATATTTGACTATTTTAATTCATAAATATACCCACGACTAAATAGTAATAAAAATTTATTTTTATTAACTTAAATAATCATTAGTTTAATTAATCAAGATTAAATCTTGATTAACATAAGCATATGAACCGAACCTGAATTCAAATTGCAATTCAATGGAATATGCAAATGAATTACAATATTGCATGAAAGCCCTCTCAAAACCTTAATTTACAAAAAATTTCAAAAATCAATCAATTTGAGAAAAAAATTACCATAAATCAAACTTTTAAAACTCAACCTCCATTTTTTCTCCACCAACAAAATCATTGACACCAATAAACTGCTCAAAATAATTTTGAGTCAAAACCTGAGATAAAGACTCGAGTTTCCCAAATTGGGTCTCCAAAAATTCAATAGAAAATAAATTATAATTCATTTTTTCGCAGACTAATAATTAAAGGTAGGTTCTGATACCAATTATGAATTTTAATTTTACTCTTTGATACAAGACCCGCGAGAAAAACTATTTTAAAAACTGAATTAAATAAATTTGTATACATTATGACCTGAAATAAAATTTTGAAGTCTTCTCCTGTAATTCCCAGTTGATTCACTTTGAATTTTTACTACTCTTTAATAGAGAAGAGTTGAAAAAAAAGAAAAAGTTTAAATCAAAATTTTATGACTTCAAACGGCTCAAAAACGAAAAATAGAGACAATTTGATTTTCAATTCTTTCGTAACCAACTTAAACGAATAAAATTTAGCTTTTTACAAAAAGCCCCTCCAATTATATTATAATTATAAATAAGAATTTTATAATTTTAAATAATACCAAATATTAAAAAAAAGTTCAATTACCAAATAATTCAAATAAATCAATTTAAATTCAAAATTTTAATCGGATTCAACCCCATAAAATTTATTCTTTTTTAACCAGATAATATCAAGATGAGACCAGATATTAGGTATACTATAAAACGTTCTGATCCATCACCAAATACTCAAATAAGCACACATAAAATTTGGCTTCATATATACTATCATCCATTTTTATATAAATATCAATCAAATAGATAAATTTGAGTCACTCACAGTTATAATGTCAGGTGTGATGAATTAGTCTCACATCTAATATTAAATAGATAGAGTCCAATATATACAGTGAAAAGTTCACATCCCATAAGTTTAAGCTTTTGGGATAATTTGGTGTCCGGCACACTTATTAATCCGATTTGACGCTCTTTCGACTCTCTCAATAAGTAGTATCAGAGTTTCAGGTTCGAAATTGTACAAACTCTTAAAACTGAAATTACTGTAATGATGTGACTGAATTGAATCGCATGTTAGTCTCTCTTAAAAAAAATCAAAAATTGAGACAAAAATTTATTAGTATTGGTCACACAGTGAAATTGGTTAAGTAAAATAGTACTGTAATGATGCGACTGAATTGAATTACATGTTAGTTTCTCTTTTAAAAAATAAAAAAAGAGAGATAAAAATTTGTTAGTATGGATCATACAGTAGAACTAGTAGAATAAAAGAGTTTGTGATTAAGAGTGTTAAAATTGACGTGGTTAAATCACACCTGAAAGAGAAGATTGTTATAATGTCAGGTGTGATGAATTAATCTTAAATCGGATATTGGATAGATAGAGTCCAATATATATAGTGAAAAAAGCTCATATTCCATGGACTTAAATTTTTGGGATAGTTTGGTGTCTGACCCATTATATAAATTTGATTTAACACTCTTTCAACTCTCTCAATAACTTACTATATTTTCAAACTATTTAACTTGAATTTATAATCAAATTTATTTAAAAAATAAATTAATAAATAGTGTATAAAATTAGATGACTAACAATTTTCCTCCTGATCGAGACATCTAAACCCCCGAAACTGAAATTTTGGTTGAAGCTCAGCCTGACAGAAAGACAAATGGATCGTTTGATTTGCAGTTTGGAGTAAATGTGATAGCTGACGAATAAGCTCGCGGGGATCAGAAAAGGTTGAAGTCCAGTTGATCCTTTGCTTGTACGACGAGGGGAATCTAATGAGAAATCCCAAATTGCAACGTGATGCTATGTGGCAGGGATCAAACCCTGAAAGCACTTGATCCATTGGACGATATCGTTCCTGTTACGGAGGGCCTTGCAAATAGCAATAGAAAGAGGTCAGGACAGAATGTGGCTGAAACATTACTTTTTCTTTAGCAAAGAATATGATCATATTTTTGCATGTTTTGCTTGATAATCGATCAAGAGAAAGAGTCGTAAACCATAGCTTCTGTGACTAACTGAGCAGGCCCACCAACACACTTTGTGGACTAGGCAATCTCCATTCTTCCTTACAGCCGGTTTATTTTCATACGACCGCCTAATTTCGCAAACAACTATTTCTACAGGATATTTCTCTTCCGCATATTGTTTTAATTTGTGTTGGCAATTTTTAAAGGAATATTTTGCCTTTTTTTCGTTATATTTTGGGCAGCTTCGTTATAAATCAAAACCAAAACAGAACAACAGTAAAATAGTAAAGCAAAGCCTTGGCCTATGAAGGGCTAAGGCACTTAGAAAACTGAGTTCACAAGATCTCTCACATAAGAGAAACATAAGGGAAATTAATCTACCACATACATACTGGTCAGGGATCATAAGCACCTCCTAGGTGCCAAAATGCTTTCGGTAGCAGCAGAAATTGATTGCGAGTTGCTCGAGTATGAAGGGCTCTTTCCCAAGAACTTTTCTACTTGAAAGTCTCCAGAGAAAGGAATGAATGCTACAATATTACTCTTGTAACTTTTATGTAGAATGAGTTTAGCATCAAAGTGGTAAAATAGTTGGAAGTGTATCTCGCAGTCTACAACAGTGACCATCCCTTGAATCTCCTTCGGAATACATGCGAGTATTCTTCGTTATCACAAGTGCTAATTAATCTGAAATTTTGGCTGTAAAGGAATAAATATTGGGGGAAAAGGACCAAAAAACATGTGATCTAAATCTTGTCAACGTGTAAAATCAAACATCGTCCATTCTGCTGATGAAAGTTGTGGCGAAGAAGCAATGCATGGGCACACGCTTGTGCTCACCTATATAAATAGACCTCAATACCTTATCACTGCATGCAGCCATTCCAGAACTAGAACTCATTTAGGGTTACAAGTCTCTTCTTCTTCGTCTTCAATTGGAGCATCATGGCCACTAATGGTCGTGATCCTCTGGTCACTTCAAGGGTGATTGGTGACGTACTGAATCCCTTCAGAATAAGCGTATCCCTAAGAGTAAGATATGGAAGAGAAACAAGAGAAGTCAGTAATGGGCTTGAGTTCAAGCCCTCGCAGGTTGTCTGGCAGCCCAGGGTTGACATCGGAGGAGACGATATGAGGATATTCTACACGCTGGTAAACTCTTTCTTTCTTTTTTCAGTTTCAACCTTTGGAAGCAAACGAAGTTTTGAAAGAAGAAGAAGAAGAATTCTTTTTTGAATGTCAATCTACGGAAACCAACCAAAGACACTGGTAAACTATTTCTTTCTGTGGTTTTCCAACTTAAATTAAGAATAATAATAATAAATATTTTTTTTTTGCAATGTCAATCTTTGAAACCAACAAAACTCGACACTGGTAAGCCATTCCTTTCCTTCCTTACACTGATAAACTATTCCTTTCTTTCCTCTTTCAATTTTTGGAAGCCAACCAAAGTTTTTTTTAAAAAAAAAAAGATGGAGAAGAAGAAGAAGAGTTTTTCAATGATAAATGAATTGTTATGCGAATTGAAATGATATTTCATGCTCTCGTTCTCGATAAACTTGGCCTATATACAATTTTTCTTATTTCAGTTTAAAAGATAAACCGTTCGTTGCCTTGTGCAGGTGATGGTGGACCCAGATGCTACAAGCCCTAGCAATCCAGACTTGCGAGAGTATTTGCACTGGTGAGCTCTTCTTCAACTTCTATAACATCACGCTTGATATTTCTTGAGATTTGAATGATAAAGAGGAGGACTTGGGATAATAACCATTCAAATCTTGCAAGGTCTGTGATCTAAGCCTCCAAATAGAATAATGAGGACCTCTTTGTTTTGTTAGCAATTGGTATCATAAAAAATTAAATTATTCAGAATTCAAGAAACCTGAAAATTTTGAAAAATTTCTCTTGTTCAGTTCGAGTAATTTGAAAATACTGAATGCTAAATCTTTTTTTATTTGAAGAATTTCAGTTTTCTAGATTTTAAAACATTCGAGCAAATCAAAGTTAAGTACTCAAAAATTTTGAACATTATTTTTAATTTTCTACTTTAAAAATACCTTAATATCTATAATACTTCAATTATTAAAAATGCCTTGATGATTTAATATTTAGAATATTTTTAAAAATATTTTTTATTATTAAAAAGTTTGAAGAGTAGTTAAGGTCATCTGTGGCTTAGATGACCTGAAAGATTTTTCTAAAATTTAATTAATCCGAAATCAAAATTTTTGAAATTAATAGTTTTATCTCTTCAAAAATTTAAATTTCTAGTTAATCAAACACTAGAATTTCTGATTTCTAAGATTTTAATTTTCATGGTTTGGTTTTCATGCAAAATCAACACGTTCTGATATTAAAATACGAAGAAAAATGAAATCTTTATTGAGCTAATCATGATATTTTTTTTGCTTCAGGCTGGTAACAGACATCCCTGGAACAACAGCAGCAAACTTCGGTGAGCGAAACTTACCATTTCACGACGGTTTCGTGATGGATAAGCGAATTTTGTGTCTTTTTTCATGCACATATATTTGAGAACTGAAAAGGAACAAGCTTGATGTCAGGGCATGAGGCCGTGCGCTACGAGAGCCCGCGACCATCGAGGGGAATCCATCGCTTCGTCTTCGCGCTTTTCCAGCAGCTCGGGCGGGAGACTGTGCATGCTCCCGGCGGGCGCGAGAACTTCAACACCAGAGACTTCGCGGAGCTTTACAGACTCGGCTCCCCAGTCGCCGCCGTCTACTTCAACTGCCAGAGAGAGGCTGGCTCCGGCGGAAGAAAGGCGTACTAGTAAACCTGCTTGTTGCTAGGCATTTGCATGGACGTATAGTTGTAAATGTAAGGCACTGTTTGTTTCGCAATTAAAATTAAAAAATAATTTGATTAAATTTTTAATATTTGAATACTTATTTATTTAATTAATGATTTAAATTTGAATAAAAATAATCTAATAATTCTTTTGGTATTTGAATTACAGATCAGTCAGGGTAAAATAATCCTCATTCTGATTATAAACTAAACACACCCCAATACTTTTTTATGGAAAAAAAAGATCCTAATATTTCCTTCTTGGATTCCGTCAAAAAACTTATCCGAACAAATATGTTTTATCATTTTCTTGTGTTGTCCTGAAGTTGTGGATGCGCTTATTTGTTCTGTGGAGAATTGGAGATGGACCACTGGGATGCCCGTCAACTGGCTTCACTCTCTTTTGCTGTTGTCTCTATTAATATTCTTAAAATAAAAAAACTCGGCTGAGGTTTAATTGTATCAAAAAGTTTGTTTTTTATAAATGAAAGGGATTGTTTTTGCATAAAATACATAACATTTTATCATAATTGCAGGAAAAAAAAACATGTTTTCTGATATTTCCAAAGTACAACCAACACCCAGCGTTGTTAGTTTCCTTGCGAAAATTCCCTCGCAGTAGTTTCTTCAATCTAACATCAAATATTATTTAATTAAAAAATATTCAGACCAAAATTTTTTAACTGCATGAGGTCCATGATCATTAAAATATTGGAAAAAATTCTTTTTGTCTTTTGATAATTTTTTATTAATCATTTTTTCTTTTATTCAGTATTTTTGAAAAATATTTTTGTTTAGTCCAATTTTTTTTTCTAACCCGAAATTGTTTCGTGAAAAGAATAACATTGGCCCGATTTTTGGAAATCACCGTATCTCTTCTTGCGAGCTATTTTTTTAAAAAAATCTATCAGATTCCTGATCTTTGATATGTTTCATCGGTTCCCTTCCCCTTCACTGGTTATGTTCTCCACACTCTGGAGGAATTTTCTATCTCCAACTTCCTTTTACTGTCTCCAATCTCACTCCTCGACAGAAATATCCTTTCTCTGATGGAATTTCTCCTCCTTCGGCTCCATTCTCTTTCTCCGATGAAAATTTCCTTCCAGACCCATTTCCAACCATGAAATCATAAACTTTTTTGGCTCCTGTCATTCTTTTCTCCTTCCATTTCATCATGTACTTTTTGGTCTCAATTGCCACTAATTTGAAGCATTGTAATTCTCTCTGTTCTGATCATCTCCATTGTGGTTTAGATTCTGTCTTCATCTTTTCCATTATATTTTGATGACATTGTCGGAGGATATGCATGAACATATTTAAAAATTTTTATGAGTGCTTTTATTTTATGCTTACAAAAAATATTGCCATGCATCCTCTTGTTTTGTACTATAGGAATTTTCTAACATTATTTATCCATATGTCAGTCTCATGTTTTGTTGAGTTTTAGACTGAACATAGTCAATCTTTAGTTGTAATATATTCGTTATTTTAGTATGCATGCATTTATATGTATAAGTATTCATGTTTTAGATAAAAATGTATTAATATTTTAGTTTTATTATATTTATTTTTTCTACTAAAAATATTCATATTTTAGGTATAATATATTCATCTTTTTATAAATATGTTTCTCTACCTTGACGATAATAATATTTGTACATATTAACTCATTTCAAATCATACAAATATTTAGAGAATGCACCCTTTGAATAATAGATTAATACATTAAATATGTATCAATTCATTTTAAGTTAGATAACTACTACCATGATCTAATATTAGATGATCTCCGTCATCACATATTCATAACACATAACATTTTACAATTATTCTTGTAAAAATTATCAAATCAATAACCTTCACAATATTTATATGGAAGACAAATAAATCATATTACTTGTTCTTCATCCATAAGCAAAAGAAACTACATATCAACTTGTTTTGGGATCATGTAGAGAGACCATTGATGAGTAATTAGGTCAAATACTTTGATCACTATTTACATTCCGGTACAAGACAAAAATATAAATAATAATGAATTATTGTGCAAGTAAGAAAAAATGAAAGATATTTTTGAATATGGGAAGCCATAAATAAGTGTGGATAATAATGACAAACAAGAGAAGACTAATACACACTATAATAAATGTCGCTATTGGTGGCACTTTTGATCCGAAAGAAATAGAAACCAATGATCGAGTTTCTCATCCAAGAAGGAAAAGAGCCAAAAAGCTGATGGATGCTACCTTGAATGTTAGGAATAACTTATTGAAATAACAAATTATTAAAATAATTAATAACAAATTAGAAATTGAATGGTTACTTGGTTAAGGTGTAGTTTGTTTTTTCAAAGAAACTTGGATTCCAATTAGGGATCGGAGAAGGGAAACGAAAGAAAACGGTAGATCAGGGGAAAACAAATCCAGGCCGAGCCAACTTAGTGTGTCATACTGTATTAGCCATCCTTTGCAGGCCGTATTGAACTGGTTCGTCGGTCTGTAGCCCGTTTTGACATCTTTACTCGCAACGCGGGGTTCCATCAAAATTAAAGTATAATGGAGAGTGAATTCAATCACGCGCACGTAAGCTCCGCCACACGTTCAATGGCTGGCACATGATGAACGATTGCAGCAGTCCGATGGCGAACGCCTGTCGCCTGCTGAGAGGTTTGAACCTCGTTTCGAAACTATTCGTCGTCGTAGGGCCAACCGAGCAGCATGTTTGTGGCCCTCAAGTTACCATATCGGCCGCGGAGAGGATAAGCACGATCGTAATACACAAAAAACAAACCTTCGAGCCGAGGTTCAGGGCGGAAAAAACAAGTTCAACTTGCACAAGGACTTCAGCAGGAGGTCATTTTCCATGGAGAAATGGAGGGGTTGTTGGGCTCAAGCCTGTGGATACGCTCTTTTTTCTGTGTTTTTCTTTCTTTCTTTTTTTTTTTTTTTTTTTTTTTTTTTTTTTTTTTTTTTTTTTTTTGATATTTTTGCAAGGAAGACAAGGGCTTCGTAGCTTGCAAAATAATGAGATTTGTTATGTTGTATTTGTGAAAGACTATAAACTAGTTTTTTCGTATATATATTTTTTGGTCCATAAACCAATTTACGTGGCTTTTTGTTTTTGCAAATAACAAAACAACGTAGGTGGTTTTTTTATCAATATTTAAAAACGGTGCTTGCCATAATAAACTTATAAAACAGGCGTTTTTCTGCAAAACTCCCCTCTGATCAATAGATGAACATTTTCTCGAAGGTGTAATGGACACGATGGTTTTTAGAATATTCCCAGTGCATAAAACAAACATGGAAGCTTCGAGATCCTTTGGCTGATCTCAAGACAGGCTTGTCGGCCCCAGCCCGATAATGATCCAAAAACACATCGCATCAACACGGAACAACCAAATAAATTGCATCGCTTACATGAGTACATCCGTAAATATTACGAAATATTATACCATATCATTACGTCGAAAGAAACGTAGATTTTTTATCAAGATTAGCATGGACTAGAAAATCGAGTGCGTTTAGTTCAGAATCAGAATTATGTTTTTTTTTTTTTACCGACTTACCATCTAAATACAAAAAATCATAGTTGATTATCTTTACTTTACTTTAAAAAATAAATTACCATACTACTCTTATTTTTATTCATTCAAACTTTAATAAATAATAAAAGTCTAAAAAAAAATTTAATTCAGAATTTTAAAATTTTGTATTTATTTTATTGGATTTGTAAATTATAATTTATAAATTTTGTGTTTTATTTGTTTATAAAATTTGTCACGTGAGCTCACATGTTGAATTCTAAAGTTCAAAATTTTTGAAATTCAATCAATTTTGAACAACTAGTAAATCCTGTAGTTGCTGAAATTTAAAAGTTTCAACATTTCAAAATTTTGTATAATAAACACTTAATCTTATAGTTTTTAGAAATAAAAAATTCAAAAATTTTTAAACCTCATAAAACAAATAGATCCTAAAAGAACACTCATTGTGATTTAACTTCTTTAAAAAAAAATTATCTTTGTAAATTTATTAAATCAATAAGAACATACTATTATTTAATATTATAAATGTTAAGTTGGATTTAAGATAAAAACAAATAATAAATTTGCAATAAATTTGATCAAGAATGCAACATAAAAAAAATTAACAACATCATGTGTATTGCGCATATTTTTTCTAACAATCTATCAGTAGATGATTAACCATTTTCTTTCATTTTATCTTGATTGAGGTAATTTTCTTTCCAAATTAAGCAAACTAATTGTGCTGGGTATTTTATCTCGAGTACTGACTTAATATTTACATTTAAGGTCGTGTCCTCACATCTTGCTCTTGCTTGTGCTCGTGTCTCCACCTTTGTGCCCTTATTTGTACCCATGTCCTCACTTTCTCTGCCTTTGTCCGCATTCACATTCCCACCCCCCGTGCCCTTATTTGTGCCCTTGTCCTCATCCTCATGCCCTTGCTCATTCTATATTCCCACCCCCTTGCTTATGTCCTGTTCCTTCATGCCCTTGTTCCCATCCTCGTGTTCTTATTTATGCCTATGTCCTCACCCTCGTCTCCTTGTTCGTGGCTATTCCTCCACCTCCTTGTTCTCACCCCATATGCTCATGCTCGTGTCCTTATCTCCACTCTCGTACTCATGTCCCCACTGAAATATGATTTTGTGACTGCATGTTATAGGTGAAGTGACCATCTAATCCCAATATCCATAAGATTTATATGTGACTTCAGGTTGTCTTTTGACTTGTTAGGAGTATTCAGCAGCGTCCTTATCAAAATTTCTAAAAAAGTTTTCTCAACATACATGTTATTTAAGTTGTGATGAACATGTAATGTTCTCCAATGTGACAAATCAAAGAGCAATATTCAAGGTAGCATTTTGGCTGTATAAATGACCCTACATGTCATGCAGCAAATGACACTAAGTCCGTGTTTGTTTCGATTCCCGAAACCGGAAATCCGGGGAATGGATGAAATTGAGAGCCCAATTTCCTTCATTCCCGTGTTTATTTCGATTCCCAGAACCTGGAATCGAGGGAATCGGTTATTTCCTAATTCTCCCGATTCCGGTTTTTAATTCCTAGCCAAAACGAAGGGAAAACACCAATTCCCGTGTTTTCCCCTCGTTTTTTACTGTAGCACCCTAAATTTTCTCTTATTTCCCGATCTCATCCAGCTCCCCATTCCCGATCTCGTCCAGCTCCCCATTCCCGATCTCATCCAGCTCGTCCAGCTCCCCATTCCCGATCTCGTCCAGCTCGTCTTTTTCTCCACAAAGCTCATCCAGCTCCCCATTCCGAATCTCGTCCAGCTCGTCAGCTCCCCATTCCCGATCTAACTATTGAGTCAATTTGACGTGCCCTTTAATGAAACCTTCTGAGAAAATGCAGCACTTATCTGTGTTGAAATTTAATCAACTTTAGTGGATCGATTAACAGGTTCTAATTTTGCATATTGATAATTTAATATCAAATTTATTAATTGTGTTTTTTCATTTCTCCATCCAAATTAAATATATCAACTTCTATATAACTGCAGTAAGTTTTTCTAAGACTTAGATAATAAAGTCGATATTTCGGTCTCTGCAATGAAAAATCAGACCCAACCGGATCTCAACTCACCTATATTTTAAAAATAAATTCACGTTTACCAACTACCCTTTCTAGATTGATATTTCATGCGTTGACTGGAGACATTTTTTGGCTGGCCCATATTTGCTCAAACAGTACATAAAAGTTTTGGCAGACCATTCAATAAAGCAAGAGAACATCAAGTTGGCCCAAGCATAAAATAAATGCCATTACAACCTGAATTCATTAATTTGATGTTATATGTCTGACATAAGGCTCAGCCCATCTTTCGTCCCCTGCTTTCTGAACTTCAGTATCAGTGCAGTTGCAATAATGTACACCATGGTTAGCAACATAACTCCAGTAATATATAACTGATGCTGTCTGCGCAATCCCAGTAAGTGAGCTTAACAAACAATGGTTTGCATCAATAAAATTTGAAGTAGAAAGAAAAGGAGAATCAACTTACAGCAGATAGATGATAAGGGATTATCTGGGACTAGTTGGCGTTACATGTATAACGTTAAAGATTCTCAAGAGGACGATTGCGGACAGCAATGCCATTCCAGCAAGGAATAACCGTAGCAGTTGAGGGCGCTTCCTTGGGTTAAGCCATGGTATGTAGCAGAGCCCAATCTCTAAGATGGACTCACCATCCAGGAAATACACCTAAAAAATTACATATTGGAGGATGTCTTGGAGTGGTATAAATCTATATAGTTCAAATACATACATAATAACAGCAAAACAACATTAAAGCCCAGTTTGCTCCAAAAAAACACAAAACAAAACAAAACAAGAAAAAAACACAAAACAAGAAGCTTCCAAACAAGAACTTGAGTCACATAGGGAGTGTTCAGATTGAGATAAAAAAAACACAATCATTGCAATTCGCCCAACTAGCACTCTCTCTGCTAATTCTGCTAGGTTGATCACATTTTGTAATCACTATCCAAATTCAACCATAGTATCTAGTCTGATGAACTCAAGTGCATCTGATTCAACACGTGCAAAGTCCTTAAAGGAAACTACCATGCATATGTAACATCCAAACTGGCGTGGATCCACAAAAAAGGAAAGAAACAAGCAGGAGAAAGAAAGAGTTAAAAAAAATTAGTCTAATATGTTTTTTTCTTGTGGAAGTCTAAAATACCCATAAGATTTTACATTTTCAGAAAAACTAATCAAGGCAATCTTAATTTTCAATGAAAACTTACACTTACTGGTAAGCTATTGGAAAATCCCAAAGCTGTGGACACATGAAAAGTGCAAACTAAGATCTTCTCCAATAGGACGGGTATATGTACACTGAAGACCATAAATGCCAACCGGGGTCTATATGATGACAGTTGAAGAGAATACACCATGGAAAGCACATCACCTGCAAATACAAAAGTGCCACCACACGAAGTTGATCCAGATTCAGGACCTGAAAAATCTATAGGTGAAGGTTGTTTCCTTAGCTTCAAGCACTCTGACAAGTAGGGCCTTGAATAAGAGATCTCGACCCATGGCATGCCAGAAATCTGAA
Organism: Trichopus zeylanicus subsp. travancoricus; assembly: GCA_005019695.1. Classification (NCBI taxonomy): domain Eukaryota; kingdom Viridiplantae; phylum Streptophyta; class Magnoliopsida; order Dioscoreales; family Dioscoreaceae; genus Trichopus; species Trichopus zeylanicus. The sequence goes on from RXID01011096.1 coordinate 47,118, forward strand.
CAGGTGTCATGCAGGATTCTTCCTATTGCAGTTGATGGATAGCCTAAGTTAGAATAAATATGGTGTTTAAATGAACTCTGTAGCCATGAAGAGCAATCATGAAGAACTAGATATTAAGCATGCATTATGTTAATGACAACTAAATCAGAAATCACAAAGGATGGTAGATAGTCATAGAAAATTAAACTACAATAAAAACAAGTTCCTCACACCACAAGCATTAGCTTGATGATTGTACCACCCTCTCATATGTAAAAGGTCATGGATAAATTTTAGTTGCTCAAAAAAAATAATAACAAGTTCCTTGATTTTCACAATAAGCAAATTTATCTAAGCATTTTACCTTAAAATGTCACTGATTAATAGTTACATCACCACAATAATTAATATCTTTTTAAGAAGATGGATAATATGAAACAGAAAAAACATCTAACGAATGATAAGCAACCAGCAACATATTTCCTGAATATTCTATGTAGGTGGATACTTCTGGAACTTCCATGAACCTTGTGCTTAAGAATAATACACAGAGTGAAATGGTTCTTAGATGTTATTTTGAATCAGAGTGTATAATCAACCTGAGAACACGTGCAGTTGCTTTTGTCATTCATCTGCCATCCATTTCCACACTTTTTAAGTTCGCCAATACCTTTCGTAGTTAAGCAGTAGAGAGTTTTTGTTCTGCTTTTCTCACTATGTTCACCATTTTTTCCCAAGGAATAGGTATCATAATATGACAAGTTCACGAAAGCAGTTAAATCATCTGGACAAGTGAGTGGGTCATCTACTCCTTGAAGCTTCAGACTACCTTCTACCCAGAAGTGAGGGAAACAATAGCCCTTTTTCTGACTGATATCTGCAGAATGCAAATTTTGCATGGGGTAAGGTATAAGGAGCTGCTTGGAGTTGGCCTCTGTCATTATCTTCTTCCAGTCGTAAGAATTTCTGACATTTGCACCATCCACGGAAAGTATCACATCACCACGAGATAGATATCCTGAGAATGGGGATCTTCTGGGCAATCCTAACACCTGGTTTGACACCAAAAGAAGAGGAAATAACCATGCCACAATGAATTATAATGGAACAAACAGATAATAAAGTTGTATGAGGACTTACCATGGGACCTTCATTATGTGTGTAAAGAGGAAACAAAATCAGAGGGAACAATAAAATCAGCAGCCAACAAACTGCAGAGCACTACAAAAATGGGGAATTGTATTAGTTCTGCATGGTGTACAGTGCACCATTGAAGCATGCCAAATATCAAATTGGCTGCAATGAGTATCAGCAAATTCCTCACTCACAAAATTGGTGGCTAATAGTATGTTTATAGCAATTAGTCCAAAAACTACTGCATAACCAAAATATAGCCAGATGAGAATTCTGATAGGGTTGAGGGACACTGTAATGTTAATTACAAGATTAATCTCCAGTGACTTGGATGGCCACAAAAACTGCAATGGGAAGAATGTTGAATTGACACAACCTTTTGTCACTGGAAACACACATGATGAGAAAAATCAAAAAGGAAAAAAGAAATAAGGAAGACAAATATAAAATAAAGGAATTTAGGTGGCCCGAGGTAAAAGAAGATAAGAAAGAAAAAACATGAAATAGTCAAAAATAATCCACATGGTTATTCTAGCAAACAAAGCACCAGCACATTTCTATTTTCAGGTTCATCCTTTACCTAATGAAGTTCATCTTATTTTAGCAATTAAAAAGAGGAAAAAACCCTTTATGCCTAAGATGAATAGTAGGTTATATTATTTTCCAAGCCTTACAAGCCAAATCGTGCTATTCACAATCTAACAGCTTCCAATGAACAGACAGAACAATCAAGACAATGCAGAATAGTCAACATGGTATTCTACAGCAAGATGAGGAGAGCTTATTTTCTATTGTCATTTTCAGGCACCACACAGCTTCACTTTTTCCTACAAGTAAATTTTTTTTTAATAATACTGATAGGAATCAGAAACGTCGAAACAAAGTGTTGCCAATACCTCAGATAGTCCATTGGTCCTAAGTTGTGCATATCAATTAGCAAGAAGGATGAGATATATCAGAGGGTGTGAAAAAGCTTCAGAGTGGAACTGTGACATGCCAAAGTCGAGAGACCATGATGGAAAACAATATCACAATAATAAAGCAGCAATCTGGAAGAATCTGACACATGTAAATGATTATTTAACACAAAAAGATGCAAAAAATGTGATCACCTCTGGAAAATTAACATGTTACTTTTTTTTCAGAAGTAAAAAAGTAACTTACCACTGCATTATGCCAAATGCCAGCACAGTATACCCGAAGCTGAGCAAAGTTAGGTAAACTTTGCAGCAGGTCATTATTAAAAGCAACCAAGGCCCCTGGAAATAGGATTGCAAAGAAAATGGCTATGTATTCAACTTGCAAGCCTGCACTGTTTAGTTTCAGGATGCCAGATATTAGAATCAATGAAGCCAAACCACTAAGACTCAAAAATTTATGATGGGAGCAATCATTCAAAAGAGATGTCTTCTTTAGCACTAAAGAGAACACATCATACAGGAAGAAAGCCCTATGTACAAAATTTGAATAAAATGTCAGCGATAATATGCAAAACATAGGCACACCTTCAAAAATGGGAACTAAACAAATTTACTAATAAAGTTCTGATGTAAATAAACATTCAGATCATGGTTTGCATAATTATATTAGCAACCTAAAGTTCTCACAATCTGTACAACTATTATATAGTTTGGAAAGACAAAGCTTTTCCACATAAATGCTTTGCAGAAACCCTGAGAAAAGATTTCTGGTAATTTATATATTGAATCTTTTCCTGTGCTTTAGCAGCTACCTCGAATCGTCACCAAAACTGATAATGTGAATAAACTTAAGCAAAGAATTTAATGTTAGCATAGTTCATAAGCCCACTATGACTGGCAAATACACCTCACAGATGAGCAACAATTCATCCTCTTATACATGCAAATATTTTTTCCACAAAGCACATGCAAGAAATCACTTGTGAATATATCATGAATTACAAGTTTTTGTTGTCAGCAGAACTGACATGGTACATCTTGCACAAAGAAATGTGAGAAGTGCCCTTTTTAAGCTATAAGAAAAGAATGACATTCTTCCATCTTTTCATTAGAAAAATGCAAATCTCAGAAAGCACATCACAACATAGCAAGTGCTTTTCATCCAACTATATATAATAAATTTGCTAGCAGGGGTTTGAAAGAGAGAAAAAGTTAACCTTGTAGCTGCAATGGCATGACCAAATTCATGCACAGCAACAGAAAACAGTGTAGAGAACATCATAATGCCAATGTCTATGAGAAATAAGCTCCAATTACAGACCTAATAAGAAACCAAGAAGATCAAGTATTCTAGAAACATGAGTTGACCAAATTTGCACCATTCAACTCTCTGTAAACACTAACCGGAGAGATACCGAGAAATGAGCTCATTAAAAGATTGTTAAGCCCAAAAGTCCCATCATGCAGATGCAAAATCCCAGCCAATTCCCATAATAGGGTCTGCAATAGCAAAAATAGCATTGCATACATAAAAATTTTGGATTGAAGCTGTCATTACATCATAGAAGAACATCTTGCAAGAAAAAATGAATGGTAACACACCAAATGAACACAAGACAAACTGCATAATGGCTGTAAAAAGAGACAGGAGAAACCCATCAAGTGTTATGTGGTACAAGACCAAGGTCCTGCTTTCACAAAACTATACAAACATAATAAGTCCTAAACAAATATTCATTTCATATAGGTCATATTTCTGAATCACATACAAATTGTGCTAGTCAATGACAAACAAAAGCTACTATGATTTGTGACCCAAAACCAGTTGCAGGGATGAATTATGCGTTCTTTGGCTCTCAAAGGAGTGGAATAAAGGAATGAAAGAGACACTCTACCAACTCACTACATTAAACAGAAGGAATCCTCACTCTATAGGAACTATCAAAAATTTATGCCAGATGACCTTCCTTTCCCTTTGATTGCATCTGTAGCTAGACAAAATATCTAAGCTATCATTGAATTATCAACTCCTGCTGCTTCTACAAATTTTAAATGAGTGGGCCTCTTCCCCTTCTAAATAAATGATATAGTTTTCCATTTTACCAGTCATAAAATTGAGAATTATATATGGTAATTATATACTCACAATTGGGGATATTGTAAAACATAATTTACCATATGACAACACAAAACTAGTCACAAATATCTTCAGGTAGCAAGTTCCCAAATACAAATTAATGATAAGATGTTAGCAAAAAAGAAAATTAACACAAAAAAAAATTACTCTGACAACTGTTAAAGTTGCCAAGATTCTCAAATGTAGCAGAAACAGACTATATAAATAAGAAATTTGAGATTTGTAAAAATGAGATCCCTTTCTAACCATTATAACTCCAAGAAATGCCACAAAACTGAAACCAACTCCAATTGCAAGCCAAATTTTTAGAAACCTGAAAAGTTGTAGGAATAGCAACTCTCAGAGGGAGTACTAAGGATGAGACAGAGCATATAAAAATGTGAGGCAGAGAGTTCATTAATGATGGAAACATCATGAAAGAAATTATTTGTTGCTTTAACATTCAGATTTGATAAAGACCATAGCAAATTCATTGTGTCAGTGCAAAATAATAATAATAATAATAAAATACTAGCAACCCTAGTGTTTCCCGTTTATTGTATCAACTGGTGCCAACACATTGCGCAACCTAACTCAGCTTCCGCCAACATCTTCACTATCCCTGGTGTTATATTTATCAACAGTAACATGTCCTATTTTCTCAGGGATTCCAAGAAATAGAACAAGACACTATTCATGAAAAAACACATCTGGATCCTTCAAATTAAACAATCGGTGGCATCTTGCTGGAGACTAAATTGTACAACATTCAGCACAGCTTGAACCGGGCTGAATCGGTTTAGTTAAACAAGGGTAGGTTCCCAAATATAGCAACATGAGACTAAACAAACAGAAAGCAGAATGGCATTTGAAAGAGAAATAAACAAAAATATCTACGAAGAATACCTTGCATATCTCCATCCAAAACAAAACAGCCACTCATTAAATGCATAAATCTTGATGTCACAATACCTGCAAGTCCAAATGTTCAAGGAACTACAATCGTTGGACGACACAATAACAAACATAAAAAACAGATTTTGCTTCCATACATTGAATTAGAGACCCTAAAGTTTAAATTCAGACAACAAGAAACTCCAAAAGAGCAAAACCTCATCACTTCCTTGTCTCTCTTTTTTTTTTTTCTAATCTGATCTATAACTACCAAAACGGTGCAACCACTGGCTCCAAATACAAGCGATGATTGAGAGAATCCATTGAAAAATAACACTAATCGAACGCTAAAGTTTATGGTGATTGGAATACGCATTTGAATGTTCCAATTACAAAGAACATCGACTTCAGATGCCATGAATTCATGGAAAGGTACAGCGAAAGAGAGTACCAGCAAGAGAAAGAGTTGGGGAGATGGTGTCTCGCGCGCGAGGGGAGGACGGTGCGAGTCATCTCGTCCCTCCGCGGCCGCCTCTGCGCCATTAGGGCTCTCATCTCCCGCTCATCTTGCTTCTCTGTCCTCTGAGCATTTACTTGCTCGATTTGTTGCCGGGCGAAGTCGATGCTCTGTACTCTTAACGGATGCCAAGCGGATCCGTTTATCCTTCAAATCGGGTTATCCGCAGCTTGCGTTGATCCGCTTCTCTCAATGTGGGTGGGCTTTTACTCGTAACCCCCTTACTAACAGATAATTATTTATTACTGACTGAAATGTACTAAATTACATATAAACCCTCAGGTTTCGGCTTGCTTCAGTTCTTCTTTTACATTTCTTTTTTTTTTTTTGGAATTTGCTTCTTTCATATATGAATTCTCTTATTTTAAGTATACCCAATGAGGACAATTAAAATTTTCCCCTTTTACATCTGTTTTGTTCGGATAAATCTAGAATCTAAAATTTTCAACTAATAAATGTTAAATTCCTTCAATTTAACTATAAATCAGATCCATAATTTTGAAAAATTTTATTTAAAATTTAAAATCTTTCAATTTTGATTATATATCAAATTCATAATTTTAAATTACTCTCATAGTTCAACTTTATAATTTAAAGTCAAAATACTTTTATTGTTCAGCTTTATAATTTCAATTTCGAACCGCGATAAATAAACATTGAAATTATTCATTCACAAACACAACAAACGGATTAAACTAGGAGAAAAAGGGCAGAAAAACACTATACAGCTGAAAGGAGATATTCCATTTTTTACAAACTGATCCACATACTATTTAGAATTTAGAACCAGCCCCCGATACAACAGTAGATTACATAATGACATGACAGCGCAGACGCCATAGCCACCAGCTCAGAATCCCTAAGCTCCGGTTCCGCCTCCACCGGCGGCGCCGGTGCCGGAGACGCCGAGGTCGGACTTGTTCTCATCCTTGCCAGCGCCAAAGACAGGGCCGCCCTTGCCGGCGGCGTCGGGGACCTTGTCCTGGAGCTTGTCGATCTGGATGTAGCCCTCGTCTTCCTTGGAGCGGGGGTCCATCTTGGTCCGGTTCTCGCCGCCCTCCACCGACTCGTACGTTGTCGGCGTCAGGGACCCCTTCGGCTGCGCGCCCTGCGCCCCGGACATCTTCTGGATGCACACTTTCTGCTTTTTCTTGCGCTTTCGCTTGATTTTTCCAACTGCAGTGATGGTGATGGAGAAGTGGGGCAGGGGCTCTTGTTGCGTTCTTATGCGGCGGGGGCAATGCGATGGTTTGGCCACGTAGTCGGAGGCGGCTGGCTGCGTGTTAGAACGAGGAGGAAGCTCGAGAACACGTGTACAGGTTTTGTGGAATTGATGGGCCTCCTTCGAAAATGAATGGATTTTTTCATCCTCCGAAAATGGAAATATTTTTTCATATGCACCCTTCGGATTTTGAGAATGAATTTCCGCTCTCAAATTCTAGAGATTTTGTAGATGTGTCAGATAATAAAAATCGGCCACCTGCTTGATAGAAATTGATTGTCTACCCATCTAATATAGGTAATTGTTGATTGCTTATTTAACATCTAATTATTATGTTTTTACTGCGTGGTCGTCTAATTACATAAGAATATTTTTATAATTAATATTTTTAACTTTATCAATAATAAGTATAATTTTTATAATTTAAAAAATAAAATCATCCAAGTTTATGTCTAGACAGCTAACAGTTAATGTAGGTTTTTTAAAATTTCACCATCTAATATTGTTTAAGCATTTTGACTATTTTTATCTTTTACACATAAAAATCGTGTATTTGAAAGTCAAGGGGTCGTTTGGAACGGGGTCAGGACTAGGCTGACCCCGTTCTGACCAAATTATTTTTCAAATATCAAAAATTTGACTGCACTAATATTATTTTATTCATTTAAATTTTAACAATATTTGACTAAAATACCCTCACTTGATCTGAACCGTCGGATCTCGATCCAACGGCTCAGATCGGGAAATAGCACTATTCATCTTCTCCGCGCGCGAGCTGCCAGCACGAGCTCGACCTGCGAGCTCCGCGCGCGGGCTCCGCCGGCGAGTTCCTCCGGCGACGTCGTTTACGCGCGAAGAAGATGAACAGTGCTGTGTGCACAGTGCCGACGCCAGAGGGCATTTTTGTCCACAAAAAATTTTAACCATCTGCTAGTCAGATCAGTAACCAAACAAGATTTACTTGACCACATTAGCGTTTTACATTTTACCCCTTCCTTTCACCTTAACTTTAACCCCATTCCAAACGGCCCCCTAATGTATTCTATTTATTATTGACTACGTACTCAAGCCTCTCAGATATAAATGAAGGTTCAATAAACTCTTTCCCCCTCTCAAATAAAGGCCCAATAAGCTCTTGCTTCCTGGTGTCGACAACAAAATTAGACTGAAACCAGATCACCAATTGTCCTAGATTGCTAGAATTGAATTTTACACCGGATAACCCACTGTTGTAGATTGTCACAATTGACTTTCCCACAATTCCACAATTCTTCAAGGTGAGAAATAGAGATTTTATATTTTAGTTATTAGACCTAACCATGCCAGTTAATAACAATATTTCAACAAGAGCAAAATAGAGTTTTTTAAATATTTGTTTAGTTATTTGAATTATGTCAACTAAAATGTGAAGACAGGTTTTTCTTGCAATTTCAATGAGATTGGATTTTTCATGCAAAAATCCCCAAAAATGCAAGAATATTCCGATCGTCCAACCCCGTGAAAATGCACGCAAGCTTACTGGCAACACAATACCAATTTAAGCATATCTGACCTCAAAATTCCAACAGAGAAAGATCATCCATGAAATAGAACTAGGCAGCCTAAATCAAAATGGAAAACACCAATTGCCAAAAGATTGTGGCCAATAATAAATACTATCTAGTCCATGAAAACAAAACAATCAAAGGATACACGGATTTCTTTTTAAAATTTTCTTGCAAGACAATCATATTCCGAAATTTCCCTAAGAATGTAATTTCTCAAGTTCCATCAACTGATAAGCAAATGAAAGCTCCACTTATTAATTATTCAAATCAAACCTCTCACCACATGATCTAAGTAAACTAGTCCCTGCGACGAAAGAAAGGCAAGAAATTTTAATTAGCTTAATATTGTCAAACATGAAGCTCCTTCAAATGGATATATAGGAGCTAATACCAAAATGGTGCGAGTGAGAAGGAATTTACAACTTTGAAACGGCAGAGAGCCTTGCTTGGAGTTCCTCAGCAACAGCATCAATGAACTCTTCAGTGTTCAGATACTTGTCTCTGGACAGCCTGCAAAGAGATAATTATGGGTTTCATCAGCATTTAGAATTATTTTTTACTTGGATGAGATAGAAAGGGTAGAATAGAACACAAAAGACGGAAGTACTTTGATCCATGAATTATGAGGGCAAGATCTTTTGTCATCTTTCCAGATTCAACACATCCAATGCAAGCAGCTTCAAGCTTTTCAGTGAAATCAAGCAGCCTAGCATTGTCATCTAGCTTCGCCCTGATAAATGAACATTTAAAAAGTGTATGTTTATAAAACACTGCAAAACCAACTCTTTATTCTTTTCTGCCTCCAAAGGAAGTATGGTTGGGCCAAGTAAAACCATAGGACTTGTATTACTGATAATTCATAATAATGATATGATGCATAAAAGCAAAAGTGCATATCAGAACAAGTAGATAACAGTTAACTAGAATGAAACTCTGGTGCCTGCTCTAGTTCTTACTGCTTCATAAAGGATGATGAATTTCTACCTCTGTGCAAGCCCTCGTGACCAAGCAAAGATTGATGCAATGCTGTTTGTGCTTGTTTCACCACCCTTCTGATGAACCCGATAATGACGAGTGACTGTACCATGTGCAGCTTCAGCTTCAATAGTTTTTCCATCAGGGCAAACCTAAAATCAGATGAGATTCAATTATACAAATGCAAAAAACATTAACCACAGGAATGAGTAAGAGGGACCACATGAAACCCCTCTCCTAAGGCATACTTAACAGCTATTCAAAGAGCATTCACTATAGATCTATAAGTGAGTACCACAAAACCCAAATATTTGTCATATTATCAAACATAGCCCACTTGGTTTTATAAGCAGAACGAATATTTCCATGTGTACATACCAGTACTGATGTCATCAATCCGAGTGACCCAAAACCTGCAGGAAAAAGACAAGGGTTAAATGACAAGAAAATATACATGCGTTGGCAATGTTTCTTAAATGAGTATTGCACAATGACTTTCGTCAATTCTACACAAAGTGAAGGGAGCTTAATATAGTACAAACCCTGAGCTAAGAAATCACTCTGCACATCACCATCATAGTTCTTACAAGCCCAGACATAACCACCTTCACTCTTAAGTGCATATGCAACCATATCATCAATAAGCCTATGTTCATACCTGAAAACATAAGAAGCCTTTATATTAACAAGAGGACACAAGGGTGAAAAATAAACAAAAAACAATGTTACTCTTGGCAGAAATAGCTCACCATATTCCAGCAGCCTCAAACATAGCTTTCCAATCGCTTTTATATACCTCTTGGAATATATCTTTAAATCTAAAAAAATAAATAAAATTTGATGGATAGTGTGCTTTTAAATTAGAAACTACATAGGAATTTTATAAGGAGAAACTTGCAGAAAGATCATCCTCGAAGCTAGGAATGAAGTTCCACCTCCCATCATATTTCTTGAGAATCGTATTTTTTGTGCTAAGATAAAGTGGCCACTTCTTCTGGTAAGCAGTAGACATTGAAGCCTCAGCAAAAGCACGAATGGACTGTACATAATCAAACACAGAATGAAATGGTAGCCTGGAAGAAAAAGGTCAAACAACTTAAAACATGTGCACCATGTCAAATAACTGCCTAGCAGATGTACACCTCATCAGTGTTGTACATAGACAAGGCTACCCCTCCTGCACCAGTGAAGTTGAACACCTCTAGGTCAACAGTCTCCTCCTTTCCCTCTAGATATGCAGGAACAAATGCAGAATACAAAAAATACAATATCAACAAATTAAGAACAAAGTAGCAGCAGTCAATAACAAAGTAACCACATCCTCACATAAAAAACATCAACTCTTACCAAAGACTAATTTGAGTTTGCCAGGGCCTTTGATAACCATATCAGTTGCTCGGTACTGATCACCAAAAGCATGTCTACCAACGCAAATAGGCTTTGTCCATCCTGACAGTGTCACAGATCAGTCTATTATGGAATATTATCATAGTGTTAAGCAAAGTGTGCGCGATAAAAGTTCTTAAAACCTGGAACAAGTCGTGGAATATTTTTGCACAGAATTGGCTCTCTAAAAACAGTTCCTGAAACGAAAGTATTGAATCAACATGAATCATTTGGTCATGCACATATTCATGTTAAAATTAAAAGCATCATAACAAACCATTCAAAATGTTCCTGATTGTTCCATTTGGACTCTTCCACATAGCTTTCAAGTTGAACTCCTTAACACGAGCTTCATCTGATATGTTATGGCAAACAGAGAAAAAACAACAGAAAAAGAAAGCAAATGATCAAGATTGCACCTTTAAAAGTGTCATTGGTGCAACATATGGTAATGCTCCAGAAACAAAGCAGCATCATAATGTGAGTCAGTATTACCAGGAGTAATTGTTGCACATTTGATCGCTACATTATATCTGCAATGGGAACATAATATTTGTGATCCAAAGATGCATATGAAAATAATATACATGGAAGATAAGATAAAAGCCTAAGATCAAGAATCAATAAAGACAAGACAAAGTTATTGAACTGTAATAGGGAACTACCCCTTATGTAAAGAGATAGGTCAAATAAAAGAGTATTCATTACATCCAGAGAAAGATCAACACAAAGAGATCAAATGCATTCTGACCATTCAACAGCAATCTAGCAACTTAAATTTATATCTACAGCTGATATGCTAAAGGCCCAACCACCACATCTCTTTTCTTTTTCTCCACCATAACTAGCTCATGCACTACAAGTTTGTCCCACAGATTACAAAAACAATAGTCCAAAAAATTGGCAACCAGGAAAAACACTCAAAAAGAATTTTTTTTCTATCAGAATGACGTGCAAGATGAAACTCGAATTTCAAATGCGAAAACAAATGAAGTAGTTACATGTTAACTGCGGCTATGAGAAATTTGATAGACGTATTAAAATAGCTTCTGAGTGAAAAAAAATCCTTACTTAAGAGTAGCTTCAGCACTTTCAACAGTAACGTTATCATCTGTAGCATCGCGGTTTGGGAGACCCAAGTCAAAATACTTTATATCCAAATCCAAGAAGGGGAATATAAGCTGTACAACCAATCAGAACGGCATACAAAGAGTCTTCAGTTCACATACAAAGTAGCAAAATAAATTTTTAAGAAACCTGAAAAAAAAATTCGAGAAGTGTAGCAGATAAAGTTTTTATTCACCTTCTCCTTGATCGAATTCCAGAAAACCCTGGTCATTTCATCCCCTACAAAAAAAATTACCACAGAATTCGAGAAGTCGAACAACAATCGAAGCAACAATCCAACAAAAATTAAATGACACATGTAGCTCATACAAGTAAAAAAATCAACAGATCGACCATTCTTGTTAGGCAATTTCTACGATTAAGCAACCAAAAACGAAAACCATCACGAAAAAAGTCAGAATAAACAGTCGCAAAGCAGCAAACACAACATGATCAAAGATCATAGATAAAACACGAAAAGAACAATTAAACAACTCAGATCTGCTGTTCGATAGCTGAGAACTACAGATCGATTCAACAAAAGCGATCGAAAGAGCAAAGACAAGCAGAACCGTGACTGAGAAAGGAAGGAAGAGATTGGGGTGGCGCTCACCGTCCATCTCGACGACGGGGTTGGCGACCTTGATCTTCTCTAAAGCCATCGCTCTTCTCTCCGTGAGTTGCTCACGGCGGCGGAGCAGAAGAATGAGAACTTCAAAGGGAGGGCCGACGACGAGATGGACGAGATCTCCGCGGGGTCAGAATAAGGGACCGGGCATGCGAGGGCGAAAGGTTTGTGCCGTTGTGTATGACCGACAGCTGGCAGTAGTGGTCACACGAGACGTGGGGCTCTTATGAGCATGCCGCTCTTTTCTGACGAATTTACTTATCTGCCATTCCGGAAATTCAGAGACAATGTGAAGGTCCTGTTTGATAACTGGCCGAATTGGATGAATTAAATGAGTTGGCCGAATTAGGAGAATTAAAGATTTAATTTTCTCAGATCGGCTGTTTAATTCCCAATTGAAAATTTAGAATTTGGTGAATTCTAAATTCTGATAATTTTTAATTCCGAATTTAAATTCAGAATAAAAAAAAGTTGAATTTGCAATTCCGGATTCAAATTCAGTACACCCCCACCGTTATCCAAAATCCGAATTTGCCCCCTTTAAATAACAGCCGAATTCGGTGGAATTCGGCCGAATTCCCGTCACCCGACCCCCGAGCCCGAGCGCCGTCTTCCCCGAGCCCGAGCGCGTCTCCGTCCCCGAGCCCGACGCCGGTCGTCCCCGAGCCCGAGCGTTGGAGTTCTTTTAACTGTATTCTTCTTAACAGAATAGGAAGGAGGAAGCAAAAGCCATCTTGAGAAAAATATACCCTCCCCATGAGGTTGAGAAGGAGACTGAGGTTTTGCGCTTGCCAGTTGAAGCTGAAATAGCTGAAGAGGGTGCTATTGGAGAAAACGGCCTGATTTCAAAGATCAGAAAGGCTTTCAGCAGTATTGTCGTCCAGAGAGGACTTGTTGCAGGTGTAGTGTGCCAAGTTGCTCAGCAGTTTGTGGGTATAAACACAGTCATGTATTACAGCCCCACCATTGTTCAACTAGCCAGCTTTGCTTCCAACAGCACTGCATTAGAGTTGCAGTGCTGTTGCAAAATGCATTGGAGTTCTTTTAACTGTATTCTTCTTAACAGAATAGGAAGGAGGAAGCAGAAGCCATCTTGAGAAAAATGTACCCTCCCCATGAGGCTGAGAAGGAGACTGAGGTTTTGCGCTTGTCAGTTGAAGCTGAAATAGCTGAAGAGGGTGCTATTGGAGAAAACGGCCTGATTTCCAATATCAGAAAGGCTTTCAGTAGTATTGTCGTCCAGAGAGGACTTGTTACAGGTGTAGTGTGCCAAGTTGCTCAGCAGTTTGTGGGTATAAACACAGTCATGTATTACAGCCCCACCATTGTTCAACTAGCCGGCTTTGCTTCCAACAGCACTGCATTAGCGCTGTCTCTCATAACCTCTGGGCTCAATGCTGTTGGATCCATTGTTAGTATCTTCTTTGTTGATCGAGTAGGGAGAAGAAAGCTTTCGCTTATTAGTTTGATTGGAATCATGGTATGTCTTGGCTTGCTCAGTGGTGTGTTCTTTGGAGCCGCAGCACATTCCCCGGCCGTCAATGCTACTGAGACTAAATTTGCCGGGAACTACATTTGTCCTGACTTTAAACCATCTTCTGGCATGAAATGGAACTGTATGAAATGCTTGAAAGCTGCCTCTGAATGTGGCTTCTGTGCTCATGCTGGTAATAAGGTAAGCACTTGTAGCAACTTTCTGAAGTTTAATCTATAATAGTTACATGATAATCGATACTTATATGCAGCTACTTCCTGGTGCATGCTTGGGTGTCAGTGATTCAGTCAAGGACATGTGCAAGGTGAACCATCGGGAATGGTACACTCGAGGTTGTCCGAGCAACTTTGGATGGCTGGCACTTATTGCTCTCGGCACATACATTATCTCCTTCTCCCCTGGCATGGGAACCGTCCCGTGGATCGTGAACTCCGAAATATACCCGCTAAGGTTCAGAGGCATTTGCGGCAGCATGGCTGCAGTGGCCAACTGGGTGTCCAACCTCATTGTCACCCAAACATTCCTGAGCTTAACTGAAGCTCTGGGAATAGCCCCAACTTTCCTTCTTTTCTGCTGCATCTCTGCAGTCGCATTCGTGCTTGTCTTCTTGCTGGTGCCCGAGACAAAAGGATTGCAGTTTGAAGAGGTGGAGAAGATGCTGGAGATGAAGGGATACAGGGCTTGGAAGGGAGGTGCAGCTCAAGTCCAGGATCAGTAGCTAGCACTCCTTGCCATTTCTTGGAAACTACTTGCTCTAGGTGAGGATAATAAAGGATGTAGTTGTTTACAAATAGGTGGAATTCAATGCAGCTGATACAAAAACTGCTTTTGACTGTAGTGTGCATTCGGAATGACTTAAAATCTATTTTATTTATTGTTGAACTTATATTTTTGTCCTTGTGTGTTGTTTAATCCGAGACTTTGTTCTGACTCAACTATGCAAGTCAGCATACTACAAGTAAAATGATCAGATTCTACTCGTGTATTTTACAGAGCGAAAAAACTAAGACAGTGTGTTTTATGATGCACTTGCGAGGGAGTATACATGATGTACTTGAGAGGGGGAAGACGCGGAAGAGACATTTGGGCACAAGCTCAAAGTTGCAGTGGCCCATGTTGTTCATGAAATCGATGTATGTAATATACATAAGCAAGGCTCCAATGGAACCAGTTCTCGTGAAGATAGTAGTCAGCATTGGAGTGGGGAAGAGCAGAAAGCTGTTTTACCTTTTAATAGATGGAAAATTTTGTGCTAAATGCAAGTCAGTGTGGATTGCTTCAGTCTAATTTTGTTATCCAATATCTGAGGGTCTATGTACTACTAGTTCATTCCTTATGACTGCAATTTGGTTTGTGCTTGCACATGATCTACACGGTTATTGCTTGCACATGATCATAAATGATATAGCTCAGTTGTTACTGTAACAGCCTTGCAATTTGTTCTCATCAATCATTTTTTGAAATTTTTTTTGTTTCTTTTTTTTTTGACCCATATCTCTTTGATTTAGATGTGCATCTTTTTACTGTTTTGTATAATCAATATGTAATTCTAATATTATTTATTTTTAAAACCTCAAAAATATGTCTAATTAATTTATTAATTTAATATCTTTATTTATTTTAAAATTAAATACAGAAAATATCTAAAAATGAGGGTAATCTCACCCATTAAGAATTGAGTGATCATATCTCCAATTCCAAATCCAACCAAATACCGAAATTGAGAAAATTAGCGGAATTCGTTAATTTTAATTTACATTCCAAACAACCGAATTCACGGAATTGATTGAATTAACAATTCCTTTTCTTTACTCAAAAAGTACATCCAAACATCGAAATTATCAATTCGGTCAATTCCCTCAATTTTCTATAATTGACCGAATTGACAATTCCCTCAATTCTGAAATCCGGAATTATCCAAATGACCCCGAAGGTATTTGTTTGGTTAGAAGCCGTTTGGTTGAATAACAGATGAGGGGCAATAGAGGAAGTGATGACTTTTTCGGCTTTTTTTAAGGATTATTTAGGTAGACCCCGCAATATGGGTAATTATAAAAACTTTCTCGAAATTTCCGTAATTATCTATGTCACTCTCTTTTCAAAATATTTACCTACACCCTTAATTGTTATTTAATCAAATTTTTCTCTCAAAATTTCAATTTCAGTCTCCGTAACTTTAACAATTAAACTCCTAAAAACTTATTTTCTCACTCCCATTTTTTCTCCCAAAATATTTATAAATAAACCCTTGAAATATTTTTTTTTAAAAAAAATTTAAATATTAATATTTTCCAAAAAAATATTTATAAAGGAGCTGAAATATTATAAATATTTTATAAATAAACCATAATATTTTTATATTTTCAAATAAGCCCCTTGAATTTTTTTATTTATAAAAAAGTCCAAATGTTAATATTTGTTATGTGAAAATTTATAAAAAGGACCTTAAATATTTTAAATATTTTACAAACAAACCCTACATAAGAAAATTAATTACAAATTTTTTATTTGTGAATTTACAAATAAGTCCCTTAAAATTTTTTTATTTATAAATAAGTCAAAATTTATAAGTTTTTTAAAAAATTTAACAAAAAAAAGTTGAAGGTATTAAAACTTAAAATTTTAAAATACAAGTTCAATATTTTTTATATTTACAAATAGACCCCTCAATTTTTTTTATTTATAAATAAGTCCAACTTTTATCAATTTTTTAATAAAATTTCACAATATTGAAGTTTTAAAAATTAAAATTTTGAATTACAAATTTAGTATTTGTACATTTACAAATAAATCCTGTAAATATTTTTATTTATAAATAAGTTTAAAATTTTATCATCTTTAAAATAAAATTTTACAAAAAAAGACATTGAAGGTTTTTAAACTTAAAATTTTAAATTATAAGTTTAATATTTGTACATTTATAAATAGACCTCTAAAACATATTTATTTATAAATAAGTCCAAATTTATTATTTTTTAAATAAAATTTTACAAAGAAGACATTGAAGGTTTTTAAACTTAAAATATGAAATTACAAGTTTTATATTTGTACATTTACAAATAGACCCCTTGAATATTTTTATTTATAAATAATTCTAAATTTTTATCATTTTTTAAATTAAATTTTACAAAAAAGACATTGAAGGTTTTAAAACTTAAAATTTCAAATTATAAATTTAATATTTGTACATTTAAAAATAGACCCATTAAATATTTTTATTTATAAATAAGTCTATATTTTATTTATTTTAAAACTAATTTTATGATTAAATCATTGAAAGTTTTAACACTTAAAATTTAAAATTACAAGTTTCATGTTTGTACATTTTTAAATAGATCCCTTGAATATTTTTATTTATAAATAAGTCTAAATTTTTTATCATTTTTTAAATAAAATTTTATAAAAAAGACATTGAAGGTTTTCAAATTTAAAATTTAAAATTACAAGTTTAACATTTATACATTTAAAAATAGATCCCCCGAATAGTCTTTTTATAAATAAGTCTAAATTTTATTTATTTTAAAATTAAAATTTATGAATAAGTCATTGAAGGTTTGAAAACTTAAAATTTAAAATTACAAGTATCATGTTATACATTTACAAATAGACCCTTTGAATATTTTTATTTATAAATAAATCTAAAATTTTTATCATGTTTTAAATAAAATTTTTAAAAAAAGACATTGAAAGTTTTGAAACTTAAAATTTAAAATTACAAGTTTAATATTTATATTTATAAACAAGTCCAAATTTTATTTATTTTAAAACTAAATTTTACGAATAGACCCCTCACCGGCCATGCCCGCACCCTTGTCACCCGGCGTCTGCACTTGCACACTCACTACCCTCGCCACTCCATTATAAATTTTTTTGTGAAAAATAATAATATTTAAACTTTTTATAAATAAAAATATTTTAAGGGTTTATTTTTAAATATTTTTGGAGAAAGAGTTGGAGTGAGAAAATAAGTTTTTAGGAGTTTAATTGTAAAAATTATGGAGGGTAAAATTGAAATTTTTGAAGAAAAATTTGATTAAATAACAATCAAGGAGATGTAGGTAAATATTTTGAAAAAGGGGGTGGTGTGTAGGTTTGTTGTGTGGTGTTATGTAGGTGTTGTTTGTAGGTAATTACGAAAATTTCCGGGGGGGGGGGGGGGGGGGGGGGTTTCGTAATACTGTGATATTGTGGGGGTTTGTACGTACTTAGCCTTTTTTTAATTATTCAGAAGTAATTTTTCTAAAATAAGTATAATATTTTTTATTCAGAAATAAAAATAAAGCAAATTTTATTTTCATATTTTTTTACTCCTAAATACCTTTTAAAATTGAATCTAACAATAATATAAAATATAATAATATTAATAAATTTATATATAATAATAAAATATGATTTAAAAAAGTAAATAAAAAACTAAAAAAATATTTTATATAAATAATTGTTTTTTAAAATATACTTTCCTTCAACCAAACATTAAATATGAATTATATTCAATTACTTCTAGAAGAGTCTTGTTTGTTTATAAATAATTTTATTTTTAAATAACCAAACAATTCCCTACACTTATGGTCTTATTTGTTTATGAAGAGTCATTTTTTGGTAATTTAAAAATTAAAATCCAAATTGTTTTTTTTTTATGAAGAGTCTTTTTTTATGCTGATTTGAAAATCCTGATTTCGAATTAGTGTGAACAGTAAAAGTCATATATTTAATCAAGAGTATTCTAAAAATTAGGATATAAAATGTTGCCAAAATTTTCGTCTAAAACAGGTGATTTGGTTTTTTATTTGAAATTAAAATCAAATTCCGAATTTTCAAATCCCATCATCTGTTGTGCATGTAATTTGAATAAAAAAATTGACAAAAACCACTTATTTTGTGATAATTATATACAAAAATAACCTAATTTATTATTATTAGTAAAAATTACACGTTTATATTTTGAATTTACAAAAGTTATCGTAATTAAAAAGATTAAATTATTCTCATTTGATTTTAATTTAAATAATCAATCCATAATTATCGGACATTCGATCTAATAAAATTAAATTTTAAATTTGTAGTTTTCAACCAATCCTTTATAAAAACTATAATAAGAAAAATGAGAATAATTTAATTACTTATATTAATTTAATCAAAAATTAGATTGAAATAAAATATTTGGAATATTTTAATTGATGTAATTTTTTATAAATTTATAATATAAAACGAGTGATTTTTACTAATAATAATAATATATGTAATTTTTAGTAAAGTCATTATATGACAAGTGATTTCTTATTAAAAAACTCAAGGACAAAAAACTTTTTCTTAATCCTTTTATGCTCTCTTCGCATCCTCCGTACTAGAGGTGTTAAATGGGCTAATATTAGGCTATCGAAATGGTAGCAAGCCATACTAAGTGTGAGTGTAAATAAGCTCAGGCTCAATGTTTGAGCTTGATTGGCGCGAACATCAGCTAATAGAGCTTGATCTTGACTTGATTAAGCTCATAAGCTCAAATAAGCTGAGCTCAACTCAAAGTTAGATTTTAATAATTATTTCAATTATTTTTTATATTAAACTAATTTTTTTTGAAATAAAATTTTAATATGGTAATATTAAATATAAAAAAATACAATAAGTATCAGAAATAAATAATTGAATATATATAATATTTTATATAACTTGTATGTCATATGATATATTTTAAATTATAATTTTGTATATTAAAAATAAATGAGTTTTCGAATTAGAATCAAATAAGTATGTTCCAATCCTTACTTGAGTTAGGAATCAAATTAACACCTTAATATTAGACATGACCTATAACTCGCTGAGTTTGTAGATTATGTTGTACATGGTCCGGTACCTTTTTTAAAAAATAAACAATAGAAAATAGAAAAAAAACTAAGAATATGTATATTATAAAATAATTTCAAAAATATCCAATAAATTAGGAAAAATTAAATAAAAACTATATAAATATATATATTCCTATAATATTCACTTGACATCACAGTTATATAATTTTATATTTTTCTATTTAAAAAATAATAATAAAGGAAAGAGTCAACCGACAGTTGATAGTGGGATTGGACATTGGGGTTGGAAAATGTATGGGGGAGAGGGATTTAAATTTCAGGGATTGGATCGCATGTGGTGCATTCCCGGCTCGTTCGCATCGCGACCATGTCTGTCCTGCGAACTGCGGGGGGACGTTGGACACAGCCCTAATTACACTCATATTGCAGCCAATGATATTTTCAGAGGCTATTACGGGAATTTCGCACAATTAGGCTTTCTCCCTGGAGGGTTTGACCATCCTAGCTAACCCCACAGCGGTTCTGTGCTAGGAGACGGCGCTTGGTACAATAGAATCAAACGGTTCGGTCCCCACCCAAGAAAAAAATATCTATTTGTTCTGGACGGGGGAACAGAAACTTTACTTTTTCCAGATATTTCTTCAGTTCATGTACTTTTGTGCCAATCAAATCTGAAACTGACCCAATCCAGACTATCGTGGATAAATTGGTTTACGTCCATTTATGTCAAAAGCACACGTCGTTATTTAACAAAAATTAATTGAATTCACAATCCAACCCAAGTTTGACTCGTGTTTTCAAGGTTTTAGGAATCGTTTGGAACGGGTTAATATCAAAGTCAAAATTAAAAGAAGGAATAAAGTGTAAAACGCTAATACAATTAAGTAAATCCTATTTGATTATTGATCTGACTAGTAGATGGTTAAAATTTTTTGTGGATAAAAATACCCTCCGACGTCGCCAACTGTGCATACAACACTGTTCATCTTCTTCTCGCGTAAACGACGTCGCCGGCCGAGCTCGCACTCGGAGTTTGTCGGTGGAGCCCGAGCGCAGAGCTTGCCGGCGGAGCTCGTGCGGCGGAGTTCAGCATGTTAGGGGGGGGGGGGGGGGGGGGGGGGGTCGAGTTTCGGACGGTTCAGATTTGAGCCGTTGGATCGAGATTTGACGGTTCAGATCAAATGAGGGCATTTTAGTCAAAATATTATTATAATTTAAATGAATTAAATAATATTAGTGCGGTCAAAAATTTTGATATTTGAAAGATAATCTAATCAGGATGACGTCAGCCTAATCCTGATCCCGTTCCAAACGACCCCTAGATGTGCAAAGCTGAGCCGAAAATGTGGAAAACAGACGACGCCTGTGGTAGTTTTCTGCGACTTTCAAACCGCGATAGTCCGGCATTCGGACTGACCAGGAAGTCAGGAAGATCTGGAAGTGAAGGAAAACGCTATTCTTTTTTCATCGCTAGTTTGTTGCTTTCCTCTATCCTTGAAAACTCAACGGCTAAAATGAAAGAAAATACACAATACTCGGATAGTAACTTTCCCGGAGTTCCGGCTTCTGCGACAAAGAAGGAACTTCCGCCATGGCGTTGCAAGTGAAGTACACAGAATCCATCTCGGTCTGCACTCCAAATGCTCACTTGCAGTTATCCCCAGTTGAGCGGGATAAGCTATACATCCATATTTTTCATTCGCGAGCAACAGGAAGAACGAAACTCTAGGAACCCTGTACTCCCACTTCTCAACACAAAAATTCGTATTCTCCTCGGAAGAAACCAGCAATTTCGGACTCCGTACTGGCTTCCTGTATCAATCCCAACCTAAGAATCCTCGAAGTGGATCGATTCGAATCAACCACAATGACTGGGTAAAATTTATCGAAAACACTTATAAGTCTTTGTCGCGCAATAAGATCGAACACAAAAGAATTTCACAGATCAAAATCTAAAAACCTATAAAAAAAATCACAAAACCAAGGTCCTCGGATTCTGGATAGACAATCAGGGAACCGACAATTAATCATATTATTCTGAATATATACCACCCAAAAAAAAAAAATCTTTCGACACAGATAATTTGTTACAATTTTCCCTCCAAATCAGAAAACGAAGCTCGAAGCCTGAATTCAGATACGGACCCGAATTCGATAATCTCTGGGAAAACGCTGAATGTCCGACTTCGTCTCGGATTTTAGAGCCCGTCCGAAAATTAAAATCGGGATCAAAAAATAAACCGAAGAATCACGTATTCGTCACAAGATAATAAAAAACAAAGGAACGGGCGAAATCAAAAGGTTATTTTTTAAGAATCAGGATTTCGATTGCATCGGGGATCGCCGGAATTAGTACTCAGAAATCGGAATTCGATCTCAACTGGGGAGAATTCTTGGTTGGTGTCGGCATGCGATTGAGGAATTCATTGCTGGCGCCATTGATTTCTAGGGTTTCTGTTCGATTTCGGCGAGCATAATCGTCGGGAGGAGCCTGAGAACCCCAATGCCGAGCCTGAAGCGATGTAACGCGGAGGAGCCCTGCCCCTCCGGCTTCGAGGCCGACGAGGGCCGCTGGAAAAGGAGGAGGATTGAGGAGATAAGCGGGGGTACCGAGGTCTCCTGCTACTCCGGCAAGACGGATTCCGCCTCGCGGAGGAGCATGCGAACGATGCGGGGGAGGATGGTGGCGCTGCCGGCGAGGCTCAAGGATTCCGTGCTGCTTGACCCGGGAAAGAAGGACAACGTCAAGTCCAGAAGCCCGGACCCAGAACTCGAGGCCGATGACCGCGAAGTCTTCGAGATTCAGAAGGATAAATTCCACAGCAAAAGCCCTAATTTTGGGTTTGTGAAGCCAATTAACCCACAGAAGACGTCTGAAGAGGAGCAGCGGTACCGGGCCTGCAGGAATTTTGGTACCAGGAAGTTCTTGATCTCCCGGAGCACTGTTACGTCGCTGAACGCGACTGTCTCACCTCGGGCAGCTAATTTGGATGATGAATCGACGGGGGATAGAGGCGTTTGTTTGGTGACAATGCCGACGCCAGAAGACAAAAGGGAAGAAGAGTTCTGTAGACGAGAGGAGTTTGCCGTGGGGGATATCGTCTGGGCACAGTCCGGGAATGGTTGCCCTGCTTGGCCGGGAGTGGTGGTCAATCCGGTGCGCCAAAGGACTTCTCCTTGTTCCGGCGCTCCGGAAGCAGTCCATGTGAGGTTTTTCTACCCCGAGAACTGGAAAGGAAGGGTAAATTCACTGGAATCTTTAACCTTAACCACTAGTTATGTTTATCTTTTTTACTGTGTGCGACAGTTAATTGGGTTTTCATGATGTTGAACAGAATGTTGCGCGGGTGAGGAAGGGAATGGACTTCCCATTTATAGACTACGTGGACAGGTCAGTACCTATCTTTAAATAGTTTAGTTTGTGTTTTTAGTAACAATCTTTATGTACTCTCAGGTTTCAAGGGCAGACAGAGTTATATGATTTCAAGCTGACAGATTTTAGATGGGCAATAGAGGAGGCTTTCATGGCAGAGCATGGCTTCATCAGAACGGAATCAGAGGACATGAAAAGATAATTGTTTGTTGTCGTGGTATGGAAGGAACCTACCTGCCAAAGCAGCATATGTAAGATTGATTTATTACAGAATTTGATTTCATGAGAAAATTGACAGATATACTGATCATTATCATGTTCATGTGTTTGAAATCATTTTTTTTTTGCTTTCAGTGAGTTTGCTGCTCCTATATCTTAGGATTGACCTCACATTAGCAGTGATCAGTAGGCTTGAGCCTCTGCTGAAGAGTTTTTCTTCCATCTTGTTTCTATTAGCTCATACCTATTATGTTTGTTGAACACATAGCAATGTTCCAAAAGGGTCTCAAACATGGCCTCATTTAGTTTTGAGTTTCCAATAAAAGCCATTTATGCTAGGGAGTGCATCATCATATAGTGTTAACAGCTTAAACTTGTAAAACAATATTCCGAAATGACTGAAATCGTTTCTATTTGATGGTGACTAGACAAGTCAGCTTCATGTCGATGATCAACTAAAATTCTTTGATTTGAGTTAATTCCATATGAAGTAATGTTCATATTACCCTGCATCATGTCAGAATTTCAATGTGCAGTACATTAATATTTTCACATTTGTCACTTGTCAGGATCCAATGTTGGTGCAGCTCTTGCAAGTCCCGAAAACTTACAGTAAATGAATGGGAGTGGCATACAAGTTGCAGAAGTAAAAACTGGAAGATTAGTGTTAAAGTAAAAAGCACAATGACATCACTTGGCAAATGGGTATGTTTCAGTTATTTAGATCAATTCTGCATGGCGGTATGATTACACTATCTGAATTAATACCTTAAACATGGTTTTATGTTTGCTATTATGATGTCCTGATATGCTTCATTAATTGACTTTCACATCTCCCCTACCTAGGGGTAAGCAAAACCGGTAAAACCGGTTTATCGTACCGATTTTAGACATTTTAGAGTTGGGATTGGATTTCGTTTCTTAAAAAATTGAGAACCGAAACTGTACCGGTTTAGATAAAGAATCGGTTTTTTCGGTTCCTGTTCTAAACCGGTTCTAAAACCGGTATATCGGTTTGAAATTATGAATTTTACAATTTATATTTTATATTATAATTCTATAAAAAGTTAATTTTAAATACATTAAAAGTAAGTTACTAACAACTACGATTCCTACCTAACAAAAAATAAACAGCAAGTATTTCCTGTGGTAGTAATAGCAACCATTGTTTTTAACAAAAAATAAAGAAATAACAACCATTGAACCAAAAATTGAATTGCAAGTAAATACAACTGCTGAACTTTTACAACAATTCAAATGGTTTTTTAAAAACTTACAAGACAAGATCATCAAAATAGCAGTATCATAATTAAGCCAATATCAGTGGACACTGGACAGAGGGATTATGCACTATGCACATATGCAGTGCAGCAGACCAGCAGGCAGCAGTAGTAGATCATCGTTACCAAGTTACCATGACTTCAGAAGTTCAGATGTCTTCACCTTGTCCTCATTTCTTCCTGCCATTTTCTCTTTCAATTGGCTTAGCACTTAGCAGTAAGCAATACAAGAAGATGAGATATCAGTCTAGAGTCAGATGTCTTTGCTGACAACAGATAAATAAACCATGCTGGCAAAAGTAGAAATATAGTGTAGGCATATGATTCTCCAGTTACAAAGAAATCATTCTCCAGTTACAGAATACTAGAGTTAGATATTTTTGTTGGCAAGTTCATTAGGATACAAATAAACAATATAAGAAAATGGGATGTCAGTCTAAAGTCAGACATATTTGCTGATAGCCTGGCAAGCTCACAAACTCTGCTGGCAAAAGTAGGAATATAGTGCCCACTGCCCAGCATATGATCTTCCAATTATAAAGAATGCTTGAGAGTATAAGACATACATTGAATGTTCAGTGAAAAATGCCTGAGAGCATAAGACAATAAGACACAGAAAATTACTATAATGTAAATTCAGAAGGAACAAAAAAGTACTAATGCTTGGAAATTCATGCAGAAAGAGATATATATACATGAAGAAATAAACAGTCAGACATCTTTATCGGCAGATTCATGGGAAATGATACCATATTCAGTATCTTATCCTTCTGGACTTTCTCAGTTTTCAGTAATGGAATGCCACTAATTCATACTATAAAGAAAGATATATATATACCTAAAGAAATCAACAGTTAGATATCTTTACTGGCAGATTCATAGGAAATACAGATAAGCAATAAAAGAAGGTGAAATGACATCATATTCAGTATCTTATCCTTCTGGACCTTCTCAGTTCTCAGTGATGAGATGCAACTAATTCATGCCATGCAGAAAGAGATATATATATACATGAAGAAATCAACCGTTTGAGAATACTAGAGTCAGACATTTTTGCTAGCAGATTCATAGGAATACAGATAAATTTTGTTTAAATAGTTTCAGATCTGTTTCTAAAATTGAGCCAGTATTAGAGGGATTATGCAGTGTAGCAGACTAGAAGTAGCAGATCATTCTTGCCATGACTTGAGATGTCTTTACTTTGTCCTTTTTTCTTCCTTGCATTTGCTCTTTCAATTGGCTTAGCAGTTAACATTCAATATGTGTAAGTTTGGTAATAATTTTATAATCAAAGTCAACAGTTAGAGAATAAATATTAAAGAATAATAGAGTCAGATATCTTTACTGGTAGGTTCATATGGATGCAAATAAGTAATACAAGAAAATGAGATGTCAGTCTAGAGTCAGATATCTTTACTGACAAGTCTATAGGAACACAGATAAACAAACCAATGAACCACGCTGACAAAAGCATGAATATAGTGCCAAACATATGATCTTCCAGTTATAAATAAGTCATTCTCCACATACACTGGGTGTTCAATGAAAAATGCTTGAGAGCATAAGATAGAAAATTACTATAATGTAAATCCAGAAACAACAAAAAAATTCTAATGCTTGAAAATCCATGCAGAAAGAGATATATATATATATGAAGAAATCAACAGTAAAATATTTTTGTTGGCAGATTCATAGGAAATGACATCATATTCAGTATCTTATTCTTATGAATCTTCTTAGTTCTCAGTGATGGGATGTGATCAATCCATACCATGCAGAAAGAGATATATAATTGTATTATTCAGTCAGTAAAGCAGCAGAATAAATTTAAACATATTAAAGAGAGAGTTGGGTAATATAATAAGATGTCAAGATTAAATTTAAGAGCACAAACAAAAAATAAAGTGTTAACCTTTAAATCTGACATTCCTAAAATTACATGCATCAAGAAAGAAAATTAATCATCAATTGAGATTATTATTTCCATTTTATTCGTCATTTCTGCAATTATAAAGATAAAAGATATGAAACATATAGTATAAATATTAAAATCAATAATTAATTTCTACAGAAATAATACAATGAATAAGTAATTTTTACATGCGGATATTTTTTCAATTTCATCAAGTCTCTTCAATATTAATAGGAGAACTTGTAGAACGTAACCAATTTTGTGTACAAATAAGAGTTTTCACCACTTTTTCAGATAGAGAACTTCAAAATTGATCAAGAACTCAAACTCTTGTACTAAAAGCTGACTCCGAAGTAACGGTAGATATGAGCATAGCAAGCACAATTTTAGCCATCATGGAAAGAATTTGATACCTACCACTGTTTGCTTTTCACCATATAAGAATATCAAAATCTTCTGTCCCATCTTCACGTTCCTCATCCAAATACTTATTCAATTCTGTTTTCAAAGTGGAAGTATTCTGTTTTGTTTTTGCTTTTCTCAATTCATCTTAAACCAGCTGAAGTACATCAAGATTACTTGTTCCAATAGCATTCCTTTTTTTTTATTTGTTCAACTCCTGTAACACTATGAGAAGAATATGATGATTTTTTTATAAATGAATATTCTTGAAAAAGTCTATCCAAAACATTTTTCACTTTACACTTCAACTCACTGACTTTTTCATTCTCATAACTTTCCTCAATTATCCAATCTACACTCTCCAACTTTAGCTTAGGATTAAGCATAGAAGCAATAAATAGCATAATATTAAGTTTTTCAACATTTGTCTAATATTTATCATATTTGGTTTTCATCTTAAAAGCCATAGTACTTAAGCAGAAGTCATCTGATTCAGAAAATTTTTTGATCATGTCAATTCCATACATGCTTTGCATATATATATTTCCTGTAATATAAGAAGAATCAGATATGTTTAAGCTAACATTATAAAATACTTGCAAAAAAGGTAATAAAGCTCGAGCAACATTCCAATTTGCATGTGTTGGTGAACCTTGCGACTTTCCCTTCATTAGCTCCTCTGCGTATTTGGAATCTTGGATCTCCAATAATTCAAAAGCTTTCTGAAATTTCAAAGTAACATCATGCATTAGATATGTAGAGATTCATCTGGTTTCAATATCAAGACAAACCAAACTTTTACATTCTATTTTTTCTTACTCCACACAAATCTTGAACCTCTGTGCTATTACTGGTGATGATTTCACATATTTAACTGTACCTCAAATTCTATCAATAGAGTCATTTGAATCTTTAAGTCCTTCTTTAACAATTAGATTCAGGAGATGTGCACAGCATCTGACATGCAAATACTCACCATTAAGTACATGGTCTTTCCAACTATCAAGCCTCTTCCTCGGGTACTGAACTCCAACATTATTAAAAGATGTATTATCTACAGTAATTGTGAAGACTTTATCTATGTTCCAATCAAGTAAGTACAATTTCAATGTTTTACCAATTATCATACTAGTATGACTTGAAACAGAACAAAAATTTTTAATTTTTTTTTAAACTTCCAATCATCATCAATATAATGAGCAGTCATACTCATGTAACCCAAGTTTTGACATGATGTCCAATAATCAGTTGCGATACTCACTCTTTACTTTAACTTGTTAAAAAAATATTTTAATTTTTTCTTTTCCTCCAAAAATATTTTGAAACAATCTCTAGTAACGGTAAATCGAGAAGGAATATCAAATTTAGATTGCAATGTAGAGATATAGAATCTAAACTCTTCACCTTCAACATGTTTGAAAGACAGTTCATCAAGAATCAAATATTTGGTTAATGTAATTCTACATGCTTCTTGATTAAAATTCCATTTAATAAGTATGCGTGTTTGAGTGCCATCACTATCGTCACTAATTGATTAAAAGGGTAAAGTTTTTTGTTTTTTCACCTCCATGTTTGGAGGGTTATCTCTGCATTTACTTAACTAAGTATTTAAACCACTTGTTCCATAACTAGAAGGACATGAAAGGAGACTTTCCCAGTAATTACATTGGGTTTTATCCTTATAACCATATTCATTGGAATCTAGTTTAGAAAAATGATCCTACACCCATAAATTATTTTTTCTCACTTTTCAAGCTTTCTGATTTGTTTTATTTATCCTTGAAGTTACATTTTGAGCGTCACTAGCCTTCTCACTAACATTTTGATTTGGACATAAATATTGTATATTTGAAGCATTTATATTTGTATTTTCATTAGTAATTTCTCTACTTGAGTCTATCTAAAATATAAGAAAGAAGATAAATAACCAACAAACCAAACAATCAAGCATGCAAGTAATACATTTCCTAGTAGAACTACATAAAAGACCAATTCAGCATGAAATTCTAAGAAATGGAAAAACGCAATACCTAATTCACAGAACTGACACGATCAGTTACGCCGCAGTAGGAAAATCCCTCGAACAAGTTGAAATTCAACTCTCAATCCCAAAATTTCTGAGAAAACTCTCAAAAAATGGAACCTAACATCAGTAAAAATCAAAAATCATAGAAGAGCTGGTACTTGGTACTTGGTAGAGTTGAGAGAGAGGGTATATCGGAGTAGATCACTGCTCTGGCGATGGACGGAGGAGAAATCGGAGCAAGTGGCGACGAGATCGGAGATGCAGGGACCTCGGTTAGAGTTTGAACTCTCAACCTTTGAGAATGAGAAGAGAAATCGGAGCAAAAGGCGCGGCGGGCGATGACCGGCGAGATCGGAGATGCAGGGACCTAGGGCTAGGGTTTGAGTATTTGAGAATGAGAAATCAAAGCACGCGACGGCGAGATCGGAGATGAAGGAACCTAGGGGTAGGATTTGAGCTTTCAGTGAGATCAGAGATGCAGGGATCTAGGGTTAGAATTTGAGCATTTGAGAATGAGAAATCGGAGCAAATGACGACGAGATCGGAGACGTAGGGACTTAGGGTTAGGGTTTTGAACTCTCGACCTTTGAGAATGAGAAGAGAAAATAGAGCAAAAGGCGTAGCGGGCGGCGACCGACGAGATCAGACATATAGGGACCTAGGGTTAGAGTTTGAGCCTTTGAAAATGAGGAATCGAAGCACGCGACGGCGAGATCGGAGATGGAAACACCTAAGGTTAGAATTTTAGCCTTTAAGAATGAGAAATCGGAGCAAGTGGCGACGAGATCGGAGATGCGGGGACCTAAGGTTAGGGTTTGAGCCTTTGAGAATGAGAAATCGAAGCACGCGACGGCGAGATTGAAGATGCAGGAACGTAGGGTTAGGGTTTGAGCCTTTGAGAATGAGAATCGGAGCAAACGGCGATGAGATCGGAGACACAGAGACCTAGGGTTAGGGTTTTGAACTCTCGGCTTTTGAGAATGAGAAGAGAAATCGGAGTAAAAGACACAACGGATGGCGATTGGCAAGATCGGAGATGTAAGAACCTAGGATTTGGGTTTGAGCCTTTGAGAATGAGAAATTGAAGTACGCGATAGTGAGATCGGAGATGTAGGGACCTAGGGTTAGGGTTTGAGACTTTGAGAATGAGAAATCGGAGCAAGTGACGGGTCTGTTGACGACTGGCGAGGGCGAGGGCGAGGCGGCGTCGCTGCGAGTGCGGGGTCGAGGGCGAGGGCGAGGCGGCGTCGCTACGGGTGTAGGAATTAGGGTTAGGGTTCAGTTGAAGACATATATGTAGGGGTATAACCGGTACGGTTTTGGTTTACCGGTTTTTCATATAATCTAGAACCGGAACCGGAACTGGTTTTCCGATATGGTTCTCAACCGGTACGGTTCGGTATACCGATTTTTCGGTTTTTTTGCTCACCCCTACCTCCACTCACCAATAAAAGGGAATGAAATAGAGTGAGACTAATATCATGAATTTCTATTATGCTGCAATTAGAACAGTGCCAAGGGATCATGTTTTCTACAAACCACACCAAGCGACTATCTGTAAAAGTTAGAAAAGAAAAGCTCGTCAATTTCCTGAAAGGTAAATTGGCTCTTGGTATTTGTTTCCGGCGAACATGTATGTTTGAGTTATTTTTACCTGATAGTGCTTATTGATTATTTGGGCAGATGCTTATGAACCAGTAAATGCAAAATGGACAACAGAACACTGCAATCTGCAGATGGATTGAAGATTGGGATTACAATAAAATCATTATTTGTAATAGGTATTTCATGTGCTACAATAAATAAGTAAATAAAAAAAATAAAAAATGGGGTACTTCAGAACATAAATTTGTAAATAGCTGTCAATCAGTTACTCATGTTTTGTTTCAATCAAGGGATTGTTCCATTATGACAAATACCATGCAACCAAACGCATACGAGTAACAATTATGATTTAAAATTTTCAGATGTCAAATGGCTGTGCACCAGGAATGCTATGGAGTTGGCAACAAAATGGATTGCACATCTTGGGTTTGCCGAGCATGCGAGATGCCTCATATTAAACGACAGTGTTGCCTTTGTCCTGTGGAAAGTATGTCTTGTAGATTTCTTGGTAATCTGTTTGTTGGTACATCTTATCTTCCGAACTGCATCTCATTTTCCTTTTAGTATAATATTTATCATTGTTCTCAAGCAGGATGGTTCAGTGCAATTGTTCCACATTAGATCAAAATTCAATTTCTATGATCAAAACTTCTTGTTTATAATT
Organism: Trichopus zeylanicus subsp. travancoricus; assembly: GCA_005019695.1. Classification (NCBI taxonomy): domain Eukaryota; kingdom Viridiplantae; phylum Streptophyta; class Magnoliopsida; order Dioscoreales; family Dioscoreaceae; genus Trichopus; species Trichopus zeylanicus. Next base: position 78,323 of record RXID01011096.1, read on the forward strand.
TCAATATATTATGATAGATTTATTGTTTTGTCCTAGGGGGTGCTTTGAAGCCCACAGATGTTGATACATTATGGGTACACATCACATGTGCTTAGTTTCAATCAAAAGTCACTTTTGCAAATGATCAGAAAATGGAACCTGCTATTGGCATATTGGACATTCCAGCAGAGTCTTTTGCAAAGGTTAATACAGGATTTTATGCTTGGTGCTGCTGCATTATGTTAGTAATCTGCAGCTTTTGCTGCTATAGTTGGACCTGAACTGATGCAATACATTTGACTCTTTTCCATTGTTGTCTCAGGTCTGTGTGATATGCAGGCCGGTGCATGGTTCCTGCACGCAGTGCTACAAGTATTCCACTTCATATCATGCAATGTGTGCATCAAGGGCTGGATATCGCATGGAGGTTATCACATCTTATTAGGATTCAATTTTCGTTTTATTTTTTTCAAGTCATTAGGATATGATAGGCGACAATTTTCCTTGATGAATTCCGATTTTTGTGATTATTATGTCCATGCACTTTTGGGTGGGGACAGGATATGCTTTTGACATCTGTAAAAAAATAAACATGCATGAGTATTGTGATCATGTATATGCATGAATTGGTGGAGTGCTCATAGAGATCAATGAGTTATGGGTATAACAGTTACATAACCATATTTGAACTGATCCAACATGGGGAACATTGCTAAATCTAGCAAGATTTTAAAACGTGGTAAGGGTTTGGGGGCTGCATAATGCCTAGGCCTATGCAAACGCCTAGGCAGTTTGAATAAAAATATTAAAAAACTAAATATACATGTGTATATTTAATGGTGTATCACATAAAGTTATTATTTCATGATATATTCTCGATTATGTCTTTGAAATATAATTAATATTATATATATATTTTGAAATATTATGGATGATGCCATATATGATCATGAAATATTTGTATATAATGGAGTTTAATATTTAATCTAACGTAATAATGCAAAATGGGTCATGTTTTACTCAACGTCTAGTTGTCTTCTCCAGATAGTTGGCTTGCATATATGACTATTTGGCCATTTGTCAATTCACAAAATTAATTAAGTATATCAAACCACATAATAGGTACCATCTACTACTATGCAGAACGATTGATCGACTACCTAGGCTTAGGTGGCCACTTTTTAAAACACTAAAATCTAGGTTGTAAAACATGGATAAAACTTAAGAAATTTCATGCCGATACTTTTAGGCCCCGTTTGATTTGGGATCAGAATCGGCTTTTTTCAGATTTTTTTCTTGTAAAATTAATATTACTTATTTTACATTGTTCTTAAATTAAATTATTATAAAAAATTAAATAGTTTTTCAAATTTTAAATTATTAGAGCGTTAATTTTAATAAAAAGATATTAATTTATAATAGTGATTCACTAGTCTTGATCTTGATCCCGAACCAAACGGTGCCCTATTGACCATATCTTGGTTTCCAGTTCTAATTTGAAGCTTGCATCTTTTGGTCTCTTGTAAATTTTAAAACCATATTGCAGAAGCTCTTTCCTGAATATCCTCTATGTGATGAAAAGGGCCTTACAGTGCTGTTGTGTTGCAGTGCCATACCTTTGAATCTAATGGGATACAAAAATCAAGAAAGATCTCATATTGTGCACAACACTGGTAATTCATTTCCTATGCCAAGTCAAAGTCAGCAGTATGCTAATTTTTGTCCATGCCTAGTGCTCCCAGCTTAAATGAATAATGTTTAAGCCCTCATCATTTCCTTGTAGCATTCTAGATCATTCTTGTGCTTTTATTTTATGTGGAGTTAACACAGTAAATGTAATGCATTCTAATGAGGTCTTACAGAATGATTTTGTACAGGGCTCCAGACCCGGATACTGTGCTGATTCTCCAGACCCCGTCAGAAGTAATATCATCAAAATGTTTGCTCCGGAAAAATGAGAAGTGTTCAGGTTCTAGGTTAATAAGAAAAGACATCACCAAGAATATCAACTTGGGAGCTCATCATTCTGGACCTCTATCTTCTGCAAGGTGTCAGCCATATATAAAGGCAGAAATCGAGGTATTCTATTTTAAAATGTTTTATATGTCAAAGCCCCTGATACATAATGCTTGAGGATGACATTTCTGTGTTGCCCTGAAATATGTACAAATTAAACAACATAGCTGTCCCTTGGTCTATGCACTGAAGGTCTATAAGAATTTGTTAATCGACAACTGGATCTCTTTGTACTACTAAAAAAAACTGGATCTCTATGTTTTGATTTCCCATGATTGTTTCTGTCTTGTGCATTTTTGCATTATTCAACATTTTTATGCATACATATGTTTCTAAACTGTTAACAGTTCGATTTCTCTCCTTTTTAGAGAAAAGAGGAGGATGCCATTGCCCACCGATTAATGGGTCCTCGCCATCATTCTTGGGAAGCAGTGGAAATCTTGATTAAACACGAGGTACTTGTCTTGTATTTGCGTGTTAACACAGTCTGTTGTCATCTCTTACTTCATCAAGACTGATAGATTCTGAACTCATGGTGAATGAACTTTTGTTCTTGTTGGACAGGACAAGAAAGATTCAGAATCATTTTCAACCTTCAGGGAGCGACTTCACCACTTGCAAGTAAGTTATCTCCCATCTAGATCTGTTAGTCCATAAACGTACTTAACTCATCCGTCTTCTTTTTTTCCATGCTTTCAGTTGACCGAAAGGAGTAGGGTTTGTTTTGGTCGATCAGGGATACATGGATGGGGGCTCTTCACACGGAGGGACATTCAAGAAGGAGAAATGGTATTCTTTTCTCTGTGCATGACTTCTTTCCATACTTAAGTCAAACCTTGCAAATCACTAACTTTAGAGCCTAAGTTTGTATCCCTAAAGATGACGTGTTGACAAAAATTGTCCCTTTTATCCATAACACAAAATATGAACAGGTGCTTTTGCAGAGATAACAATTAAACTGTTGTGAGCCATGTAAGCATACAATGTGCCTCTAGGTTTTGTGGATGGTGTCATCGTCTAAATTGTTATTGATAACTATACTATTACAATTATTGTTCATCAAAAAGCAAGAGGAATTGGATCCATTTTAACTTTTTTTTTTTTGGACAAAATGGAAAGGAAGACCTATCCCAAAATCTATTAGCAAAAATGATCACCAAGGTAGTGATCAGGGAATACAAAATAGGGAATCATGTGGTAAGGCAGATCCCAGAACACAAAATCAAACCATTGTAGCTATTTTTCATTCTTCTTAGGTGTGGATGTACCTGATTGGAAATAAGTATTCCGTTCCTAAATATAGGTCATTGAATACTGGGGGGAGCAGGTCAGATGCAGTATCACAGATATGAGAGAGGCACGGTACAAGCTAGAAGGAAAAGATTGCTATGTGAGTTTTCTTTTTTATCATATACAGATTTTCAGATGAAATCCCAAAAATTCTGGGAACATTTAGCCAATGGTTATGACATGATGACCGCACAGATAGCTTAGATCATGTATTCCAAAATAATGTAACGTTATGCTTGGTATTGCAGCTATTTAAAATCAGTGAAGTAGTGGTTGATGCTACTAACAAAGGAAACATAGCATGTCTAATCAACCACTCTGTAAGTTTCAAACCTTGTCTTGCATAGTGATTCTGAAACACATCAAATATGAGAAAGAAGTTACCAGGTTTTCACTTCCTGAAAATTGTCAAGCTTCTATTTTCTTATATGCAAACTTGTTTGTTTCTTGATGCAGTGCATGCCCAATTGCTATGCAAAGATCATGAGTGTAGGTGGTGATGAAAGCCGGATAGTCCTTATAGCTAAGACAAATGTTTCAGCAGGCCATGAGTTGACGTATAGTTGCTATATCCTACTTCACTTCTTTATTATTCAATTCAACTTATCTCTTACAGATTCTGGAATTTCATATTAGGTTGTCAGCATTTTGAGTTTGTAGGGCTACCACCGGATATTTGTTGTGGTGCATCCCAATGCTAAATATTCTAAATTAAATGCTTGTTTTAGTTTGATATTCTAATCACTAACGTCTTTGTGGTTTCTAGGTATGACTACTTGTTTGATCCTGACGAAGGTGATGCGTGTAGAGTTCCCTGCCTCTGCAGGGCTCCAAATTGTAGGAAATATATGAATTAGGTTTCTGTACAGCATCACTTATTCTTCCACACGACCCCATTCTTCCAGGGGTTTTCTAATTTGGGAAGACTGATTATTTGTAATGTATTCTTTTTTTCCTCTTTGCCAATCTTAACAAGGGATAAATTTTATACGCATACTTGTAAACCGCACACTAACCTCATTGGTTAATTAATGAAGGTCATTAACTTTTTTTCAGAACATTGTTCTGAATACTATTATGGGTCAGGTGTATAAAGTCTTGCAAACACTTTGGGATTGCGGGTTCGGATTGGTTTGCATTTTATGCAAAATGACAGGTTCTGTCATAATTTTCTGGGTCCATCATCTTTGCTTAGTATCTACTTCCAGTTTGGCATTCGGTTGTTGTTTTCCATGTATTTCTGCTCAATATCCATTTCTAATGTTTGCAAATAGTTGCAAAATTCAGAGTTTATATGTAATTAAGTTTGAAACAAAGATTAGTGAAAATTAAAGGCAGATCTCGGGGTTATTTGTAAAATCACTCCTAATTTATTGGTGCCTTCTGTTCGGATATTCAAAATTTTCATGGTTTGAAAGGTAGTATGACAAAAATATAAGAGAATTTTTAAATTAAGTCTAAAGAGTTGAGATCATAATAGTTTTCTTAGATTAAATTGAATTTTAATAATTGAATAAAAAAGTTGAACATAAAGCAGTTGTTTGGTTGTTTGTTAACAATAATAAGTAGTAATTTTTTATAAACAATAATATAGCTTATTTTTTACTAGAAACTCTTTTAAGAAATCAAGATATATAGAAGCACACATTATCTGAAATTAATAGACTCACCCTTTGTTTTTTTCTTTTTCAGGAAAAACTTTGTTCAATGTATATATCACGAAAAATCAGTCTCTGACATCAGCGTATGGTACTAATACTAAATCACAGTTGCTTAAATTTTGTTAAGAAAAGAAAAACCTCTGTAGGCAGTTTACCTGTAAGAAAGAGGTTGATGTCCTTGCCTTGCAGTTTGAGATTAATGAGCTTTCAGGATGCATGCAAGAATACCCAGTTTCAAGTGATTACACCTCAAAAATGACTAATTTATTTTGTTCATTTTTTTAATGCAATGTGTTCCAGTAGGCAAATAGTGTCATTAATGTGCGCTAACCAAGTCTGGTAGAATCTGAGGTCCCAAACCGAAAAGGACCAAGCTAAGGTTGCTCTGTTTCACAGCTTAAATTCTTCAATAACTATTATATTTACTAAATTAGTAGAATATCTCAATAAAAAACACTGAAAACTGACAAATTTACCTTGAATACCCCTCAAGGGGCATTTAATACATTCAAGCAGGCTGCATGGAAATAAAAGAAATAGTCAGGAAGTGTAAACGGCCATAAGAAGATCATCATAATGTGTAGCGCAACAGAACACAGAAGTACCTGACAACAGCATGAGACTAGCATTGACTCCAAATCCTCAGGCTTTAACAGCAAGTTTTAAATAAAAACAGATTCATCATATCATTGCACCAAATAATGTGAAAAAAATAAATATCAAGGAAAAAATTGCAAAACATAAGATAGACACCAAGATATAGAACTCAATTGATAAAGGAAACAGGCAAGACAAGGGGCCCACGATTTTCAATGGAAATGGTATTTAAGAAAAACATAAAATAGAAATTGTTCAATGTGTACTTTCAGGAGAATTACGTATCCGATTTAAATTTACCATACACTCCTGCATTAAAACCTCACAAGACGCAGAACCCTCAAGTGAAACAACCGAATCAGGAACCATGTTAGATGGCTGCTCATTAACATCATCGGAGAGAATGCCTTCCCCAAGTGAAAGGATATTATTCTTTTCCTCCAGGATAGCATCAACATCAACATTTGCCATAGGTGTGTCACTGGAAGCCTTGTCACTTCCGGCATTCTCTTTCACCACACAAGGAACTTCCCCATGAGGAATTTCCTCCACATTCAGAGCTTGATCACAACTTGTCTCATTTCTCTCACCATCTGGAATGTTCTCCTGGTGAATAGCTGCTCCAGGATCTTTTTCATCTTGTGGAAATGCTGACGCTGGGGTCTCTACTTTCATTCTCTCAGTCTGCCTCTTGTACAGAGAAATGGCTCTCTGGATATTATATAACATAAATTCCATTAGACAACAAGACAGGTAGCAGTAAGAATGGAAATTAATACCAAACGGATCATTTCCATTGCATCAAGGCAAATCAGGAAAAGCATTTCCAAATTCAATCAAAACCATTTTGAATCTGCTACTCTCTAGCTTTTTTAAAAAAGATTTATTCCCAAAGAGGCTCACAAGTTAATGCATCTGTATGGACCTACCTAGTAGTTAGGTTGCTAAAACTGGTATCGAACTTTACTAGAAAAGTCTTCTCAAGTCTCAAATCGATTATGTGTCCATCTAAGCCTTATGTTCAAAGTGTAGACACCTTTAGCAAGGATCTCTAGGAGCAAGCTCATACTGAATCTGGTCTTTTAAGATATTACAGTATTAGAATCTAATTCTTTTTAAGATATTTAGAAATCAAGCAGGAAAATTTTCATTTCCAGTCCAATATTGAAGGTTACCACATCAATATCTCTAAAATTTTTAAAGGAAAGGATAAGTATCCACAAATCTTGTACCTCAAAAACACCATTCGTTACTTTGGGGAAGAGAGAATTTAGAATAAAATTTTGGTTCTTTTTTCCCACTTTATTGCCCTCTTTATTATCCTGTAAAAGTAGAGAGAAATCCACATGTTAAAACAAACAGATGGAATTAAAAAATAATATTTTTGCATGAAGCAACAAATTAAAGTTCAAATACCTGGAAGCACAAGTGCTTGGGAACCTTGTTTTTGCCATTTTTGTCCCAGTTTTTCAACAGGGACATGCATTGTTCATATAATTCCAGGCTAGTAAGGTCTGACGAAATATCTAATTTGGAAAGGTAACTGCAGCAAAAGTGCATTCTCTCATCATTTGACGTTTTAGCAGATTGAAGAGCATTGGGAAGCTTGGAAGGTTCAGGTGTCATTTCAGGTACTTCTTTAACAGGTGAATCCACAAAATTTTTTATTGGTTGTGTGGTACCCTGTCGCCTACTTCCAATGCCTTCAGCTGGGGATCTTTCAGATTGGATTACTTCAGCAGAAAGATGGTTGCCAGATTGCCTAACCCACGCTTCATCAGCCAGAGGATGACGTGGATATTCCAACTCCTTTTGAGCTATAGGGAACTCCATGTTCATGTTCCCATTATGTCCCTTCCAGATATCAGCACTCAGTTCCCAGCCCCTGCTCCTCATCATAGCTCTATTATGATCCCAGTCAGATCTACCATATACATGAGATTCATTAGGAAAAATGCCACTGCTTCCATCCCATACTTGCAGATGAGGACAGGAATCATCCACTGGATTTCTCCAACCAAATGGGCGAACATGTGTCACATCATGGATATTGTAAGGAATTCCAGAGTGGTTCAAGTCCATTGATGGTCTAACACTAAATAGTGGTTGTCCAGGAAACTGCTGCATGGATGGATGAAATCCAGTTGAAGGCGGGCCGTGTTGAAGAGGGGGAAAACCATTTCCAGCAGGAGAGTGCCAGGTTGGTGTACCCTTCCAAGGAGTATTTCCCTGTGCCCTTCCCATGGTAGTATCACTGCTACTCTTGTAACGGCTGTTGGACCTACGATCTCCACCCTGAACTCTACTATCATCCTCAGAAGTGCCAAAACCTGAGGGACTGTCATTCCCCAGTCTACCAGGTTGAAGTGGGGGGAAATGACTTGATGAACCTCTAGCAGGATGACCAAGCCTGTGAAAGGATGACTGCCCAACATGAGGCAGCTCACTGTTGTGTGTACCTGCTCGGGAATAGTCATCCAACATTTGCTTCTCCAATGACAGTTCACGTCCTCTGTCTTCTAAAGTAGACCGAGCTCTTCCTTCCTTAGAACCACCAACCCTTGGCCCCACTTTTTCAATTTCACCACCAATTATTGAACCAGTTTTATCAGATAATCTCCGATCACCAGAAGACGGAGATCTTTCTATGGACAGAATAGATGAATTATGAGGATCCGATTCAGGAGTCCTATCATACTGTGAAGCATCAGGAGTATCTACCAAGTCGGAAAAATGACTGTCATCCTTAGTTTTGCTCTTCTCCAATGGTCGAGTTTCAGAATTCTTGCTCATACCAGAACGATGTCTTCCACCAGTTGGTGACCCTCTGAATGAGGATTCTGCCTGCTTGGAAACATGCCTAAAAAGAACAAACAGGACACATTGTAAATAATCAAAATTTCCACAAAAAATCCCATGTAAATATTGGCAGCAAGAAATAACCCTTAAACTTAAGTTAGAAGTAGTGATCTATCTGAAACAACTCACTCTTCTCAATTAGCGACATGGTCAGTACAGGATAGGAGATACTAAAATAGAATACCAGAAAGATACCCGTGTGCATGATGGGTGAAGGAGGCAAATGAATAAATCAATTTTGATTTAACATATTTGTAAGTGTCTGAAAAGCACCAGAAGAATGGCAGGTAAAATACATACCTGTTTCGGTCCTTTGCATAATAAGCACTGGAGCTAGGATAACTCTTTGGTCGGTTATTACTAATATCCCTGTCTGAGCGAGAATAATCAGCTAAATCCACATGAGAATCAGTTTTGCTGCTTCCCAACACATGTCTCTCATGAACTCCACGCGGTTCCTTTGCATTACGAGTTTTGAAATCAGTGTCATCCTCATTTTCAGCAACAGACCTTTTCCTTCCCTTTCTGTCATGGAATTCAGAGGCATGTTCATCATTATAAGGGCTTCCATCTTGATCACTATCCTGAAGCTTAGTTCTCTTATAGTTACTGTCTGAAACCTTGCTTTCCTCTCTATAGTGCTTACTGTCGGACCTATCACCAGCATGATCCCTCAATGAATGCTCGTCTCGGTACTTATTATCACAGTGTCTTTGGTCTTTCTCAAGATCCCCCCGGTGCCTGTCACTGTATCTTTCATCTCTATGCCTCTCCATTTTGTAGGTTCCATTTTTAGCTCGATCATCACTAGAAGGTATTCGCCTGTCAACATTTTCCTTTCCATCACCAAACCATTTGTCTTTCTCTCCAGTGCTGTCTCTCCTCTTTAGACGTTTCTCTAGCTCCTTTTCTAACTCAGGGTTGCGCAAGTCGTCTTGTATTTGCCATTCTACAAACCAGATACACAAGGAGTGTTAAGCTCAACAAGAGAATGAAAAGCCTTTAATTTCAAGCAACTCTAAAAAAATAAAAGAAGTGTGCAGTCCTTAGATAACAGAAACCATAGACAGCATCATACAGGAAACATGAAGGGTATACACCATGATCGATCTTCAAGACTACAAGCTACAATAGCCCAAGGACAAAACAAATTTATGATTCAATACTCCAACAGGAGGAAAAATAATTTTATTCCAATAACAAGACTCCCTAATGACTCCCGGCATATAGAAAGGATGTAGGTTTTAATAATTGGAGCATCTATAAAAGGGAAAAGCAAGGGCATATATAAGTAACTTCCACTTGCGTCAGCAGAGAGGTAGTCTCTGCAGTCAATAAACATGGATGTCTAAAAGTATTGAGGTGGCGTAGATTCTCATCCAACAGTATACTACATGCCATGTGCCAAAAGTGGCAGAGAACATGGAAAACCCGATCTTCAAACTCACGGAATCAAGAAAGCTCTTTGGTGAGGATTAGTTCCTGAAATGTTTTGACACCCATCACCAAAAAGACCCAAAGCTACACACATGAACTTTTCTGGTTTCAACACCCCTCAGCCGCCAATACCAGAGAAAGTATAATAGCAAAGAACTAGGTCTCAACCATCCTAGATATCCAAAGTCTTCCAAGAGTGGTTTCTCATTTAGTTTTGCAAAACCCTTCATCCAGAAAAACATTGCTTCATTTCCTCCGATGGTTCATAGAACACATTAAAGATTAATCCCCCTTTACTATGCTTCAAGTGCACATGTTAGACTCTTCGCAGCTGATCACATTCCACCTACTGATGGGACCCTGCCAACATATTAAACCCCTTCATCCAATCCAGCACCTAAATGATTGATGGGATCCTGCTCTCAGCAATTTTCACAAGACCACCCAAAAAATACCATAGCGAAGTCAAAGAAACCTATTGGATGTTCTACAAAGCACTAAAGGAATAACCTAGCCAACTATGGGTTTATTAGAAAAGTAAAACAGCAAATTAGTATCATTATCCACAACACCAATGATGTCACACATTGCTTGCATCCATTTGGAATGCAAATGGACAACTATTATTATTCATAAAATTCACCAATAAGGATAAATGCTTATATGTGCCCTTTGTATCTTCCCAGCATTGCATTTTAACTAAGCTATCAACAACATCTATGAAACTATTAGAGACCATCAAATTGCCCTTTTGAGCAATTTTGCCCGCAACTGCTGTACTACTAAAAGAAAAGCAATGTTTGCATCAATAAAATACTCAGGGCTAATGGAATAAGTGCCTTATCTATCTAGCAGTAGTAATAAATGTTTTTGGTGCAAGTTAAAGAACTATATTTTGATCTTAGGATCCTAAGAATATTCTCTCACAGAGGTAACTGGCTTGCAACAAAAGAGGGATCCAACTTGAAGAATTGTGCCTAACCAACTAGCTCTCATATCATGACCAAAAGAAACACATAAACAGAAACATTAACCCAATGATAGAAAGCTACTTGTCTAATGTCACTAGACCCCACCAACTTCTTATAAAGCATCAAACCATAAAGATTGAATTATCAGTGTGCTTAATAGACAAAGATGTCAGTTTCACCCTTTAATGCCCAGAAAGGATGCATACACTCACTATGAATGCAAAGATAAGCAAACTCCATTTGCCATTTTACTTGCGAGTAACTTGATATATAAATTCTTCTTATCACTACACAATAGCCAAGAGCACGGAATTCATACTAAATTTTAGACTATGACAATGCATCCAAAGGATAAATTGCAAGAAAATGTTCAGTGGAACAATACCAATAAATCATACTTCTCAAAATCTGATAGGTTTCAATAGGGGGACTAATATAATTTGCTTAGTGTCAAGACATACTTAAATTTTCACAAAAAAACTAATTGAATCGAATTATCAGTTTTGATTTTTTTTTTCCTTTAAGATGGTAATTGTGTTCAATTCTTCCAAGCATCTCTGTGCAGTAGGGAAACACTTTCCACTCTCCAACAACCTTGTAAGTTATCAATGGAATTATTCTAGAGCTGAAACTATCAACAAATGTATCAAGGCAAACCTCTTTTGTATCATTTAGGAGACATAAGAAAAACTGACCACCTTATATTTTCAATCGAAGTCCACACAATATCCATTAAACCTAAAAAACACATCAATCTAGCACACAAAGTCCAGCTCCTCCAAAATGATGGTTCAAATTATAGAGCAAAAGGAGTACCATATGTAACACCTTGTCAATATGCTGAATGGAAGAAATAACTTCACTAGACATCTATGCTCAAGAGACTAGAATTTAGAATTATCCCAACATTAAGCATCATACTATACAGTATTTATACAACAAACAAGCCTCAGTTGCATATAGATAATACCTTTCAACATTCTGTAGCTTAACAAGCAACCCTGTTCTCATCCAATACATCTAATGCATCAACTACAGGACTACTTAAATATTATAATCAACAGCGACAGTAAAGCATTAAATGGTATGTGATGAATTAGATAGACAAGCAAAGCTTATCAAGGTTAAAACTCACAATGGCTTTCAAACCAAAACAGGATGCATGGATAAGTTGGCGAATCATAAACATAGAACTAATATAAACACCAATCGCGCAAATCTCAACAAATTGAGTTTATCCAGCAAAACAAGGCATAGAAATAAAAGCACAGCATAAAAAGCACTGGCCAAAGCCCATCTCACCAGTGTTATCTACGTCCTTCTGCTCTTCTTTAGAATTACCATGTTTCCTACTTGCACCATCATCAGACTTGTCACACCTACCATCTGGAACTTTTTTCGTATCCCTCTCTAACCTCCGTTCTCTGTCTCGATCTTTTGCATCCTTGTATTGACTGCTACTCTCTCTCCGGCCTGAAGTCTCATCTGACCTCCGGTCCCTTTCTCTCTCCTTCACATTCTTGTACAGACTGTTGCTCTCTCTACGGCTAGATTCATCTTCTGACCTCCGCTCCCTGTCCCTATCCTTCTCATTCTTGTACTGGCTGCTACTCTCTCGCCTCTCCCTCTCCTTTGTCTCCTTGTACTGGCCGCAGCTCTCCCTGCGGCTAGATTCTTTCTCCGACTTCCGTTTCCCTCCGCTCTCTTCATTTCTCTCCACTGAGCCGTCGTGCTTTTTGCTAGACCTTCTCACTGACTCAACAACCACAACCTTGGACTTCGCAGCTCCAACAAATTCCAAATTTGACTCCTTTTCATCTATATCATCCTCCTCATCCCCACCGTTCCACCGATCCGACTCCTCCATCCGATCCTTCCGCTTCCTCCCGAGCTCCGCCGCGTAACCACCATCTCCAGGGCTGACCAGACCCTTCCCAGCTGAACTCCTCCTCTCTGGCTCCAGATCCTTAGAACCTCTCCCTTTCACGGAAGCCACCTCCGACTCATCCACTCTACCCCTCCTCTCCCTCAAATCTCCATCCTCCTCAGACTCCGACCGCTCCCTGTGCTGCCGGTGCGACTTGTGACGAGAGCTACGTGGCATCGTATCCCAACCCAGAAACCCTAATTCCAAACTTCAGATCCGGAGCCAAACCGCCGCAAAACCACTCCAAACCGTAACCCGAACTTCTCTGCTGCTTCACAGTCTCTCAAACGCAAACCGCCGCCGCCTTTTGATCCGGCTGCCGGAGCACCAAACTCAGCAAATCTAGGGTCGCTAGAGAGCGCGAGACCGCCGACGAGCGGCGGAAACCCGGCGAGGTGCTTAAACCTAATCGGAGGGAAAATCGGAGGGAGCTGGGGGGAAATCGCGAGGGATCGGGGTCGGAGGGGGAGCCGCCTCGCCTCTTGCTTCTCCCTTCTCCGAGGAATGAACCAGACGCGGATCCTCGCGGCGAGGCGCAGATAAGTCCACTGCTCTGGGGATTTTTCCGTGTTGACCGAATTGCCCCTCCTGTTCGAGTCCATTTCGGACGGTTGGGCTGTTGATGTGGTCGGACTGACCCCGGGTCCAGAATTCTCCTGGTTTGCACTCGACTGAGGTTGATTAGGAGAGTGGCTATTGACAAGTCAAACAGTTGTGATTAAATTTAAATTAAAATAAATTAAGCATTTGAGCATTGGATGTCAACATTAGGTAGAAAACATGCATTTTTATTTAGTTTAATTAGATATCATACAGTCGATAATAACACACAATGACACAAAATTGAAAACACAATCCTCCAATATAAAATAATTATTTTTTTATTTCTGATATATTATTATTATTAAAAATATATGTAAAATCTATTTGATTTGTAATTAGTAAACATGTTAATTGTATGTTTTTAATAATAATGAACCAAATAGCTCATAATGTTTTTTTGAACCATCGTATAAGTTTTATAGCGAGACAAGCAACTGTTCTTCATAATATCAATAAAACACTGGGCATTATTTCCATTTTTTAATTCTTTTACATTAAACCCGTGTACATTACGATGCCCAGATCGCCCGAATGAAAACAGGAAACAAGAATCACAACCAACCCAAAACCGCCACGTAGGGAAATAACTTTGGGTCGCAACTTATGCTGTTTCTTGCCGCGGAATTCAACAATCCTTCCGTTCCTTCCGTTTCCGAAAGCCGCCGCAGATATTTCTCGAACCGCGAGAGCACGACGCGCGGCGAGCTCGTGGCCGTACTCCGCCGCTCGAGCCTCGACGCGCAACTCCCTCGTGCTCTCTTCCTCTATATTCCTCTCCTTCCCGATCCCAATCCCTTCGTCTCCTTCCCGGATCGATCCCTTCTCATGGCGCTTTGCGGTGTGATCGCATTCCGGCCGGCGCTGGACGGCCGGGATCGCCTTTTTCGGCGTGGATCGTGGGTGCGGAGAAGATCGATCATGAGATGCTCGGCGTCGGTGGCTGGATCGAGAGGAGGGGTGGAGGAAGTGGCAGAGGAGGAGGAGTTGGGGCCGTTGGTGAAGTTTAGGATCGACGGTTAGCATTGGGCTCCACGGAAGGGTATTTTTCTCTGAGATTTGAATTTTTCATTTGAAGTGGTTTTGGAAATACAGGGTTAATTTTGCTTTTTGAGGGGTGAATTGGTGTTCAGACGGATGAGAGGATCTTTGAGGCGACGGTTTGCAATCCAGAGAGGTAGGCAGAGTTCTGGTTGGAAGTTTTGAATTTTTCTTAGTATTAAGCTGTTACCTATTTGTATTATTTTTTGAATTTGTCGCAGCTCGTTGTATTATGATTCGAGAGTGGTTCTCCGGCAGCTTACCAGTATGCAAGCACAGCGTAGGGGTCGGCGTGCACCGGAGGTTTGTGCTACTTCCAAATAATTGTTTGAGTTGAATTTCATCATGTTTTCCATGCATTTCATAATCTATTGGTTCAAACATCGTCCGTGAACTTGTAGATCACTTGAGTTTTGGATGGGAATGTAGGTTTTGAAGAAGCTTGCACATCGTCCGCTCATGTATCATTCCTACTCGATGCAAGTACATGGTTTTGTGTTTCCTTCAAGCAGCCAGGATGATGAATTTTTCACCTTGGTTCATGGGGTGAGTTATATTTTTTGTTGAGTGTTTATTAATTGCGCTATACATGGTTTCCCTTATGCTTCTAACCTCAATTTTACTGGTAATTTGTTGGAGCGCAAGTGATTCATTCTAAGTGCTCTTTTGGCTTGTTGATTAGCTTTTTAGTTTGCAAAAGAGGCTATATGACACTATTATTTTGTTACCCTCTCTGCAGTATCATGGAAGCTACTCTTTGCAACACTGGCTTTCAACTCACAGATTAGCTGCCAACATTAGAGGCCACCTTGGTGCTTGATGAGGAGTGTGTTAGGAGGGTGGGGAATGACCAAATAGGAGACCCTGCTGTAACTCAACAACTTCGGCTTACCAGGATTCTCATGAGAGATCTTTTGATTGGTGTAAGCAGACCCCCCATCATCACTGATTTGATATATCTGATGTAGTTTCTGGTTTATATGCTGATTGTTAACAATTTTCTTTCATTCTTCTGGTCAATTACTTGCACATTCATGGTTTGGCTTATACGGAGTTGAGCTTGAGAACTTGCATATAAGCCCAGTGGATAAGCATGTGAAAGTGGGTTGTATTTCTTTTTTCCCTTCTTAAATGTGATCTTAAAGTTAATGTAGTTCACTGCCAAATATGCTCAATGAGCGGGGATCCTACTTTTTGGTTATTATCGTTCACTTGTTTTTAGTTACCTAGGTAATTCCTTCTGACCAGAAGAACACTAGTAAAATGTACTGAATCTGTAGTTCTGATTGATCACTCAAGGTATTGTTGGGGCTCGGTAATGAGGAGGCTGCACACAAGTTAAGATTTCAAATTTTATTTGTGGAACATGTATTTTATTTGATCTGATCTGTGATGTGGGCTGATTGACCTTAACTTCAATTATGGGAAGTTTCTGGTAGCTTTTCTGCATAGATCTAAATTTAGGCTTTTCACTTTAAACTCACTTGTATCTCAATTACCAAGGCTTTAATAAGCATTTGGTTTGAGATCATCTTGTTTTTTAGTTGGACTAGCTAGTCTCAATTTGAACTAGAATTGAACTAGAGATGCTATTACAAAATGAGATCATCTCTTTTTTTATCCCAAACCAAATGAACTATAAAGTTCTGTCCAGCCATTAGGTGAAAATTTACTATTGGATCGGCCATTCGTATTTGTGAAAAATTATCCACCTTACTCTTCAAAACAAAGAGAAGAACAAAAGAATTTGTTGAAAATCAAAACAGAATATGTAGATGGAAAATTGCATGTATTTTACCATCAAAAAAGGAAATTCCTATTTTTTTGGCTCCAATTTACATAGAAGTTGACCAAGCAGCAGCTGATTTTATTTAATCTGATTTGTGCTTGATGAGAATCTTGAAGAACTTAATGTGTTTATAACTCAAGGGTTTATAAGAAGAGCACTTTATCATGAATTGGATCGATTTACTCAGGTATCATCTGATAATTTCTTCTAGATTTTATATGGTGTCACGGTGTCAGTCATGGAAAGTACCAAGCTATCACTAAAGTGGGCCTTGCCTCAGGTTGAGTCCCTTCTGGAGACTAGCAGGTTCCATCATTGGAGTCTGGGCCAGGTTTTAGCCTGCCATTAAAGATTAACCCAAGCCTAAGTTTTTTCCTGGGCAGTGACAGCCAGCTCATTTAGCACAATTCATTTTTGCAGATTCTTGAGATATCTTTGACAATATACTGCCATGTGTTTATTTGTGCTCCTGATACAATTCTTTAATGCTGTATCTCATTCTAAAAATGAAAGCACGTTAGGCAAATATCAAGGTGCATGCAAGTCATATAGTTAGTAAATGTCTTAATATGGGATTACATTTGCATGCATAGATGCTTAGACATGAGAATATGAGTAAAACTTCTGTCATTGCAGAATAACTCTTCATGATCAACTTATATATGATACAATTTTCATGTTCTTAGGTGGGCATATTGGGAAATGCTGTTGATTTTTACGAGAACAATCCAAAACACAGCACGTTTGATGGAACATTGACCAGAAGCAATTAATGATTGGATTTGATATGAGGTAGAGGTCGTAGTATATATCTTATGCATGAGATTATTTTCTGATCCATTTATGATCTGTATTGTGATATCTTTCTCAGATGTGTTGGGTTCGTCATGGCAAAACTGATACTGCAGGAGCTTATGCGCTCTTCAATATTCTTTAAGTTCAAGACTTTCTTGACCAAGGTCTGTATTCTTCTGGCACTACCAAATTTGATCACAATGTTTGTATTGTAGATTATTCTTCCTGTGGAGAAATGTGCATTTCCTTCCAATCCTGTTCCACTGACCTCCTTACAGAAACAGGCTAATTCAATTTAACTACATCAAAAGTTGTGCGTATGATATTGTTAGGCTATCATCTTGTCTGCCAATCTATCAGTGATAAATGCTGTGTGTTTTTCTGTTTATATTGATGGGCACAGAGGCTTTAGGTTCATTCTATCATTTTTGTGTGCATGTGGCAAAACCATTGTGGTAGTGACAAAGTAAAATCCTCCTTGTTGGACATATCCAGAAATGAGAAGGATGGTTACGGACCATTTGTTTGTGTGATTCTTGTGGAGAGAATATGTAAACAGGCAGAGCCTCGGAAATCATGCTGGAACTGTTAAATGGTGCATAATGAAGGACACAGGAGAGAAAAATCAAGATCAAAGGTTTCTTAAAAATATGCTGACAAATCATGTTTGTCCAGATCCATCCGTGCTCTCTGTCTTATTGGCCAGTTTCCAGGTGGCAATGGAATTTTAACAGTCCATTCTAAATTGGCTTGTGATGTTAGTGATCCATAACCAATACATATTGTTGGAACTCTTGGCAGTTCTTGCTGTGGTTGTCATGATTTTAAGTATCAAATTCATTTTACAAGTACCCTTCCTTGAGTCAACCCACTGGTCCCCGATATTATTGGCAGGGAAATGACCTGTCTGGCCTCTGAGTTCCTATTGCTAATCTTATATCAGGACTCTCGGTCATGAAATGCCGGTTTGCAAGTTTGTATACTCTTTTACTTCCTGTATTCAAATTATGATCTTTTGAGAGCTCTTATCTATTTTTCAGAGAAATATAACAGTATAGTTGTTTTGCTATAGATTCTAGACCGAAACTGGGTTGGAACCTGCTATCCCTTTTGCTGGCATCAAAACCTTCTGAAAGGATAAGGTGAACTTGTTTGTGCAGTTTTGGGGGAGTTCACCTGTCCAATTATGATTATTTGATCATTTCCTTAGTGGCAATTAGAATAGCTTGTTGATCCTTTTTTGCCTAAACCTGTCCAAACTTTCTCATCATGGGATTTAAAGTGTTTTAAATATCACCTATTTGTAAAATCATGAAACACTATATGCTTGCTTGTGCAGTTGTCTTGAAGTGTTGAGGCATCCATTTCTTTGTGGACCAAAATGGCACATAGATCCATCTATGGATATCATCCAATGGGGTTTAGGTTCAACTGTTGTAAGAATGGCAGAAGATTACATTTATGTCCATCATCAGGTATGCCAGATTTTTGTGAGTTTTAGCTTTTCTGTTGTAATTTTTGTTTGTAGTTTAGTTCCTTTTTCTTCTTGTTTGCTCGTAGTATAGGAACTCGCTTTTGCATTGTTCAAATTTTTACAAAAATCAGTGATCTAATAACTTCTAAGAGACTCATTTAACTCTGACACTGTAGTATCCTAAATCAGAAAAAAAGTCTTTCTGCCTCATACAGTTGAGGCTTATATTCTTTCTATGTTGATTGAGAGTGCTGTGGAAAGCCTATTAATGTTTAGGCTATCTTTCTTTAGCATGCATTCCATGTATTTTAGACTAACTTTCTGGTGTAATGTTTTTCGATATAGCGTGGCAAGATGGCATACTGTCTTGAGTTGATGGAGTTGCTAAACCCCATCCAAGAATCAATCAAGTACTTCAGCCTTCCAAGTGTTCACTAGGGTTTTCCATGTTTTCATTTGGGAATAATTTTCTTGCCAGCCAACCTTCCAGAGGCCTTCTTAAAAAAAATCAGAAACTCGCAAGACTTGTAGCTTGTTGGAGTGAACCTGCGAAGCTCTAGGGTTTCAAACAGCAGTAGCCAGCAATTCTCCCACCCAAATCACTCAGCATTTGTAATAAATGATTGCAACAAAAATTATTCTACTTTATGTGCCTAATGTTTATATCACTACGTTTTGGAACAATTACCATGCTAAGGGTAGTAAGAACTGTTATATAGACTTCATTTCACCAATATTTGGATAATTCCACCTTTTTTTCCTTTTTAGTATTTCATATTTTGTGCAGTCCCTGAGTTCTTAGATACATTGGTGTTGAACATGGATGACAGTATCCATTTGGTAGTAGGGGTTGACATGGATAAGATTCTGTCAATTCAATTTTACTTATTTTATTTGCAGAACTGGGTAGTTCTCCTTCCTGGGAGATTGCGCCTATTGTATTGCACAAGATGACATCTAGGACTCACACTTCATCAACCTTATCCAAGGGTCCTGATTGGCTGTGCATATCTCACCTTCACACAAGTCTCCAACTCCAACAGATCAACTCTTCCTCTCTCCCCCGACATCAATTTCAAGGTGATGCCTGCACAACAATGACCTCATGACCAATCCGGTAATCCTGGAAGTTTGCATGTCAGATCCTTGGCCAGGCTGCTTTGGGAGGAGATTGTACCCCAGAGAAGACAGTGAATCAAAGACCTTCAGCTCCCAGGAATCAGTTGCTGTGAAAATATATGGCAAGAAATGGAAGAACAGCTCTGTTAGGGAGTCTCCTGTTTCAGTATTCCAGCTGCAAAACTCATCCCTGGCGAGATCGATGTGTCACTCAATCTTGAATCAGCTTGCTCCAATGTGGATGTGGCAAAGAGCGGACTTCAAGAGGTCCAGATGAAGGTCCCACTGGAGGTTTTTGATACGTCAAAGCTTGTGTGTGGGACTTCTGCGGACTCCAGGATGATGGTTATACTTAGAGCCGAAGGGTATGCTTTACTATTCGCCAGATCACCAGCTGCTGCTGACAACCTCTTGAAAAATAATTAAATCATGTATAATTTTCTGATTTTTTTCATATATATATAATTTTTAACAATATTTAATGTTCATAGGTTAAAAATTTTATTTTTTTAAAAAAATATATCAGTATATTTTCTAATACGGATAATCAAAAGATTAAAATATTCATGTTATAGTTGTTGAAAAAATTTCTATAAATATAATAAAGTGAGAAAAAAATAAAATAAGTTTGAGAAAATTTTTTCAGCAGCAGTTAAAAGTAAAACAAAAGCTTCAAATTTGAAGCCTCGTTAAAAATTCAAAAAAGTTATATATAATTATAAAAAAATTAAAAATTATATATAATTTTAGTCCTTTTTCAGGGATTGCATGTTAAAAAAAACAATTTGTGACTTCCAGTGATATATTTTGAAACGACTGTTAATTGTCATTAGTTTCAAACTATCCTTTTTATTTCCAATAAAAAGCCTCTGAACAAAATTCCCTAGTTTAACTAAGGCCATTGCGTCTCCAACGGGCCACAGACCAAGGGCCAGAGTAGCTCAAGTGGTGACCACCACCTGTAGTAGTCCATAATTTTGAAAGATAGCGAAGGACCCAGGTCAAAAAATACTTTCATGAAGCAATTAATTTACAAATTGTTAATTTAAAACTCATTTTTATTCCGCCATCTATTGTGCAATAATCCACTATGGGTTAAACAGCAGCAAACATAATAATTGCAGCCTCCATGGGAAAAAAGCATGTGCATTTAAAGAACATTTAAAATCTAACATGAATTTATACAAGTGTAAATGCAACATAAATGTCAGGCTTCAAAAACACAGCGGTTCCAAGATCAGCAACATGAAATTTAGACAGGCCACAGCTCTTAGTTCTCGATACATAATTGAGCACTGCTCATCTGTCTACAAGACCTAAATGACAAATATAAGTTCCTGATTCAGCTGCACCAAAACCCTCAATCTCCTAAAGCCATATCACCATTATCCCATGCCTCCACCATTGTTGCCCTTCAGAAAAGAACTACGCGAGTCATAAGGGATACACTGCAAACCAATCCATTAAAGTTAATCAATTTGTTCAGTTCAACTGCAAAGGCAGTTCGCTATACACAGGAAAAAATGATTAACAAGTTACAAGGGATTCAGATGTTACCCTTCTCTTAAATCAAGCCTTGGCGTTGCAAGTCGGTGTATGTTTTCTTGTTATAAATGTTACCCTCTCTGTCTTCATATTCTTCTTCAAGGTCAGGCCTCCACTTATTGAGACCCTGCCTTTCTTGTATTCTCTCCCAAAGCTTCTTTGCCTCCTGCTCACACAATTCAGACATAATTATAAGGCTCCTTGCATCAACAGAAACTATTCACAAAGTAAACACAGAATAAGAGAACAAAATAGGTCAAATACTGACAAGTTCCCCTTTCACTTTCAGTTTCACAGGAAGGATACTTAAATGCTTAACCTAATATACTTTGCTTTTTTCACCCATATTCCCAGCTTCAGATGATAAGATCCATAGGCCATGATCGACAAACAAACAGGGAAGCTTTAAGGTTTCCTGCTTGTTAAGTTGATCCAATAAGTTTGATATCAAATTCCAGTATGACAACAATGGAAAGTAGATAGAGGCAACAGAGATTCATTAAGATTGATCCTGACAGTACTGAAGAAAGCTTGAGTCACTCGAACTGCATCATTGGAAAAACAGTCTCGTAAGGCCACTCCCACACTTTTGAAGTCCGATACACTCTGGCATCTACAAAGTGCCAGATTCTCTCAAGCTAGTTCAGGACTGTGATGCAATTACCAAAAATATAAAATATTTTTGTCCACTTCATTCTTGACGGATATAGCTGGGGTTCCACACAGCAAAGCATACAAAAGTAGTAATTTACATGTTCACACAATACATCTTATAAATGAAGCTAACTATTAGTGTACCATTAAGCTTAATCCAGGAAAATAATACATGGCCATAATCAACAACCACATGAATAGCAGCTTGTGATTCCTACTAATTGACACCTGAATTGACCGACATTTAATTGATTTTGATTCTTGAATAAGGGAAATAGCATTATATACAAAATAGTAGCACATCATAAGCAAATAGCTATCTTCAACACCCAAATAGAAATGAAGACAATAGGCCTATACCTCAATTGATGTTATTTCATTGAAGTTTTTAGTGTTAGGAATATTGAGGCAACGCATTCCATGCTGGTGCCGCCACTCCTTGAAATGGCGTTCAAACGCCCTGCGCCCCCAATAACTGTGGTTCCCACAGATTTCGCATTTGAATTCCTGTGCAAACGAGTCAACAGCTATCAGACATAAATGAGAGACCAGTACCAAATTGAAGTAGTGAAGTCAAAGATAAAGAAAACACTAGATGAATGAGTATTAGCTCTAATAAGCATTCTAGTGAAAAAACGAGGTGTGCCATCAACATAACCACAAACAAACTCTCAAGTTGAGGATAGATGAACTTAAAATCCACAATATCATACCGATAATGACAAAAAAGGGACTAAAAAATACTGCACAGGAAGATACAGCACCAAATAAATGTATGAATTATGACGACAAATCTAGCATGTTCCAAAAAATGAAACGCAACCACATCAGCAAAAGCCAAACAATTATGAGTTTAGAAAAAATCCTTCATAAAGAAAAAATCCATCAATTAATGGATTGTTTATAAGCTTGCATTCTCTAAAGGTGAGCTCTTGCAAACCATTTTACTCAGCACAAATGCATCATATATGAGAAAAAGCCCTGATGCCTCTACATTTCATACAAGGTTGGCAACCTATGAGAAACTTGCCTGGCCAAGACCATGAAGCTTATACAGCCAGTAGGGAATTGGCTTTCCATCCCATCCCATAGGCAATTTGAGCGGGTTGTAGATCTGTTGTTCCTCATCATCACTTTCAATATCTACTGGCACTTCTTCCTGCTTTATACAAGCAGTTTAATCCAATTAAAGTTAGATTTTGATTAAAAAATAAAAAAATAAAAGATAGTTTGAGAACATTTGATTCAGTCAAAAGATGCACTGGAAGTTTCATTTAGACATGAGACATATCCCAAAAACATCACAAACGGAATGAAAGCTAACCTCTTCGCGTTCTGCTTCCATTTCCTCATATGTTAGGGCTTGTTTCTTTTCAACATTTTCTTTTGTTTGTACAATAGTCTGAAAATAGAACATATAAAAATCAACAATTGAATAAGGCAGTCAATATCAAATAAAAAACGAATTATTATATGCCTCAAGAAATAAAATCCTTCTACAGTTATCTATTTTAGGCATCCATGTCTAGATATGCTATAATTCAGTCAGAGAAAATGCATGACATACGATATCCTCTTATCTAAGACTAAATTCAAATAACTTCTGATTGTCTACCCTAGTAACCTATGTTTGGACATGACTATGCAAATATCAGACAGATCATTCACACACAAATGACAGGGTAAAGAAAATTAACTTTGTTAAATTTCCTACTTCAATTAGGTAATCAAGCCAAAGAAAATTAGAATTTTGAGACAATGATGGGAAAAGCCCGAACACTCTTTTTTGTGTCTCTCTAATTTTTCTTATTCATTAAAGCCAAATTTACACACTTTTATAAGTTTTTTGGAATGAGCTAGAATAATCCGACTAAAAAGAAAAGATAATCGAATTGTCTTTTTGGGGTTTATTTGCTAATCAAACTAGTAAACACCACTGAAAAATTAATTTTTTTAAAAAAATTGACCCTATAGTAATTTAATATTAATAAAACTAATTAATTTTTTCAACTTTTAGCAAATAACCATCAATATTATTATGAATCTCCAAAAAACCACCTAGTTTATTATTATTAGTAAAAAATCATTTATCTTATATCATAAATTTACAAAAAATCAACACAATTAAACTATTAAAAAATATTTTATTTTAATTTAATTATCAATTAAATTAATATAAAAAATTAAATTATTTTTATTTGATCTTATTTCAAATAACCCGTTATAATTATCGGACAACTAATTTAACAAAACTGAATTTTAAATTACTCGTTTTATAAAATCAAACAATCAATCTCTCATAAAAATTAAAATAAAATAAGTTATTCTTAATATCAATTTAATATTTGTTTAAACTAAAATCAAAAGAGAATAATTCAAATTTTTTATATTAATTTTAGTTGATAAAATCGAATTAAAATAAAATATTTTTGAATATTTTAATTGAAATGATTTTTTGTAAATTTATAATATAAGATGAGTGATTTTTTACTAATAATGATAAAATAAGTGATTTTTTGTAAATTCACAATAAGAGATATGATTATTTGCTAAAAACTCTAATTTTTAATAATAATTTAATTTAATAACAAATTAATAATTAATAATTAAAATAATTAATTTTAATTTTTTAGCAAAAGAAACTAAATTTTTAGTCTATCTTTTTGGTGTTTGATTGTTATTTCAATTAGGACTAAGGCTAATCCTAGTCCTAGTCTTAAATCAAACGATAGTTAGGGTACTAGAGCATCTACAAAGCACTTTCTAGTGCAACCATATCATATATTGTTTCGCTCACATGGAAACTGAGCCTTTTATTTGTCCTCCATTTGTAATCCCTTGATAAACATGTTTGTTTGTTGATTTACTATTATCGAATAGCACAATTTAATACGTTGATTTTGAATATTTTTCCTGACAAAGTATAAATGCACTTCTATATATTTAAGCCTTTCATAAAAGACTAAGTTATTTGAAATGTGAAGAACTGTTTGATTAGCACAGAATAATGTTGGTTTTTTAACTTAGAATCTCAGTTTTGTTAATGGGATTCTCAACCAAAATACTTCATATATTGACACTATAATAGCCCTATACTTAGTTTCAACACTTGATATGGCAACCACATTTTGTTTTTTGCTCTTTCATATAATTAAATTGCTTCTAACTTGTATACACATTCATGTAATTGATTTTGTGTCATTTGGTGAACTAACTTAATCAACATCTAAATATGTTATAAAATCTAATATAATATTATTCTTATATGATAACTATAAGCTAGATTCTCTTTTGATACATCTCAGGATTTAATAAATTATTTCTTGTTGAATTTCTAGGGTTTCAAAAATCTAAATTAGGGTTTTGGCGAATAATGAAGTTGAAAATTTCATCCAATACTTCTGAAATCTTAAAAACTATTACAAACCCTAGAGTTATGTCCCTTAAATAGATAGAACTCTTATTGAACTTGGATTCTAGTTCGCTTACATAAATTTGATTTGTATGTGGGCTTTTGGCTTCACAGGTTATAATGAATTCAATATCTCAAGTATTTAGATAGTATACTTAGTATAATCATACTTCAAGTCTGGAGTCAATGAGGAATATTTTAAACTCTCCTTTTTTCTTTTAACATCCCTCCTCAAACTATATTGTGTATATTGTATATGCTCATATTAGTCTTAATTCTTTCTAGCTTCTCTCAATTCAGAGTCTTTGTGAGAATACATGCCAATTGATCTATTGTCCTGACATATTCTGGCTTTAGTTTTTGATTCAATATTTTTTTCCTAACAAAATGAAAATCCATTTCAATTTGTTTAATTTTTCATGAAACACTAGATTATTTATGATATAAAGAATTGTCTAATTTTCACATACTAATTGTGAAATATCTTCTATAGGATATCTTAATTCATTTAGAAATAATTTCAGTTATATAAACTGACATATGACTAGGGCAATAGCCCTGTATTTTACTTTTGCACTTGACATGACTATTACTATTTGTTTCTTACTTTTTCAACTAATTGAATTTTCATCAGGTTTCATACAAGTTCCAAAAATAAATCTCATGTCTACATACGATCTTGCCTAGTTTGCATCCAAATATGCTTTAATGTTCACTTTTTCTTAGTTTCTATACATTAAGTCAAGTCCTAATACACTTTAAAATATTTGAGTATTTGATATACAGATTCTAAATGAAATTTTCTTGGATTCTGCATGAATTAACTAAAAATTCCTACAACATAACTTATATTAGACATTGTTATAGTTAAATAGATAAGTTTTCCCATTATTATTTTATATATCTTTGAATCTTTCACCTGTTCTCTTTGATTTAAATGTAATTTTGGCTTTGAATCCATGGAAACTTTGGTTGTTCTATTCCCAAAAAGGCATGTTTCTTTTAACATATCCAAAACATATTTTCTTTGTCACAAGACTAATTCCTTTTGTGGATGTGCTGCTTTAAGCCCAAGTAGTGCAAAAAACCATATTCTATTAATATTGAACTGAATTTTTCAAATCACGCTCTTAGAGATTACTTCAGTCCATACAAGAACTTTTTCAACCTGCACGCCTATCCCCTTTTCCCTAAACTAAAACCAAGTAGTTCAATCATATATACTTTTTCATATAAATCTCCATGAAGAAATGCATTCTTAAGATCAAAGTATAAACTTCACCTTTTATTTATAGCTAGAAAAAGAATAACTCTTATTGAGGTAAACTTGACAACTTGTTTGAAAGTTTCAAAAAATTTACACCATGTGTTTGAGTGTACCATTTGGCCACCAATCTGACCTTAAATCTTTTTACACTTTTATCAGCATGATACTTTATGGTAAACACTTATTTACATTCAACCACGGACTTATTAATTGGTTTAGGTACTATTTTCATCTTTTGCTTTTATGTAAAGCTTTCATTTTATTCTTACTGTCTTCATCATTTATTTACAAAAACTTCTACTATATTGAGCATTCTATCTTTTGCCAAGGCTTTTACAAACTTTCTATATATTAGTGTTAAGAACATAATGAAGTGTACCTTCCAATTAAGTATTTTGTATATTCTCAAATTCCTTTCCTTATGGCAATTAGCCAATTTCCATCATTCCCTTGTTTGACTTCAGTTTGCTCTTGTTGAATTTCAACAATTGAGAATATCTGCTTTATTTGGCTACTTTATGGATGTTCTGTGGATCCTTTACAAAGGCATTTTGATTAATTGCGGTTAAAGGGCTAATATTTTTCCTTCTATTGTATACTAGTGATTCCTTTTGCAAGTTGCTTATTGGCTCAGCAATGTTCTCTGTGGCTTCTGAAATGACACATAATACTATGTGTTATTCTAAGTTATGATGAACTGTCATGTCTTCCGAAAGATCTTGTTTTTCATTATTGTGAATTATCTTTTGCTTCTTGTTTTGATTTTGGCTCTTATAACCCTTAATCTGATTTTTATGTTTCTTGTCGTGTTGGACCTCTTTCAAGGATGTTAGAAGATAAGAGTTCTACTAGATGTCTCTTCTTTCTTCTCCTAGTATATAGGAGTGTTTTCTTTTCCTCACTTGATTCAATAGGTGACAGATTAAATCACATGGATAAAGCAGCATCCTCTACTTCATCAAAGATTGTCTTATATTTATTATTATTCTCTATTTTCTCTAAATAATAGACTAAATTTTCATATTATGTAATATCAATTGTTATATATGTTCTGTGAGTTTTAGGATTTTAACATTTATAATCCTTCTTTGTTTTAAAATATTCTAAGAATGTATATTCTATCGATCTTGATCATAATTTATGTCTAATAGGGTTATTGTTATGAATATAACAAAGACAAGCAAATGTTTTTAAAGTTAAATGAAAAAATTTTCCATTAGGACATAATACACCGAAGGGCCTTTGCCTGTTCAGTAATAGCATAAGTGTTCTATTAATAAGTAATGATGTAGTGAGAACAGTATCATCCCAATGAGTTATTAGGACATTTCTCAAACATTAATGCTCTTAGTACTTCCCAACAAATGTTAATTTTCTCTCAATAACTTCATTCTATTATTTACTATAGACAAATGATATTTGTAAATTAATGTCATATGCTTTTAAATGATTTTGCATTTTATTAAAAAAATATTTTCCTCCATTATCATATTTTAGGCATTATTTGGTTCGGGATCAAGGTCAAATTCAGCCTCAAAATCAAGACTAAGTATAAAAAAATAGTTTGGTCAAATTTTTTATATTTGGATGCTAGTCTGACTAGTGAATGATTTAAATTTTTTTTGGACCTTTATGCCTTTGAGTATATTATTTATTGATATTTAAATAAATAAATATAAGGATAATATGTTATTTATTTTTTAAAATAACGTAAAAATAATTTATCTTTTTAATGTTTGGATGATAGACTGATTAGGACAGAATGATACTGATCTTAATCTTGAACCAAATGCACCCTTAGTATTTTAATGATTACTTGAAATTAATTTTGAACGTCTTTATGAAATAACTTAAAAGCTTTACATACAACATGGTTTTTTTTTTAATATAAACTCATGTTACTCTTAAATAATCATCAATGCAAAATTATGAAGTACCTGTAATCATTCATTAAGTTGATTTTAATTATCCATATATCACTATAAACTATAAGAAAAAGGATAAGAATTAATTTTATTAATTCTAGGAACAAACAATTTCGTGATGTTTTACAAACTCACATGACTGACAATGCTTCTTATTGGATAAATCTAACCTAACAAAATAATTGAGTATATGTAGAGATGAATGGTCTAATATGCAATGTCATATGAACATGTCCTTTTGAGTCCACAATTTTTTTGGACTATTGGTTCCAAGATCAAAAAGGTGAAAGTCTTTGTCTTCAGTATCTCCACCAATCCGCTTTCATGTCAAAAGGTCTTGGAAAGCACAATATGTTGAAAAAAAAGTTACATAACAATTTAACGCGTTGGTTACTTGGCTAACAGATAATGAGTTGAATGGAGACTTGGAGATTAATAATACCAAGGAAAGATCCATGAAAGTGGTATGTATATGTTTTTGCCAACTACTGAAAAAAGACATCCATGAGCTGTCAAGCATAGAAAAAAACTTTAAATCACATGTCATATGGTCTAAAGCTCCCAAATATGTAATCCAGAAGTTTTTTTGTGGGAATTGATTTGCGAATAATGACTTTAAAGAGTTTGATATATTGGTTGATCCTTAGAGCAGCTTGTTGTACTTTCAGGAGATAGTGGCTTGATCAGTTTTTGCCTTTTGCTCCTCGTTGCTTTCTTATCTTGCTAAAGTATCTTGTGTATTGTTTTTCCATGTTGGTTTGCCTATGACAAACTAGCATTTATCAATTGTATGGCTTATTTTTTCGCACTTAGTACACTTCAAATTTGAATTTCCTTAACCTCTGCCACATCCTTGAGGTCTTTGGTCTCTTCCTCTATTTACAAATTTACCTCTACCATAAGGTATTGCCCCTTCTCAAGGTCATGGATGAGTACTTAGTTAAATTTCTTTGAGTTGAGTTGAGATTATGTTCACCAACTTCTCAAATATTTCTTCAAATGAGGAAATCTCACTTCTTGTCATAAAGTTTGTCTTATATTGATGATATTTGGCATCTATTCTATTTAAAAACTTCATAACTTTTTGTTCATCTTAGTCTTTTTTCCACTCATCTATTATTGTTAGTATGTAATATTCTAATTCATCCCACAACCTTATTAAGAGGTTATAGTATTCATTATTTTCTCTTCCATCTTACTTTAGATAGTATATTTATTCTCGTATGTTGAATACTCAAACTAGGTTTTTTCTATTGTCATACATCCTTTGCAACCAAATAGGTTTTAAGGTCTTGCATTTGAGTAGACCACAAATTATCGAGCTCTATGTTGGCTATGAGTGCAACCATGACTTTGAAGTCTTCATGCTCCCAATCTTCGAGTTTGACTTGATCCTTTGGTGTGTCATCTATGAGATACTTGCGTCTTTTCCTGACTTTGAAGCATATTTCTATGATTGTTGTCTAAGGAAGATAATTCTCTGTTCTCTTGAGTCTAGCAGTTACACTTAGCAAGCTTGTTCCTTCTTTAAATTGCTTATTGTCTTCACTTGAGGCCATCATCTCACAGATCCCTTATGATTCTAAGACTCAGCTATCATGTTAAATTTCCCACTTTAGTTATATACTGAGATTCCTACTTGGATTTCACCTCTCAGTCGATTTTGGACTTAACTAATGACCCTTCTTCATAAGCTAAGCTACTTTGGATTGTGAGGAACCCAAGTACTAGAGCATTTGAAAGGCACTTTCTAGTACAACCATGTCATGTATTGCTCAGCCCCCATGGGAATTAAGTCCTTTATTTGTTCTTCAAAAAACTTATACAACTAGCCACATTATTTTTCTTCTTGCAAGACAATTTCAGATAGTTGCCACATCATCGCATTGATTATGCAAGAAATGTAGGCAAATTCACATAGAAATAGGCAGTTGCATGATTATTCTTTACTAGCTAACAAATTCAACCAAAACCGAAGTGTCAATCATTGTAGGGTCCAAAAGCAGTATCAATGTGTTAATTAGGAATCCTTCACCAGAACAAAATAGCAGTAGTGCAAGATTCGAAATGGTGGCAAGATATCGCTCTGAAATTATCCAGAGTGAGTTCAGGCTAAGATTGCACCACATATAACAGGTCTTTCTTTTGGGAAAGAAAAGCAATTTACTTCAAAAAGATTATCAATCAATAACTGATGAACATTATGCACATTGACTTTATGCAAAAGACCATCTTGGTGACTTAACAGCAGCACAGGGGCATCTCAAAAATCTCTTGAGTAGCATCTTAAAGTCTAATGTTACTTGATGCAAAAAACAACATACTTTGCATGGAATCATTAGTGATGGAAGACAATGGCATAATGGCATATAATTCTCTTGTATAGGACAAGGTAGTAGATTATAGTGATTAGTGTCATTTGTAAACTTTTTCTGCAGTTATGAAACACAATGTGTACAAACCTCTCTGAGTAGTTCGCACAAACGCTGAATCTTTGCTTCCATCAAAGTAATTTCCTTCTTAGTGTTAATCTGCTGAGAGTTTACAGCCCCACCATTTTGCTCAGAACCATGTGAGCCTTTAGCAAAATGTTTTTTATCCAGCTTCTCCAAGGGTGTGTGCTGTAAAAAAAATGGTAATGAGAGACAATGTGGATACAGTGCAACAGTAAGTATATGGCAGCTGCACAATAACAGTATCATAATTCACAAACTCCACTGAATGCAAGGTACAACATTAACAGGAAAGAATATGAAATAGAAAAGTAAGAACACTGCAGGATACTGGTTCACATTTACCCTCTCTTTTCGTTGAACCAAATCCGAGCTTCTGCTAATCAGACAGAGATATAAATTAACTTGACCATTTTGTCAATGAAATAATCATAGCCAAGCATATCCTAAAGAAACCAGTATTCCATAACAAATAGTGATCATTGCAGTGCAATATTAGAACTACGAAAATCAGTTGAAAGGATCTAAACTACAAAGTTGGTGTGGTGATGGTAATCATGTAGGTACCAAAGGGATATGATTTAACACTCCTAGATAGTGGTCACTAATTACAAAAATTTTTATGAGCACCTTAGTCAGAAAAAGACGCTCTGCACGCTGCTGAACAGTACCACCACTTTTCAATCCACAAGCTGCTAAGGCCTGAAAAAAAAAGGATATCCTTTGATTAAAAAAGGGCCTCAATAATGTAAATGAATAGGATAGATTGCTGCTCAACATAGTTCATCAAAAATATTGAATTATTTATCAAATACATTAAAAAAACTAGATAATCAGAATAAATATTGTTCATAGAATGGCAGAGCACTAAAGCAACGGGTGCCAACAGACAACTATATAGTAAAACCTGTATAATATTCGTTATTGATAAAAAAACTACAATATACAACTCATTATTTAACATAAGATTCTACAATATTCACAATCACCAACCATAATATCCACGTATATACATATAGATATATAGATATATATGTATATATGTATATATGTATAGATATATGTATACATATATATATATATATACATAGATCTATATATATATCTATATAGATATATATATACATATATATCTATATATCTATATATACATATATGAAAATCTTAAAAAGTTTTGAGCAAAAAAAACTGGTGTCCTCCTTGTAGAAGAATGCCTCTTATATAATGAATACAAACTGAAGAAAATAAGGCATATCCTAAACAAGGAAAATATAGAGAATTTACAATCATAATTACAGGTATAAAATCAGCCATAGAATCTGCTAACTTTGGTATAAAATCAGCCATAGAATCTGCTAACTTTGAATGACTGGCTAATTCCTTTGACATCCCCCCTCAAATTGATACTGGTAAGTCAACAAACATCAATTTGCTAATAAGAAAGTTATGTCGCTGTCGTGTCATTGGTTTGGTGAAAATATCCGCAATCTATATAGTGGAGATATGTGGGAGAGTGATAACTTGGCGATCATAGGCCTCCCGGATAGAGTGACAGTCAACCTCTATGTGCTTTGTGCGTTCATGGTAGACAGGATTGACTGCAATTTGGATGTCACTAGTGTTGTCAGCATGTAAGAGAGTAAGTTGATCTTGGGTGAAACCAAGCTCTGTTAAAAGACCACGTAACCAAATGATTTTTGAGTATGCAGTAGACATGGCACGGTACTCCGCCTCAGTGGATGATTTGGAGACCGAGTCTTGCTTCCTGCATTTCCAAGAGATAAGAGCATCACCAAGAAACATACACTATCCTGTAGTTGATTTTCTTGTGTCCGGACAACCAGCCCAATCTGCATCGCTATAGGTTTATAGTTTAAGGGAAGAACCAGTGGGGAAGAATAAGCCACGACTTTGTGTGCACAGGATATATCTGATGGTGCGGCGGACTGCAGATAGGTGGAGATGCCGAGAGCCTTGCATGAACTTGCTGACAATATGGACAGCATAAGAGATATCCAGGCGGGTGATAGTTAGATAGATAAGACTTCCAACCAACTTGCGATATAAAGTGGGATCCTCAAGAAATTCCCCTTCACCCCGTCGATATTTTACATTAATTTCCATTGGGGTGTCAACAGAATTAGTGTTTGTGAGTCCTGCTAGCTGAACCAAATCCATAATGTACTTGTGTTGATTCAAGAAGATACCTTGAGGCTGATGATGCACCTCTAACCCCAAAAAATAGGTGAGTGAGCCGAGATCTTTCATGTGGAAAGTAAAGTGCAACAAATTCTGAAGTTTAGATATAGCCTCCATATCAGAACCGATGATGACAATATCATCCACATAAACAAGAAGAACAACTATGCCCTTGGATGTTCGTTGGAGAAAAAGTGAGGAGTCATACTGGCTTTGTGTAAATGAAAAACTAAGGAGGGTCGATCGAAACTTTTCAAACCATACTCTTGGTGCCTGCTTCAATCCATACAAAGAGCGTTTTAGTTTGCAAATATTATTAGGGGAAAAAGTAGGCATACCGTAGGAAAGTTTCATGTAAACTTCCTCCTTGAGATCACCATGTAAGAAAGCATTCTTTACATCCATTTGATGTAAAGACCATGATTGTGATACAGCTAAGATGAGTATTGTTCGTACAATGGTCATTTTGGCTACTAGTGCGAAAGTCTCTTCATAGTCTAGGTCATACTCTTGTTTGTTGCCAAGAACCACCAATCTAGCCTTGTAACGTTCTATGGATCCATCAGAACGAAACTTGATAGAAAACACTAACTTACTACCAAGAGGTTTCACAGATGGTGGACACGATACAATATCCCATGTTTGGTTTTCTTCAAATGCAAGAAGTTCTGTTTTAATAGCTCTCCGACAACATTCGTGCTCCATAGCCTACTTATAGAATGATGGAATAGGAATAGAGGACAAGGTGGCTGTCAACGATAAAGGAGAGGTGAAACCATACCTATCTGGTGGTTTACGAACTCGAGCACTTTGTCTGAGAGGTGCTGGTGCAGTTGTTAGAACAGGATCAGCATTAAGGGAATGAACTGGAGGCAGCCCGAGAGGTGCTGGAATCTTGCGTCGTTGGTAGACTATGAGAGGCTTTGAAGGCATGGAATCTTCAGAATAGTTAGTAAACATTGGCAAAACAAAGAATGAAGGAGAAAGGTCATCCTTGTATGTGGAAAAAAATACTGATTTTCAAAAAAAATCACATTTCGAGAAACCCGAATACGTCGTAGGTTGGGATTATAACAAAGAAAACCTTTTTGGTGCACCGAATAGCCTAGAAAAGCACATTGAACAACTTGAGCTGTTAGTTTTGTCCGTTCGTGTGCAGGAAGATGAACATAACACACACAACCAAAAGTACGAAGATTAGAGTAATTTGGGGTATGACCAAATAACCGAAAGAAAGAGAAAACATGGTTCAAGGAAGGAGAAGGTAACCTATTGATGAAATAGACAGCAGTTGAGAGAGCTTCACACCAAAAACGAGAGGGTACAAATGACTCTAATAGGAGGGTGCGAACAACATCTAAAAGGTGTCGGTTCTTTCTTTCAACCACCCCATTCTGTTGAGGGGTTGAAGGACAAGACCTTTGAGAAATTATACCATTGATTTGTAAAAATTCTTGAAATAAATAATACATGTATTCTCCCCCATTATCAGAACAAAGAATTTTAATACTAGCAGAAAATTGGGTCTAAATATGTGCATGAAAAAGCTTAAAAACAGAAAATAATTCATCTTTAGAATGCAGAAAATAAATCCATATAAAGCGACTATAGTCATCAATAAAAGTGACAAAATACTTGTAATTAGCATGGGAAGTAACTGGCGTCATTCCCCACACATCACTATGTATCAAATCAAAAGGCTGGACTACTTTAGGTATGTGAGTGGGAAATGGTAGAACTTTACTTTTTCCAAGCCTACAAGAATTGCAATCAATTTGGACAGTACTAATAAATGGTGACCCTTTATTGCCAAGTAAACTAGAATTTAGCAAAGCATAAAGCACATTAGAGTTTGGATGTCCAAGGCGTTTATGCCATGCTCGGTAATCAATATAAGCAGAATTACAAGTGATAACAGGTGAAGAGAAACATGAAGACATAGGAAACTAAAGAGGAAAAAAACGTCCAATTTTAGGCCCCCTTGCGATCATCTTCCCCGATTGCTGATCCTGCACCACACAACCAGATTTAAAA
The DNA here is from genome assembly GCA_005019695.1 of Trichopus zeylanicus subsp. travancoricus. Taxonomy (NCBI): domain Eukaryota; kingdom Viridiplantae; phylum Streptophyta; class Magnoliopsida; order Dioscoreales; family Dioscoreaceae; genus Trichopus; species Trichopus zeylanicus. The sequence continues at coordinate 113,367 of RXID01011096.1, forward strand.
AATTTCACTTTACAATCATTTTCAACTAATTATCCAACAGAAACAAGATTAGCGGTAATGTTAGGAGAGACAAAGACATTGGTTATGGATGAAGAAACATCACCAGTGGCAGTGATAGGCAAGGAGTTTCCATCAGCTGTATAAATCTTGAGATTTCCAGGATATTTATTTACATTGGTGAGGAATTTAACATTATTTGTCATGTGATGGGAAGCCCCAGAATCAAAGTACCGCGGTGAAGGTTTAGAGAAAGGTTTACCTGAGAGTCCTAATGCGGAAAATGTAGAAATGATCATTTGCTGAATCATTTCAGGTGTCACAGGAGCAGGAACACTTTGTATCAGATGAGCTGTATCCTCAGAACTACCAGCATTAGAAGAACCAACTGAGACAGTATATGCCGTTCCAGATCTCTTGGGAGATCGAATAGGACATTCCTTGATGATATGTCCATCCTTTTTGCAATAGTTGCAGAATTTTTTTGAATAACTTGAAGCAAAATGGCCAAATTCTTTGCAGCAATAACACTGAATAGTACTCATGTCCTTACATTTTGACTTGCCTTGGGCTACATAAGCCATAGGAATAGGAGTGGATTTAATTTGTTCCATGGTGGCTTGAGTGAAAAACCGTTGTTACTCGCGAAATAAATCATTGAGACATGCATCCAAGGATGGAACAGTTTCTCGATTCATAAGATTAGATCTGGTATTTTCAAATTCAGATCTCAATTTCATAAGAAATTGATCCCTCTTAGTAGTTTCATATACAGATTGAACAGAAATAAGACCTTCGGGAGGTAAGGTAGCATAGACAATATCAGTATATTCAGCCCAAAGATTCATGAAGCTAGAATAAAAAATCTGAGATTGAGAGACTGCCCTGTTGAAGACTTGCTAGCTCATATTCAAGTTGAAACCGACGAGCAGTGTTGTGTTGACTATAGAGTTTTTTCAGATAATTCCACATTTCAACTGCAGTTTTGAATGGTTGAAGATTCAAGATGATGTTGGATTCTACAGATCCTATAATCCATGTCATGATTTGAGCATCCTTGACTTCCCACTTGGAGTGCTCATCCTTGTCTTTGTCTTTGTCAGGTGCAGATTTGCTGCCATCAATATGACCTCATAAATCTTTGCATTTGACAAATATCTTAAAGTGAAATGCCCAGACTGAGTAGTTTTTGCCATTGAAACGAATCAAGAATTCATGCTTGTCTGAAGGCATGAGGCTGAGATAACTTGATCAAAATAACTAAGAATAAGGAACTGAACTAGGACTGAGAGGAAGAGACACAGGAGAATTCAGAACTCAAACTCTGATACCATGAAAACTCTTAAAAAGTTTTGAGCAAAAAAAACTGGTGTCCTCCTTGGAGAAGAATGCCCCTTATATAATAAATACAAACTGAAGAAAATAAGGCATATCTTAAACAAGGAAAATATAGAGAATTTACAATCATAATTACGAGTATAAAATCAGTCATAAAATCTACTAACTTTGGTATAAAATCAGCCATAGAATTTGCTAACTTTGGTATAAAATCAGCCATAAAATCTGCTAATTTTGGTATAAAATCAGCCATAGAATCTGCTAACTTTGAATGACTAGCTAATTCCTTTGACAATATATACATATATATCTATATATATATATAACTAAATATCTATATATATATGGCAACTGCCATTTTTTTTCATTTTGTCAAGGGAACAACAAAAAATTATTATGATGTTGGGCAAAAACATTAATATGGTTAATACACATCAGAGTAATAAATGACATGTAATTGTACATTCATAGTGGATTATGTTGTTGACTGCTGAATGGACATTAATGACGAAGTCCACATCTATATCGAAAGATACACTCCCAAGGAGAACTCATAATCAGATGTAGTATCCAAGAATGGGTTCACACTAAAAGATAATTCCATAGCTCCATTGGGTAGGATTGCTCCAATGACACAAGCATATAGAAAGTTCTCAAAGAAAAGACCACAGAAATTGGACAATGCACACAAAACTGGCACAAGTTCTAAACAAAAAGATCAAGCAAACAAGATTGCAAACCTCTTTCAACTTCTCAGGGCCTAATTCAATGAGCTCTTCAACAGTACTGTAATAATCCAGATCAATCACAGATTCCTGGCATGGAACGCCTCCAATTTCCAAACCTTTGTTCTCCCATCCAACTATCTTACCATCAGCCCAGAGCTCTTCAAACTCGGTTTCAACCTGTCAAATGATTCAAAATATTAAGACAACCAAGGCAAAATTCAACAAGAAAACCAATGAATTGTTAACTTTATTGAGAAGATACTATTTTCAGCCGAATATAGATATAATCTACTTCGGATAAGTTTGGAGAAGGTGTAGAATGCACATAGAACCATCCAAATCTCATATCTATGCAAGCATATTACTACTGCAGTTGGAGAAAATTCAATACATGCGACTATGCAAAAATAACTGCAAATTAGGAAATATGACATATGACATCAGTACAAAGCATGCATATGAACATGAGATCATGACATATGGAGCTTTGAATAGCTTAAATTTCAAAAGTAGCCCTCTTGAAATTTCAGCACACAAGCAAAGTTGTGCTTACAAAAGAAGACTAGTTTAATTATGAAGATTATAACAGATAAAACTAAACCCGAAAAAAAAAATCTACAAACCTTTGAGAATATGTGGCCAAGGTCTTGCAAGGGCTCCCTCCGCTCAAAAAATGATATCAAGTACTCCAAAAGATGTTCTAGATATTCTCTATACTGCCTGTACAATGCAAAACAAGTTAATAAGGCTATGCATAAATAAAGAAACTGTCAAGGAGAACATGGCCCAGGTAGCAATTTACAAGCAATCTAATACCAATTAAACCTAATACTTGTTGAGGAATAAAGATTACTTAAACAAAGGAGATAAATAAAGGTAAAAGTAGCAGCATTTGTTTTTACCTTGTCAGTTTCAAATTGCATGGAATTTTATGGGTATGTGAAAATGTATCCAAGTATGTAGAGTATTCGATCAGGTCTCCAAACTTTGAGTTGATGTATTCATTGAATAGTTCATGCATGTCAAGGTAGCGACCAAAAGCTTCCTATAAACAAAACCACATTGAAGAAAAGCTATAAGAATATTCAAAGATAAAGAAAGGCTGAACTTAAAAATCTATATCAAAGATAATTAAAACTTTCTTATCTTTTGCTTGGAAAAAACATGTGCAAATACAGTATGTTATTCATCTGCATTACTAGAATAACTGCATAACACCTGGATAGAAAGGTTATTTTCCACAAATATATGGACAGTTGAACAAATTGTCCAAATCTTACCATGCATCCCACCAAGACCCTATACGCAGAATCATAAAATCCTGCAGGAATTAAGATGCATATATCACAACATAGCCGCTAGTCAACTTGAAATCAGTATGTGCTTACCAAAGGAAGGAAAAAGAAGCATGGAAACTACATAAAAATAATGTAGGACTCTATTTTTTCCCTTCAGTGAGCATGATTTCATTCAAGCGTGAATCACTAAAACAGGAAGATGTAGAGCCACATACTGTGTAATTACTACTATTCCAGTATTAAGGGTCTAAACTATCCTAGCCATCCTCCAATTGAACATGTGTTAGCCATTTTAACTATTCTAAATAGTGTTATGTCAAGCCTAGGGTAGCAACCTGACAATCAGCGTGAACAGAAGTTCAAACAGGGGAATGGAAAGACAATGCGACTGCACAAAGAAATTTGAAGAGAACATCTCCTAATGGGACATAAAAAGAGATCTTAGAATACCTCGCCACTGAATTCTATATATGGCTCCTCTTTAAGCAACTCCTCGTATTCCTCAGATGCATCGACAATGCGAGCAACTGGATGACGCCTGTGGTACTCCCTAATCTGTTTTCAAATAAAAAAAATAAGTATTGCAAGTTCAGCCGCCATTTCCTCACCTAGTGACAAAAAAAAGCCGCAAATAGTTCATTTCAGCGAGAGTCACCTCCTTCAATCGATCATAGAAGGCACTGAACACGTTGATCCCAATCGCCGTCTGCCCTCCCAACGCCGCAATCTCATCCTTCCTCGCATTATCTTTATCCTCATAGATCTCAATCTAACGGGAAAAAAAGCAAAATTGCAAGCAAAAATCAGCTATAACTGAAGGAAAAATAGAAAAATCACGAGACAGAGAAAGGAGAAAGGGAGTACGAGCTTATGGGTAGTGCTGGTGATGAAATCGATCATGTTGCAGACGCGGTGGCTTTGGAGGAGGCGCTCGCGGTTGTTAGCGGGCTCGCGCTGGAGCTCCTTGACGACGAGGCGCTCCAGCCGCTCCCCGTCCTCGTGCGCCGACCGCGTTACCTCCAGCAGCGTGGACGACATCGCCCGTAAACGAGGACGTCGAGAGGGAGGAGATCAGGAGGTCCAACGGCGGGTCTAGGGTTTTGTCTCCCAGATGCGGGAAGAGAATGGGATTTGATTTCGGGCGAAGGAGAATACGGTCTGCTGATCAGCAGAACACGTTAAGTTTGTCTCACCATCTGCACGACCTAACAAAAAAAGGGGTCCAGCGATGACCAATTGAACCTTTGCAGTCATTCATGGGAGGGCCATATCAAGGTCGAGGCAGGCCGGATTTTTGATTACACGAGAACACTCTCCTCACCTTTTTTATGTAATACATTTCATTCATTAATTTTCATGAGTACATTTTCTGCTGGTTGTCATTGGAACAATCACTTCACACACAAAAAAAAAAAAGCACCGATTTTTACCGAAAGAATTTAAACAGATGGAATTTGCGGTATTTAATCAAATCATACATCAGCATCGCTTTGTGTTTTCACTATCTTGTCCACAATTATTTGATCACATGTAATAATGCTCAACACTATTAACTTGAAGTTAATATTTGAGCCCATGGACATGCAAAATGTTCATAGATCCCTCAAAATACTATGTATTTCATCAATTATTGATCCTTGACATGTTATAGATATCAGGATCCATAACTTGATGTAGCAAATAGTGGGGCCCTATTCAAATCGTTCAAACTAATATTAGCTATTGAAAATGTAGTTTTATCATTTAGTACATAGTTTTTTCCCTTTTTTTTTTTTCTTCTTCCGGTTTCAAATTTTGCTAGTTGATAGTGATTAACGCTGCCCTATTAAAGATAAGTAAAACTGATAAATTGTATCGATTCTATAATTTATAAAATCAGAACCGAATTTTAATTTTTAAAAATCTTAAAACCAAATTCATACCGATTTGGATTGGAAACCAAATTTCAAGTCTAATTTTAAACTAATTTTAAAGTGGTTTAAAAATTGATATACTAATTTCTCAAAATATTAATTTTTAAAATTTATATTTTACATTATAATTTTTTTAAAATTTAAATATAATTTGTAAAATAATCCGTTTATTATATTATTTAAATTTATAATTTTAGAGGAGATTAAAAAATTTCAAATTATAAATATAGAATTAAATTTTAATGTGTGTGTGTGTATATATCAAGGTTTAAAGTTTTGGCCGGTGCCGAAACTAAACCCTAAATATGATTTCAATTTAGGGTCTACGTTCGTTTTCGCCAATAAGTAGAGTGAGCAGAGCAGGCGGAGTGAGCGTAGCTCGCGCGAGGCGAGCACGTGCAGGGAGCTCACCGGTCGAGCTCACGCCGGCTTCGTGTCCGAGCTCGCGCCCTCGCCGGACTAGCCACACACGCTCGCCAGTCTGCCGCCACTCCTTTGCCTGCCTCACGCCCTCGCCGACCTCGCCCCTACTCTCGCAAGCTGAAGCCGCCCTTGCACCGGGGCCAACGCCGTCGCCAATCTAGTTCCGACACCCTTGTTAATTTATGTCAGATACTGTTCACGTACATAGTATTATTCACGTAACTGTTCATTATTTTTAAAATTTTTTAAACATATTATATTTTTTTTAATTTGAAGTTAAAAAATAATTAAAATAATATTAAATTTTAATCAAAATATAATTAGTAAAAATAAACTGAAATGAAAATGATTTTGATCGAAACACATTGATTTTTTTGTTCACGTGCATGCGTGCATGACCGTTTCGCCAAAAGTAAAGTTAAAAAAAATTTGTATAGGTCTCACCCCTATGTAAATCGCTATCACAAGATTACGCAGAGCTAGTTGTTCTAGCTCGTATGTTTATAAATATTCATCTGTATCGTTTAGATACTGAATTCATAATTTCACATTCATATGTTTTAAACTCAACTGATGGTGATAATGATTAGTTGTATTACATTATAATTAATAAATTATATATATATCAATTATATTTTAATAATAAGTTAAATTTACTTATGTTAATTTTAAATTTTTTAATCATATTCATATTATTTCTCATATTTTTTTTATGTAGTAATATATAAAAATAGTGGTTAACTATCAAAAATAATTTTAATTAATTAAAATATTATTTAATATTGTGGTAAAATTAATTATAAATTCTTTCATAATTTTAATTTTTTTAAAAAAAAATGTTAAAAATTTTATCGTATTTTTAATTTAAAGTCAAAGTACAGTCAAAATATAGTTAAACTCTAGTCAACACATAATTAATAACTAAAAAAAATTTTTCGGCGGAAACCAAAACGGCTGAAACTGAAACCGAAATGGCCGAAACGGCCGAAATGACCGAAACGTATTGGTTTTACTAGGTGCCGAAACCGAAACTGAAACCAACACTTAAAACTTTGATATATATATATATAATATATTTATATGTCTCTTTAAAATCGGTATGATTTTGGTTTATTAATTTTTTGTATAATATATAACTGAAATTAGAATCGAATTTGTAATACTATAAAAGTTGAGAATCGAAATCATATTGCTTTATTTTAAGAACTAATTTTTTAATATAATTTTTAACCAATACAATATGACATATACTACTTTTTCTATTATTTTGTTCGTCCCTACTAGTCATTACAGTAAATCAAAATATTGTAATTTCAACTTGATAAACACTCATCACTAACTTTCACAAGCCAGAAAAGAGAGAATCAACCGATCATGGATGAAAATTACAGTTATTTTCTTTTTTGAGCAACTGGACTTTATCATTGAAATAGCCATGTCGGAGAGCAAGAAATAAGAACTGATTGTCTCAGTTATAAAACAACAATAGTAATTACAAAACAATCTCCCAAAGTTGACCCAAAAAACCCAAAAAAAAAAAAAATAGCTACATTGAAAATCACAAAAACATCAAGTTGACAATCATAATTTCCATGGTAGTAGAGGAGAGATGCATTTAGGTTTGACTAGCAGCATGTGATCTGCTTCTCTTTAGTACATGTTTATTTGCAACGGAAAGAAAAACTATTACAAAATATTTAGCTTCGACAATCTTTGAATTAACGTTTGTTTTTTTTTTGTTGGAGCATATCAGTGTCCAACTATTCGAGGGATGTTGGATAGAGTATATTATAAACCATGGTTTTCTAAAATATTTTGATTTGGATTAAAATATTTTGATTTCGATTTTAAGGTTCAGTTATCACCGATGCCAACATCATCGGATAGATTCTCACGATCATTTTTTTGTTGTAATCAACATTGAGGTGAACAAAGCGGGGCGAAATTGTTCTCCTCCAGATCCCTCTTTTCGGAGAGAAATCGGAGATAGATTGCACCAGCGGCGATGCTGGTTTTAGGGTAAAACTCATAGTTGTACTGTTGGTGGCCGCCAATGATGATGACGCGACCGGTGGAAAGGATCTGGTGGGTAGCATACCACGGGCAAGCGACGAGGGAGTTGAGGAACTCCTAATTGCAACTGTCATCGTTGCAGGGGGTAGAAGGTGTGGACAATGGTGTTCCCATCGTTAAAGCCGCTGGTTTGGGTGAGGTGCATGTGCAAGCCCGAGTTGCCGATGCTTCGCTAGAGGAGCTTGCACCAACCGCTGATGGTAGCGACTAGCGAGGGAGAGGACAACGAGGTAGAAAAAGAGAGGAGGTCGGTTCATGATTAACAGAAGGGGCGCGAGACAATGAGTTTGTCTTGGGTTGAACCATGCAGGACATTTTCTCTTCTTTTATGTAATATTTGTGCACACACGTGCATGTACATGATAGGAATAATCAGCGGCGACTAAAGTTTATAACCAGGATAATAAATGCCTTTCATATTATATATTTTTTTTCTTGAGAATTGAAGCCTCAAAAAGAGGAATTTTTTTAAAAAATAATATAATTAATTAGAATAGTTAATATTCTCTGTAAAAATATGTCTATCTAATTGTGATGAACAATTGACAATGGATAATGGGACTATATGTTTGACGCGACTATATAAGTAAGATTGCGTGGATTTAGATAAAATTTTAAAATTTTAATATCGGATTCATGCGGCGGACACTTAGCAATTTAGTGTAGGTAGCATTGTTCGTTAGCTGGCCGGATAGAATGAGATAGATGACAGTACTGTTACATTTTTTTTATTAATTATTAAAATTCTATAAATTATTATTTGATTTACTATCTACTTTTTATATAATAACACAAGAAAAAAATGACTACGTAAGTAATTAACTATCAAAATTATTTTTAATTAATTAAAAAAATATTTATTATTTTACTTTTTAAAAAAGGTCATATTTTTAAAAAAATTATAATATTTTAAAATTAAAATTAGAATATAATTAAAATATAGTCAAATTATAGTTAAAATATAATGAAAAAAAATATTTTGATCAAAATCGGGAAAAAATAATTTTGACCGAAACGACAAAAACGTATTAATTTATCTTAATACCGAAATCTAAACTTAAAAAATCATATTATAAAGTACAAATTTGTTTTTTTATTCTGAAAAGTATATTTGTTCATTTGATTCCATATTAAGAATTGATTGAGAAATTTTTGTATGAGATATTTTCATCGGCCGTGAAGCGGTCAACTTAGTTTCAATTCATTTGAGTCCTATTGGAACTTTTTTTATTTTTATTTTTATTTTTTTTTTGTGTTGTATTCGTGTTCTTGTCCCGGTACAAAAATCAGATTGGACGCGGTGGCCCAGAGGCCGTTTGGGCCCTGACCACATCTGATATTGACCTAATATTAATCGGCTTGGTTTTCGTCCGATTCGCGCTATTTATTATTTATTGTTTTTTTTTTTGGTCACAAGTCACAACTTATGATGTGGACTCGCAAAATAAGATCCAATACATGCACACGGATTCTTAGTCGATGGTTTTCAATCTTGACCAACACAATTTGATTTTCGTTGACATGAGTTTGATTTTGTTTGATTATCGGCTGCAAACCGCCATTACCATCGTCCCTAGCAATTAGTATAATCAAGTCAAGTCAGTTAAAATAATTTTATTTTCTGAATTATGAGATTTGTTTTATAACAAATTTTTTATATCGAATGAAAATTTTGTTTTCTATAAAGTAAATAAAACAATCAAATCGCAAATTTAATATTAGGATTTATTTAGTTGTGAGAAAATAAAAAAATGGTTGAAGATAAGAGTACTTGCTATTTATTTTGTAGCATTTAGTTATTCATAATTAATGTTTCAAAAATTAATCTATTTTTAATCACTTTTAATTCATAAGTAAAAAAAAATAAACTAAAGCATATTTTCATAATTTTCTATTATGAAATGATTTTCGAAAATAAATGCAATAATATTTTAAAATACAGTAATTTTAATAAATTCATATATAATAATAAATGGGTACATTTAGTTTATTTGTGAAAAAATTAAATAAATAATATTTTACATAACAATAATTATAGTTGTGGAATATACAAAAATAAATTATTTTTAATTGCTCCTAAAAGTGGATTGAAAATATAAGAAAACTATTTTTATTTTATTTTTTTTCATATTTTCATTTCCTCGCGAGCAACCAAACAATTTTTTTTAGAAAAATATGAAAATGTCTTTGCCACAAACAATGGGTCGAAGCAATTCAATTTATAATATTTAGATCGACTATATGATAAGCTATATAGTTGAGGACTTAATGAAGAATGATTAAGCCATTGTTTTACGCAGCAAACTCAGTGCCACTTGCAGCTATGAGAAAAAAGCTTTTTAAGTCTCGAAAATAAAAAAAAAAGGATATATTTAATCGCGACGGCTTCGAGGGAAATCGACATCGAACTTCTAATTAATTAAGATCCCCAGCCGGTCAATAATGTAAGCACGATCTCGATCTTCTTTTGATTTCAATATATAATGCAGAGACTTGGTAGGATTTGTACAAGCCAATTAGGGTCTGTTTAAAATGAGGTCATAGTTAAGGTTAAGATTAAGGCTAGTGAACCACTTTTATAAATTAATATTTTTTTATCAAAATTAAGACTTCAATAATTTAAAACTCAAAAAACTATTTAATTTTTTATAATAATTTAATTTAATAATAATATAAAATAATAAATATTAATTTTACAAAAAAAAAAAATTCTAAAAAATGCTGACCCGGTCTCTGACCCCAAACTAAACAGACCCTTAAGTTGTCCTTTGTTTTACAATAAGAATTTGTTTATTACTTTGACAATCGAGTCCGTTATTCATAACGGAAATGATTTTTGTGTCACCTCCTTCTTCTCTGCGTGAATTCAAACTATATCTATCAAATACATAGTCGTCTTTCAATGTCAAACATCATTTTTCATGTTTTATTAAACTCGTTAACAGAATTCATTTATGTCGAAATACAACTTAATATTAGTTTGATATTATCGTTAAAACCGCTGCATATAGAATATTATAAAAGAGAAAAAAAATTTAAAAAAAAAAAAAGTATAGTCGTTATCGACGAGGCAAATCGAGGATGCGCTTTGCATGTAAGACTTAATTTAATTAATTATGATTAAACTAATAATAACATAAGCATCAAGCAAGCAATAAACAAGTTGGCCATAACAATTTAAAAACCAATAAAGAATCAATATTATTAAAATGTTTTTTTATTAGGAAAAAAATATTTTAAATTGGTTTTGCGTTGCCCTTTGGAAATCTCGAGCGGTCGTGGCTGAGGAATAAGCGCTTCCCTTGCTGCCTCCAAGGGTTGCGATATCCGAGGCTCAGGCTCGGGTGCACCGGGGCGGCGGAGGCCTGAGGTTCGGATTAATCGCGGTGGATTATTTTAAAGAAAGCGAAAGAAGAAAGAAAAGCAAGGATGAGCTTTGACCATAATAAATGGTTTTGTTGCATTGTGTTCCGAGGACTGAAGTCATCAAACTCGGAGTCCCATCACGCTTCAAATTTGGGAGCAAGTGCTTCCCGCTATTTTAAGTATTTGCGTTAATTTAAATGTATTTTATATTTTGTGATTTTATTTATAATAAATTACATTACTTATGATTTCTGAAAATCCTGTTTGAACTAATATTTGTTGCTGAAAATCCTGTTTGAACTAATCCTGTTTGAACTCGGAGTCCCATCGGATCTGTGCACTAATAATCAAAATCTGAAATCTCCGCCCAAATATTTCAACTTGGGTCTGAAATATTGATCGAAATATTTCGACTTGTATTTTTAAATTTAATTTTTACAAATATATTATAAATATTTATATACTATATTATTATCATAAAATATGTTTAGTTTATCTCAATGGTTAAAAAATTTATTTTGGATTAAGGTGATTCGGGGCATATCTCACCTTCTATACTTTTTTTTTTAAAAAAAAGTTAAGCTATTTTTTGCCCGAAAAAATTTATTTAATATTTTTTAAAAATATATATGTATATAATTTTTCTTTCATTTTAAAATTTTTTTTATTTTAAATTTAAAAAATAAAATTTTTAGTTAAAAATAAAATATAATTTAACTAAAATTAAAACAAATTGGTTTCGATCGAAACGTATCATTTACTTATTTATTAAACTACAAATTAAGTATTCAAAAAATAAGAATATAACACAAATTATTCTTTATTTGTGAAACATGATATAGTGTTTCCAACCACTCTTGCTTAGACGCATAGATTTCTCTGTGCACGAATTAAGAATTATAAAATAGAAATTAAGAATCTTAAACTTGAAAGAAATTAAATGTAAGTAAAAAAGAAAAATTGAAATTTAATTGCAAAAAGTGATTTTTTTGGGGGGGAAAAGTATAACAAATTAATTGGATATAAACAAATAAAATATTTGAGGTAAAACCGCAAAAATATGAAATATTACAAATAAATATATGCCAAAAGTCTAGAATTTTAGAGAAATCCAATTAGGGCAAGACGCCTCAAGGTAGACTTGGGTAGATTCACTGTATCAATTTGAACTTTGTTGGGTCATCCGGCCTAGGTGAAATAGTTGGGTGCAGCTAGCATTCACGCCGCCGCACATGTGACGGCTGAACCCATTGGCCACCCAACTGCACGTGACGCGTGACTACTAGAAACAAAACGTCATATTAAAAGGAGGATAATAATAAAGTAAATCTAAAACAACGGCAGTAATTACAATAAGAGATCCAACTCCAAGATTTTGGTGGAAAGAGGGTTTGGTTTAATAATCGTAAGATTCCAAGAGAATCGTGTTAAGAACAAGTTGTGGGTGGATAAACAATAAACATCAACATCCAAGCAATATAAAAGAGGGAAAGAGAGTAATTAAAGTGGAGTCCAATGATTAAGAGAAGAATCAAAGGCTTAAATCTTTTTGTTGCTTGTGCAAATCATTATTAAGTTTTCGTCCAAACAGAAAAAATAGAGCAAGATATTATTCTTGATTCTTTATTTTTCGAGGATTCCATGTGCTGACAAATTTTTTTGGCGTGATAATGGTGAATCACGAGGAAGGGTCCAAATAATCCCACATCGATCGGTGAATCAAGGAGCATAGCGTTTATATAATACACAAGCAGCCGTATTAGACCAGTCAAAGTCATTTAGAATGGTACTTTGGCAATTTAGCTATTGGATGGACGCCACACGGATTCGGTGCGATATTAAGAATAACACATTTTTTATGATACAATCATTAACGGATTGTTTGGATTGAGCACAACAATATGAGCAACATATTACCTGCATATTGCTACCCATCAATATTGCATGAAAAATTTTTTTTAAAAAATTTTTATCATGTTTTTCAATACTCGTATTAGTCGAACAATGAATTTCGAAGCGGCTCCTAAATGTGCTTCAGAGCAGGTCCGCAAAAATGTGGTGCGATGCAGTTTGGCAGGGTAAACGACCCTTTCGAAGGGAGATAAAGAGTTATCGTGATACATGAGCCCAATTAATGCATTGTGTGAGCATTGTCCAAGGTTCGCAGTATGGTCTACGTGCCCTACGTTCTTATGGTTATGAAATCATGAACGTCGCACCACTCTTATCACATTCAGAGCTAACTAGGGATACTTCAGTCCGTGTAGGATTCCATTATACCGTTCCACTCTAGCGAGCTTGACATCGCACGCACGGTATGATAATCTTTTCGAGGAAAATGACCATGTATCTGTGAAGTTGACTTTTTTAATGTGCTCAAAGCCTTTACCTTGGTAAAATGGTAACTTTGACCACAAACCTACTACCCCGATAAAATTATATTTTCGGTTGATCTGCTGAACGCGAAAATCTCGGTGGATCGAGCCTATAGTGCCGGAGAGGGAGCGGGGTCGGCAATAACCGCAGAGACAAGCGCTACGCCAACGGGTACAGCCACAAAAAAAAATGGGAAAAGACAGAACATGGGGTGCACGTGGACGGAGGGGCGGTTGAGGCGCTGCCAGCGAGGGAGCAGGGTCCGGAGTTGATGACGGAGCTCGAGTCGGAGAAAGGAAAAAAAATTCTTCGTAGGGTGAAAAATGTAATTATAGTTTTTTTTTGAGAATAGTAAAATATAAATTTTACAGGGTTAGACACAACAAGTTCTCATTTTTAATGGTTTGCAGGGATTTATCTGAAAAGGCTTCCGTGCAGGTTTAAACCGAATAAATCGATTGAATTGAAATCATCAATTCGATTTGAATTATTCGATTTTCAGTTCGATTTAATTTTAAAAAATAAAAAAAATTTAATATTTTGTTTCAATTTCGATTTTTGATTTCGAAAAATCGTAAAAATTGAATCGAACCGAATTAGATATATATATAAATACATAATATTAATATTAATTTTGATTTTAAATTTTAATTTAAATATAATTAAATTTAAATTTAAAAATAAAATTAATTTAAATTTTCGATTTTCTGTTTAAATCCAATCGAACTGAAATATTTTGATTCGATTTTAGTTCGATTTTTATAGTATTTTAATTTGATTTTATTTTTAAAATTTTAAAATAGCAAATTTCGGTTTCATTTATTCTAATCGGTTCCCTTCGGTTTTCAACTGAATCCACAGCTCTGGATGAACCAACACGTGGCCGGGCACATCACCGTGGGACACGTGCGGGCCGCTGGACTGATGAGACAGCTAGATGGGAATGGAATCCCAACTGTAACATTATTAGTTACATCCAATAAACCGAAACCGTGTCTGATAACCAGAGTGACGATGTTTGATAAGCGGATGGGGGAGAAACAGCCTGAATATCTGGGCCTTATAACAGTTGAAAATTTTCCACCAAAAGACACCTGTCGTGGTGGGTTAATGATTGCCCTGCTTCTGAAGCCGCTTTACAGCTAGCTTTGTTGGAGTGTGGCCCTTGCAGATCACGTGGATCGCGGTGGGTCACCAAAGGGCAGAATTTATAGTATTCTTGGTTTTGGTTTCACCGGCCGGTTTAATTTTAGAAAGTTGGTGGCGTGTGTTACGTGTCATTGTCCGGTCGAGACTTTGGATCCAAAGTGTTTTGCTTAAAATGGCAGGTGAAAATTAGAAATTGAAAAGAAAGTTAAGTTTCTTCGAAAGAAGGAATTTTAGGTGGGCAATATGAATCAATATTTTTTTTAAAAAAATTGTCTACAAATTAGCGGTTTCCATTACATGTTGTTCCCTAGTTTTCCCTCGACAGAGAGAATTTTTATGATTTTCTAGTACACACCCTTCTAACACTAAAAAAATATCCAGTTCAATGGATGGTGGCGATTGATTTAATCAGTAATTCAATTGGTCATAGTCAAAAGTAAATTTACTTTTGTTAGCTTATATTATTTAGTTATATAATAGTAAATTTTCAAAAATTAATTTACTTTTGATCATTTTCACCGTGAAATAAAAAAATAAATTATATCATATTTTTAAAGAAATTATAGGCAACAAATTCTAAAAAATAGCTAAACTCGTCAGTATTCATGTTCTCATCTAAACATTGTTAAGTAAATCACAGATAAAACTTAATCAGTATTTATTATTCACTCAAATAGCTAATGAAAATCATCTGTAACCAAGCCGACCTAAAGCATTTAATTCCGATTAACTAAATTTAATTTGAGAAATACTTTAGATATTCGCACAATAAACCAAAAGGTCCCCAATAATTAATTGGAGAAGAATATTAAACAAAAATAGCAAATCGAGAGAAACGATTGTATTGGCCGCATAAAACCGTCAGCTAAAATCAAGGGGCCCGCGGGGGAACAACGAACGGTGGTCATTACGTCGTTATCCGTGACGTAATCAGCGTAGCATGGCCAACTGCCACCCACCGCGTCGTCTACATCCGCATGCCTCGGGGGCTTCAATTGTGATTTTGTGGCATTAATTTCTTTTTTCTGATTATATTTTTGATGTTATTTTTGGATTGGTTACTGTTGATGCGGAAGGATCAATTCGATAATAAAAATGACCAAATAATTTCCAAATTTAAAATGAGTTTGTTTTCTATTTAAAAAAAATATACGAATGATAACTACGGTTAATTTAAAAATGTGATGAAGCAATAATGAATAATATCCATCCATTTATATTGTTAGATTATATATAATATTTAAATGAGATTTATTCATCACATATATTTATGACAATATGTTTTAACATACTTACTAAAACAAAGTGATAATTACTAAAAATGTTTTAAATGCTTTTAAATTTTTAAAATTTAAAATTTTTTTATTAATCGCCGAAAATTTTTGAAATTCAAAATCAATTCACAGAACAATTAACTCTTCTAGAAACTGATTTTAAATTTTAAAAATTTTGATGAACTGATAAAGAACTTAAAAAATCTGAGAGGCTAATTAAAGGTTTTTTAAAATTTTCAAATAATTTTCTGATAATATTTTCAAAAATAAATTGCCTTTGGAGTAAATAAATCAAATCATATGTTCATCTTTGGATTTCACCCACATTTTCTGTCAACGAATACCATACTTTGGATTTCACCCACATTTTCACCCAACCGGATTAACATAAAATGCAATAATAATTAATAAACCAATATTATATCTAACAATTGATGCATTCAACTGTTTAGATTCTTCCAACCGCCCTCGCATCCATTCACCGCAGAGAATCTCACCTATTTTGACCATCAACCGCATTTAAATAACTATTTTATTTCCTTTTTTTTTTAATTAACGTTCAACAATTATTCTATCAGTTGCCGTGACGGGCCACTATATTTTAAAATTATAGAGAAAATTCAACTTCGATGTGGCTGGCCGGAATAAACTCAGCGTAAGGGAGCAGAACGAGCGGCGTAGCTCTCCGGATAAAATTGGCGAATCGAGGTACGGAGGTTCGGTACGGAGCCCGAGCCTGGAGCCCCGCCAGGCGCCTCGGAGCTCGGGCCCACCACGAGGGCCTGTCGCGTGCCGCGTCTAGACGTGATGACGTGTCCTAGACTGGTCGTGCGAGCTGTCGCGACCTGAGCGGCTAGACTCTGTGGGCCCCGCGTCGAAATGGAGGGCTTTCTTTTTCCGAAAAAATTCTGATGATAACCGGGGGTAACGGTGTGGGGCCCACGGACAAATCTCTATAAATCGGGGCACTCCCCGTCCTTTGCTCCGTCGAAGCGATGCGAGAGAGGAGAGAGAGAGAGAGAGAGAGAGAGAGAGAGAGAGAGAGAGAGAGCCAGAGTGGCAGGACGATTGTCGGCGGCGGAGATAACAGAGCTCTGAGGTTGGTGAGACCTATGTCTTTTCGATCTCGATCTCGTGCGAGATATCTTCTCTGTTTTCACGTATTCGTTGTTGGTTTTTTTTTTTTTTTTTTTTTTTTTTTTTTTTTTTTTTTTTTTTTTTTTTTTTTTGTTTGTGATCGGTGGTGGCCTGCTGTGGTTTTTCTTCTTTGCGGAGAAAGCAGCGATTGGGGCGGGGTTTGTGGATTCCTGTTTAAGGGAGGGAAAAATCTGGAAAAAATGGAAAAGACTGGGCTCTGTTTGAATACCGTGCGTTTTCATGGGGTTTTGCTTGTTTTTGGGGTCGTGTTCTTTGTGTTCTAGGTTTTTGATTCGAAAACCGGTGTCTTTTTTGTTTTTGAATGATTTTTGGAGGTCTGAAGGCTTCTTATTTTGTTTGCAGATAAGGAACGAGGCGAAAGGTTTCTCCTTTGGTGGAAATCGGAGAAGGAACGAGCCAGAGCGCTGTTCTTTAGAGAGGAATCGTCGAAGATTTCTTATTTATGAAATTTTTGTGAAATAAACAAAGATATGTAACAGAGAATCTGATATGTTGTCTGTGGTCTGAATCTGTCAGAGACCGAGTTTTTGATCTCGGAAAGCTAATAAAACTGGTTTTTTCCGTCAATGGCAACGGTCCCGGGTTCAGCTTTCCGTCTTCGAAATGAATCGGTGGCCCTCCCTTCCGCTCTGCACCGTCAGAGGAGCACCACCCATAAGCATAGAGTTGTACGTTGCCCTGCTTTCCGCCGACCAGGATCAAGCTTTCTAGCCATGGAGAACAGATTCCTTGGTGCAAGGCTCCGTTCCTCGCAGCTCAACCAACAATGGTGGTATGCCGGCCCAAGCCGCCCCTCAAGGCTTCGTGTCTTGGGACCAACCATGTCTCTCTCTCAGGTGCCTGAGAAGCCCCTTGGTCTTTATGATCCGTCCATGGATAAGGACTCTTGCGGTGTTGGCTTTGTTGCAGAGCTCTCTAGCGAGAGTAGCCGCAAAACGGTGATTTTCTCGACCTTATCCGATTGAAAATATTTCTACAACTGAGTCAATGTATGTATTCGACTTCGGAATCTGATTCTGGAGAGGCTTTCAGGTGGCTGATGCGCTGGAGATGCTTGTCCGGATGACCCACAGGGGTGCATGCGGTTGTGAGGCGAACACAGGTGATGGAGCTGGCATCCTTGTTGCTCTCCCGCATGAATTTTACAAGGAGGTGTGAAATTAATATTCGCTGAAAAGTGCCTTCGTTTTTTTTGATCAAGTTGAAAACGGCCTTCTTGCCGCCGATTCAATGTTCTGATTTTGTGTTGGTTCTCTTCTGGTTGTTTCCTATTGCCATCCTACATAGCTTGTTTTGAAGTTTTTTTTCCTAATTTTTTGATGATATTTGGACCTGCTTTTGTCTGGCTTGAGTCCTTGTAATGGCAGTTGCTTCTTGATTGCCTGGGTAATTGACGTCCTGTTTATTTTTCCTTCTTTGTGGTTTTGTTGTTTGTCAGGTAACCAAGGATGTTGGTTTTGAGCTGCCACGGCCCGGTCAATATGCGGTCGGCATGTTCTTCTTGCCAACAGATGAAGGTCGGCGTCAAGAAAGCAAAGCTGTATTTGCTAAGGTAATATGGTTCTAAGATTGATGATTACAGGAAGTGTATCCACAGATTCCATGCCAGTATTTGAGCTTATCTAGAATTTCAGTGTTCTGCCACTAGAAATTTTTCCTTCACAAGTCTTCTTGTAACATTTCATGAATAAGCCAGGAATCCTTTTCAGAAGCAGGGAAGTCCCAGGATTTAAAAAAATCAAATGCTATTTTTGGCTGCTATTTTATGTACAACTATCAAGCCTTAATAAACCAATAAAAAAAACACAGAAATCTGTAATGTTTGAAGTCAATCTCCACTAAGCTTATCCTGGATTTTGCTTGACTCTTTAGGGCATAGTCAGCCTGTTATCAAATCTTAAGTTCTGACTCAGTTTGTCCAAGTATTGTATTTAACATAACAGATATCTAGAAGACACTGCATAACGTGCATAATGTTTGTGCATTCTTTGCCACATAAGTTGGCTCTGAATTCATATCCTCGTAGCATTTGTTTTTTGAAAAAAATGGCGAAGAGAAAACCTTTTCATTTTTTCTGCCAAATTCTTCTTTTAGAAATAGACCTGATTTAATAATACACTGTTTCTTCCAACTCTTATGTTGATTCTTTTTGCATATCTTCAAGAACCTTGAGTTTATGTGTTCTCCTTCTGATTTTATACAGGTTGCTGAGTCTTTGGGACATGTTGTTCTTGGATGGCGCCCCGTGCCTACTGACAATACAGGTCTTGGGAAGTCTGCTCTTGATACAGAACCAGTAATTGAACAGATATTCCTCACTCCAAGTTCAAGATCAAATACTGATTTTGAGCAACAGGTCCCTCATTCAAATATTTTATTCTGTGGTTTGATTGTTGAAAGTTAGATATGATGCCATGGAAATGGTGTTTTTTTATATGATGGTCTTAATGTGGATTTTCCTATGATCATCACAGATGTACATATTAAGGAGGCTCTCCATGGTAGCTATCCGAGATGCCTTACACATGGAACATGGTGGAGAGAGGGACTTTTATATATGTTCCCTTTCCTCAAGGTAACCATTATGTTCTCTCCTCTTCTTCTTCTTCTTCTTCTTCTTTTTTTTTTTTCTCAAGTTCCACAAAATGGTTTTCAAGATATCTTTGCTGGGAGTTAATTGCTATGATGGTCCTTCAGAACAGATGGATATGTCTTTCTCAATTCATGTTGATGCTTATGGTCATAAATTTTTTTCATGTTGTATTCATTTATTACTTCTTGGAGGCCCATAATTGCTTTTGCTGAATCACATGGATTTTCTGGGTTTTTCCAGGACCGTTGTTTACAAAGGCCAGCTTAAGCCAATTCAACTCGAAGAGTACTATTATGCAGATCTTGGTGATGAAAGGTTCACTAGTTACATGGCCCTGGTAAATATAATTCCCAATTGACATGCCTCTTTTTCTCACAGACACTAAATCTGCATTTCAACGGCCGACTGCTTGGGAACTCTGGTAACAAATCTGATGTAAGATTAAGCAATGTGTTATAAGGCATCAGGCATTGAATACTTTCTCTTCTGCTGTATTATGCACGATTTTGTATTTGGGTAATGGATTCCTTGGGTAAGTTGGGTGGAAGGTCTTGATAGTTGATGTATAGTAAACCATGTTGCAGAATCCTGATGCAGTGCTCCCTATGGCCAGTTGAGGATGAGACTTCCCATTTGGAGGTGGAAGGGAAATAATGCTGGTCAAGGTAGCTTAGGGTATCCATGCTACTTGCATTGGTGCTGAAGATTAAAAGATACTATTGCCTTGACCAAGAATAACTCTTGTTTATAGATGAACTTCTAAACATGTGTAAATGAAAAAAAGAAGAGGCGATATGATATATGGCTGAGATTTCATGTTTCTATGCAGGTCCACTCTAGATTCTCCACTAATACCTTTCCGAGTTGGGACAGAGCCCAACCAATGCGGGTCTTGGGGCACAATGGAGAGATCAACACTCTTCGGGGGAATGTAAATTGGTATTGTTGGCTTCCAGCTTTTTCGATAATGCATGCTTTTTATTTTGATAAAATTGCATAATGTTATACTGATTATTAATATCGACTTTGTTACAATCAGGATGAAGGCACGTGAAGGACTGTTAAAGTGCAAGCAACTCGGCTTACCAAAGAATGATCTTAAGAAACTTCTTCCCATCGTGGATGCTAGCTCATCAGATTCAGGTAACAATACATGCAATTGAGTTCTCTTTTGTCGCAGAAGTATATCCATACTTGACTGGTAGGGCATCTGTTAGATTTCATTGATAACCCAGGCACATGAGTTGCTGGCATTCATTTTTGTGTTTTTGCAATATGTTTTGCTTACGATCCCTTGAAAAAGCCAAACTACACAGCCCTATGAACACAAATTGCTACTCCTCGAATCTTTATGATGTTTGTAAATATTTGAAAACTCAGGTGTTATCTATCTATACATTGTACAAGACCACAATTAGGCATTTCTCCTTGAGTTGAACATGAAAACCTCTTCTAATTTTTTGACTGATTAGACTGGTTATCTGTATGCATAGACATGGATGCTGGTTGGACTCACTAACACATCTGTGAAGGCTTTTATAAGTTCACAACTTTTGGTTGTTTCAGGAGCTTTTGATGGGGTCCTTGAACTCTTGGTTCGAGCTGGTAGAAGCATGCCTGAGGCTATTATGATGATGATACCTGAGGCTTGGCAGAATGACATAAATATGGATCCAGAAAGGAAGGCTTTGTATGAGTATTTTTCAGCCCTCATGGAGCCGTGGGATGGACCTGCTCTTATATCATGTTAGTTCACATTTTGGTTATGGTACTGTGGTTCTGCATATCTTCACTTGTATTCTTTTTTCCATGTTTGTTTATTGTTATGACATCCAGTTACTGATGGCCGCTACCTTGGAGCAACATTGGATCGGAACGGATTGCGCCCTGGTCGCTTTTATATAACACACAGTGGCCGTGTGATCATGGCCAGTGAAGTTGGTGTTGTGGACATCCCCCAAGAAGATGTGTCCAGGAAGGGAAGACTCAACCCTGGAATGATGTTGCTAGTAGATTTTGAGAATCGTACTGTTGTTGATGATGAGGCTTTAAAGAAACAATACTCTTTAGCAAGGCCTTACGAGGAGTGGCTGAAGAGGCAAAAAATAACCCTCGAGGACATTGTCAGGTCCGTATCTGAATCAGAGAGAACTGCTCCAAGCATTTCTGGAAGTGTTGCAGTAAGTGCAAAATGCCAATAGAACTTTTTGATGTAGGTAATTTTATTTACTGATTAGATGGAGACTTCCTTAACGTAATGCACCTTATGTAGGTCTGTGGTCATGATGATAACATGGAAAGTATGGGAATTCATTGTCTCTTGGCTCCGCTCAAAGCTTTTGGGTATTTACACAAGATGTTTGCCTTCTTTAATCCTTCAATCTTACTGCCTGTGAATGACTTATCTCTGGAACTTTTACTTGCAGCTATACAGTTGAAGCATTGGAGATGCTGTTGCTACCCATGGCAAAGGATGCTACCGAAGCACTCGGCTCTATGGGAAATGATGCTCCTTTGGCTGTGATGTCAAACAGAGAGAAACTGACATTTGAATATTTCAAGCAGATGTTTGCTCAAGTCACTAACCCTCCTATTGATCCAATTCGAGAGAAAATTGTTACGTCTATGGAATGCATGATTGGTCCAGAAGGGGATCTAACTGAAACCACCGAGGAGCAATGTCATCGCCTCACCTTGGAAGGTCCTCTTCTATCCATTGATGAAATGGAGGCTATAAAAAAGATGAATTATAGAGGTTGGCACAGCAAGGTGCTTGACATGACGTACCCGAAAATTTGGGGTAGGAAGGGTCTGGAAAAGACACTTGATCGGATCTGTTCTGAAGCTCATGATGCTATTCGTGAGGGCTACACCACCCTTGTGCTCTCCGATAGGGGTGAGGGTTCTAAACAACTTTAAAATTGCTGAAACATTCTTCCCTCTTTTTTCTGCGATAATGACGGAAATTATTGATTACCCCTTCTTGTAGGCTTTTCATCTGATAGGGTTTCTGTAAGTTCCCTCTTGGCAGTTGGTGCTGTTCATCAGCATCTAGTCTCAAATCTTAAGCGTACACAAATTGGATTGGTGGTAGAATCTGCTGAGCCTCGTGAAGTGCATCATTTTTGTACTTTAATTGGATTTGGTGCTGATGCCATATGCCCATATCTGGCCATAGAAGCCATCTGGCGGTTGCAGATTGATGGCAAGATCCCTCCAAAAGAAAATGGGGAGTTACACACACCAGAAGAGCTTGTTACAAAATATTTCAAGGCAAGTAACTATGGAATGATGAAAGTTCTTGCTAAGATGGGTATTTCGACTCTAGCTTCTTACAAAGGGGCCCAAATTTTTGAAGCTCTGGGTCTTTCTTCAGAGGTAATACAGAAGTGTTTTAATGGCACACCTAGCAGAGTGGAGGGTGCAACTTTTGAGATGCTTGCTCAAGATGCACTTCGCCTTCATGAATTTGCATTTCCTAGCAGGGCTTCACCACCTGGAAGTGCCGAGGCCGTTGCATTACCTAATCCTGGTGATTATCACTGGCGGAAAGGTGGGGAGATACACCTTAATGATCCCTTGGCTATTGCAAAGCTGCAAGAAGCAGCCAGAGTAAACAGTGTGGCAGCATATAAAGAATACTCTAGGCGTATACAGGAACTAAACAAGAGCTGTAATCTACGAGGTATGCTAAAATTTAAAGATGTTGCAGAGAAGGTTCCTTTGGATGAAGTGGAACCTGCAAGTGAGATTGTAAAACGTTTCTGTACTGGAGCCATGAGTTATGGCTCAATATCACTGGAAGCCCATACTGCTCTGGCTGTGGCAATGAACAAGATAGGAGGCAAGTCTAACACTGGTATGGCTTCTGAGAAAACCTGAATCATGGTTTTCTTCTCATCCTTTTCTTTCTCTTTTTAACTTTGTGAAAATATAGGTCTATACATTTACTGTTTCAATAAATAGTTTGTGACTTATCTTGTGGTCCCTGACATAATATCACGCTTTAAAGTAGTCAGTATTGGCGCTTATAGATCCTGATAGGCATGTAGCCATGGCTTTCTTCAATTCAATCTATCTTGCTTAGACTTCTTATTCACTTTTTTACACACATGCATGTTGCTTAGAACACATGATTTAGTTTTTCAAAGAATTGTGTTTGATTAAATTTAGAAGATCGTTTGCACCTTTTAACATTTTATTTTTCTTTAATTGCTAAGGTGAGGGAGGTGAACAACCTTCACGTATGGAGCCTCTTCCAGATGGATCAATGAACCCAAGAAGAAGTGCCATAAAACAAGTTGCAAGTGGAAGGTTTGGAGTCTCAAGCTATTATCTTACTAATGCTGATGAACTCCAGATAAAGATGGCTCAGGTACTTGCATGAAACAATACTTCCTGCTGAATTTTGTGTGTTCTTTGCATTCTTACAGCATACCTGCTTCCTCCGTGCTTTGTCTTCTTGCCACAACACCTACTCTTCTTTGGTTATAAAATTATGTTCTTGCACAGATATTGCGGAGTCTGTGTCTTTTAAGTGATGTGTACCTTGGCATTTGGTGAGGCTGCACATGTCTGGAATTTGGTTACCTGTCTGTTTCTGTTATGTCTGATTTTCTCTTTCCATCCCTTCCAGGGTGCAAAGCCAGGTGAAGGTGGTGAATTGCCAGGCCATAAGGTTATTGGTGACATTGCTGTGACTAGGAACTCTACTGCTGGTGTGGGCCTCATAAGCCCCCCTCCTCACCATGATATATATTCAATTGAGGACCTTGCACAATTAATTCATGATCTTAAGGTATTTTGGCATGTCATATATGCAATTTTTGTTTTATAAATAAGTCAATGAGCCTTTGTTTATTTGTGGCCTTGTTTTTTGTGTTTAAGTCATCAAAACTAATTTATTTATATATTTTCAGAATTCTAATCCAGGGGCTAGAATCAGTGTTAAGCTGGTTTCTGAGGCTGGTGTTGGAGTAATTGCTAGTGGCGTTGTCAAAGGGCATGCGGACCATGTTCTAATATCAGGTCATGATGGAGGTACCGGAGCTTCACGTTGGACAGGCATAAAGAATGCTGGGCTTCCCTGGGAGCTTGGCTTGGCAGAGACACACCAAACTCTAGTGGCAAATGACCTCCGAGGCCGAACCATTCTTCAAACTGATGGCCAGCTGAAAACTGGAAGAGATGTTGCAATTGCAGCTCTACTTGGTGCCGAAGAGTTTGGTTTCAGTACTGCTCCTCTTATCAGTCTTGGCTGCATTATGATGCGAAAGTGCCATAAGAACACTTGCCCAGTTGGCATTGCCACACAAGATCCTGTGCTTCGTGAGAAATTTGCTGGGGAACCTGAACATGTCATAAACTTCTTTTTTATGCTGGCAGAAGAAATGCGGGAAATCATGGCTCAGTTGGGATTTAGAGCAGTTAATGAGATGGTTGGCCGAGCTGATATGTTAGAAGTTGATCAGGAAGTGGTTAAAAGTAATGAAAAATTAGAGAACATTGATCTTTCCTTGCTACTCCAACCTGCTGCTGATATTCGTCCAGAAGCCGCTCAGTATTGCATTCAGAAACAAGATCATAGGCTTGATATGGCTCTTGACCAAAAGCTGATAGCTTCTTCTACTGCTGCTCTGGAAAAAGGCCTCCCTGTCTACACTGAGATGCCAATTCAGAATGTGAACCGTGCTGTTGGTACCATGCTTAGTCATGAAGTTACTAAAAGGCACGGTCTGAATGGTCTTCCTTCTGATACCATCCACATCAAGCTTAATGGAAGTGCTGGGCAGAGCCTTGGGGCTTTTCTATGTCCTGGAATTACACTTGAGCTTGAAGGTGATAGCAATGACTATGTTGGGAAAGGATTATCTGGGGGCAAGGTGGTAGTTTATCCTCCTGGAGAAAGCCAGTTTGATCCAAAGGAGAATATTGTTATTGGAAATGTTGCTCTATATGGTGCAACAAAAGGTGAAGCGTACTTCAATGGAATGGCTGCAGAGAGGTTTTGTGTTCGGAATTCAGGTGCTAAAGCAGTTGTAGAGGGTGTTGGTGATCATGGATGTGAGTACATGACTGGCGGTATTGTGGTTGTTCTTGGAAAGACTGGTAGAAATTTTGCTGCTGGCATGAGTGGCGGTATTGCTTATGTTCTTGATGTGGATGGGAAGTTCCATACTCAGTGTAACACTGAGCTTGTGGATCTCGATAGGGTCGAAGAAGATGAAGATATTATGACATTAAAGATGATGATACAACAACATCAGCGACACACCAGCAGTGTATTAGCCAGAGAGGTGCTTGCAAATTTTGATGATCTTCTTCCAAAGATTGTGAAAGTATTCCCACGGGATTATAAGAGGGTTCTTCAGAATTTGAAGGCTGATCAAGCTGCAAACAAAGCTAAGGCGCAGGAAGAAAGAGAACTAATGAAGAAGGATGCCTTTGAGGAACTCAAGAAGTTGGCATCTCCATCTGTCAATGGGAAAGCAATTGCAGTAATCTATTATTTTTCTTTTTCTTTTTTGAATTTTAGCCTCTGGGTCTTCAGTTTATTCCCATTGCTAAGTTATAATTTTTTTTGTCTTTTGTATTTGATGTTGGATTTTTGTTTGGAACCTTACATGGATATGGATTTTGATTAAGCAGATGGTGGAAAATTCAGCATCACCAGAAAGGCCAACTGAAGTTCCTGATGCAGTTAAAGAAGGTGGTTTTATTGCTTATGAGAGACAGAGTATCTCATACAGGGATCCTACTACTCGGATCAATGACTGGAAAGAAGTTGCTGTGGAGTCTAAACCTGGTCCACTTTTAAAAACTCAGTCTGCGCGCTGTATGGATTGTGGAACTCCTTTCTGTCATCAGGTATACTAGCAAGGAGCTTGTGGTAACAAAATCCTTGGGACAATATTAATTTTCGTGTATGATATCCTTCATGGGTTTTGTCATAAAATACTATGTTTAGGTATTTCACTGGGGATTTTTGTTGCTAATATTGTGTGATCTTGATTCCTGCCAATCTCATCCACATAAAAAATTTTGCTCATGACTATTGCTTTGTCTACAGGAGAACTCTGGATGTCCTCTAGGTAATAAAATACCAGAATTTAATGAATTAGTCCATCAGAACAGATGGCGTGAAGCACTGGATCGCCTTTTGGAGACAAATAATTTCCCAGAATTTACAGGGAGAGTATGCCCTGCTCCTTGTGAAGGCTCTTGTGTACTTGGCATCATCGAGAATCCAGTAGCCATTAAAAGCATAGAATGTGCCATCATAGACAAAGCATTTGAAGAAGGTTGGATGGTAGCTCGGCCTCCCCCTAGGAGAACAGGGTATGAAAACCTTCCCTTTTTCTTCCTTCTGTTTAAAGAGCATTCATTTCCTTGATAGAGGTGGGATTCTAGTTATTAAAGATCTATGACCAGTCAGTCAGTAAATCAATTGGCTTTCACTCTAATATTGTATTTGATATGGTTAACATATATAAATTTTAATGATGCAGGAAGAGAGTTGCCATAGTAGGGAGTGGACCTGCTGGTCTGGCAGCTGCAGATCAGCTAAATAAAATGGGTCATCGTGTTACTGTTTTTGAGCGTGCTGATCGTATTGGAGGCCTGATGATGTATGGAGTTCCAAACATGAAGACTGACAAGGACATTGTTGATCGTCGTGTTGACCTTATGGTTGAGGAGGGGGTTCGTTTTGTCGTGAATGCTAATGTTGGAACAGATCCTGTGTATTCTACCGATCGGTTACGGGCCGAGAATGATGCAATAATTTTGGCTTGTGGAGCCACTAAGCCAAGGTACACTGTCGAACAATTCTTTTTACCTAAAACTTTTATCTGTTTAAATTATATAGTTCTGCTTGGAGAAGTGTACTGAGTTGTATTTTTGGCTTCAAAGTCGCTGCATTATGATTACTCAAAATCAATAAATTCAACTTCATGACCTGTTTGTCTAACACAAATATTTAGATTTCTAATCATATTTAATTTTCTCTGGTTCATTGGTAATTACTTAAATCACTTTTTCAGGGATCTACCTGTTCCTGGGAGGGAGTTGTCAGGAATTCATTTTGCTATGGAATTTCTTCATGCAAACACAAAAAGCTTGCTGGATAACAAACTGCAAAATAAGACACCACAAGATGGGAAGTACATATCAGCCAAGGGCAAGAAGGTTGTGGTGATAGGAGGCGGAGACACTGGTACCGACTGCATTGGGACATCTATACGGCATGGTTGCACCAACATTATAAATCTAGAGCTCCTTCCTGAGCCACCTCGTACAAGAGCTCCAGGCAACCCATGGCCACAGGTTTGTTGCTCTATGTTCTGTAATTTGTTTGGGTCTCTCTTCTTCTCCTTGCTAAATGAACATGGGCATTACCGAGATCTTTGACGATTGACTGATGGTACCTAGCCCTGCCTTGTTTATACAAGGCTCCTTCGAGTTGGCGATACTATTTGTCTATGACCATATGGAAGAGTCAGTTTTATCAGCTGTTTTTATCAATTGGTTTGTTTGTTAATATTTTCTCTTATGTTACAGTGGCCTCGCATATTCCGTGTGGACTATGGTCACCAAGAAGCTGCGACCAAGTTTGGAAGAGATCCAAGATCATATGAGGTCCTTACCAAACGTTTCCTGGGAGATGAAAATGGAGCTGTTAAAGGACTTGAAGTGGTACGTGTGCACTGGGCGAAGGATACCAGTGGCAGATTCCAATTTGAGGAAATTAAGGGTACAGAAGAGATCATCGACGCTGATCTGGTCCTCCTAGCTATGGGTTTTCTTGGTCCTGAATCAGTAAGCCGGTCTTCCACTTTTCTGTCTTTTGTTGTTCAACAAAAGGATGCTAGATCAATCTTAAAAGTGTAATATCACATGCATGATATAAATACTGTTAAAATTCTTTAGGATTATGACAAATAAAAAAAAATTCTTAGGACTGGAATTCCTCACATGATGAGACACGGAGGAACTTTTGCCTGCTTTTCCTTGTAAATGATGATTATGGCCTAAACATTATTGCAGACGATTGCGGACCTGCTAGGACTGGAGCGGGACAACCGTTCGAACTTCAAGGCAGAATATGGCCGCTTCTCGACCAATGTGGATGGGGTTTTTGCCGCTGGTGACTGCCGGCGTGGTCAGTCACTGGTTGTCTGGGCTATCAATGAGGGTCGGCAGGCAGCCTCGCAGGTGGACAGCTATTTGACGAAAGAAAAAAAATCCTCTAGCAAAGAGGATCATTTGAATATTGTTGACAGCAAAGAAAAAGTCACTGTCTTGCGATAGCTCACACTTCTGTTGATTCATATTTTGGTTCCAGTGGTTGCAAGCCTGATAGCAAGCCAATCGACACGGGGACAAGCGGCAATCTTACACCTGCTTGCTGGCAGGCATGCATCTGTTTTTGGACAAAAAGGTTCAGAGCTACATAGGTGTATGGACTAGAATTTTGTTTTGTTGTTTTCAGGCTTTTTTGTTTGATGTGTTCTCTATTCTTTCCTGGCCATGTTTTATATAGGAATCGTTGTTGTGTGAGGAATAATGTACAGGTGTGAAATTGCTTTGCTAATAGTAAATGCATAGCAAATTCAGTTTTTTATTCATCTATTGATATTTAAGCTGACCCGATGTATTGTATGTTGCGGGGAGTGATGGCAAATTGAGAGGAATTCAAAATATGCTGGTGGTTGGCTGATGGGCGATAGAACATTTTTTAATAAACATGCTCGTTCCCTGCGCGTATCTAACTGGACTGCAAATAACTTGGATTGTGAGCAGAAAATCGTATACATTCACGGCAAATCGACACGTATGTTGTCCGGTCTAATCATATTATACTCTTTAACAACAAAGTAACAGTTACGTTTTCCGATTTAATTTTTCATCAGATTCCTGCTTTCTGTCATTTCATCGTGTGGCAGTTGATGAGCATGCAGCGGGATCGTAAACATTCCTGATTTGACCAAGCCGAACTAAAAAACACTGAATTCAATCGTCAATAATATAAATCATGTGATTTAAACTGTTGGATCACGGTCAGACTATGGACGGCCCGTTTCGAGCCAGGTGGTCACGACTGGATCCGGTTCCACTCCAAAAAAATTTCCTCACAAGGAGAAACCTGAACCACAGTAATCACTATCGGTGTAAACGAGCGCCGAATCGAGTCAAACCAAAACAGCCAGCTTGAGCTTGCGCTTGTAAGCTCGTGAGCTCAACCAACTGAGCTGTCTCAAATCTAATTTTCAAAAATATTTTTTAATTAATTTATATTAATCATAATATCATAAATTATAATTCACAAATTCATAATAAAAAAAATATTAAATTTAAAATTTGATATAATACTAATAATATATATAATTTTAAAAATTGATATTAAAAAACTATGCTAGTATAATAATATCTAAATATAAAATTTACATTAATTATAACATCACAATTACGTAGTTAATTATATATTATATATTATAAGATATATTTTTATATATTAAAAAATAAACGAAACTTTCAGTTGAAATCAAGCAAGTCGAATTTGTCCCCGAGTCGGGTTGTTTAGTAAATGAGTTAAAATTTTGAATTCAAATTCAATCAAATTCGAATTCAATTCGAGTTTCTTGTATGCCAAGAGCTAAATTGATGTTTGTTCACTATTCGGTTCACTATCAAAATTAGTATTAAGATTTTTTAAAATTATTTTTTTATAAAATTAATATTACTTTTTTACACGATTATTAAATTAAGTTATTATAAAAAATTAATTAATTTTTTAACTTTTAAATTATTATAAAATTAATTTTCGTTAAAAAAATATAAAAATAAATTATTAGTCTTAATTTTGATTTAAATTCTGAACCAGATGCTAGTCCTGCTACCTTTGAGTTCGGAGCCAATGTATCAGTTTGGCCCGTTGATACAGATCCAGTGGTACGGAATTGCTACGAGTGACCTGTTTGCAAAACCGGTAATTTCATCCCCGTGGTCTCCCGCGCGTTGCAACCGATTCGTCGTCATTGGTTATTTGGTTTGACGTTGAAAGCACTCGGCGAGAAACCCCCAACCCTGACCTCCGGACAGAAGAAACAGAGATGAAGGACGAGATCGCTGGCGGAGACAAGGGCCGGGGCTTCCCCGTCGATCCCAATCTCCCCTGATGGGTCTGCCAGAACTGCCGCCACGCCCTCTGCGTCGTCGGCGTCGACTCCTACACCCACAAATTTTTCTCTGACTCCTTCCGATCCGGTTAGATCTCCCCTTCTCCAACTCAAAATCTCCACAATTTCTCTTCCAAATCGTCAATTATCGATTTGTACAGGTTTGCAAGGTTCTTCGGTGCAAGGAAGCGTGATGGGATACTGTCGGATGATGGATCATTCGTTTGTGCTGTTGCCGAAGCAGAAGAATTCGGGCCATGGCGCCCCGCCCCGACCTCGGAGCGGGACTCCGAATCCTGACGGCGGCCAATCGGCGAGAGCGATGGAGGAGTCCTTTGTCGTGTTGCCGCCCGCTTCTGCTTCGATATATAAGAGTGAGTCTTCCTATGAGGGAGTTGTGCCCCAATCACCAGTTTCAGGGTGCAGCCCTAGCAATGCTTTGCAAGTAAATAATCATGGGTTCCATTCGGTGATTACTGTCTTGAAACGGGCGTTTGATATCGCGACTTCCCAAACACAGGTATGAATGCTCGAGAAGTTTGCTTTAGTTTCTGGAAGCCTTTATTGTTTGATTATTCGTACGTATTTTTTGGCTATTGCAGAATGCATGCTATTTTTCGATTTGAAGTGGAGAGTATGAACGCTCTGATAATTGTTTTTGTACTACTATTGTAACTAACCATTGTTTGTGTTTATATCTATTTCTATGGCATTGAATGGCTTCATGCTTTCTTTAGGTCGAACAGCCTCTGTGCTTAGAATGCATGCGAATCTTGTGGGACAAACTTGAGAAAGAGGTTGAAGATGTGAATAGAGACATAAAAGCGTATGAGGCCTGCCTTCAGCGCTTGGAGCTGGAGTCTTATAATGTTCTTGGCGAGGCTGATTTTCTCCGTGAGAAAATGAAGGTATGACTATTCTATTCCACTAATTAAGGCCTTTGTGTTGATCTTGTGAGCTCCCACAAGGCTGAACAACTATTCCTTTTTATTCGTGGTGTTTTACTTTTGGGGTCCATTTTCTCAAATTCATGCAGTGCCAATTTTTTTTAATGTTAAGGGAACTCTGAAAACAAAATACCTTTGATTATTACCAAACTTTCATCTTATTAGCAATTAAGGCTTGCAATGATTAGGACACACTTACTGCAAAACGTGATTCACTATTATCTTCTATATTGGGCCTCTCCATAATGTGTAAAATTTGAGGACAAAACTCTGAAATTTTACTAGACTTAATTTTGATATTTATGATTTTAAAATGCTTATGTTGATGTTTCATATCAGTTATTTATAACATATTTTGGTGAAATAGTTATTCATAATATTGATGTTCAGGTTGAGAAAGAAGAAAGAAAGCTTTTGGCTGCAATTGAAGAAGCTGAGAGGCAGCGTGCTGAAGTTAGTGCTGAAATGCAGGAATTAGAATCAAAATAAAAGTTTTTTAAAGAATTACAGGAAAGGTAGGCACTTTTAGTCTGATGTTTTTATCTGCTTTCTGCATGAACAAACATCCAGTTTTGCAGACTCAAAAATACTTCACAAACTAAATTTAGAGAATCTAATCTTCCTTTATGGAACACGATGAATTTCTTCACTGGCAACCCTGACTTAAATGTACAATATGCACCTGGCTGATGTCTTATGTGTACTTAGAAATAAAAAAGGATTTCTCCTCTCCGCAAAGAATATAAATTTGCATTTAATGCACCCTTTCTTTGCTTTGGCTGCTTTTTGGAAGATTATTGTCAAGCAATTGTTTATTTTAGTTGCAGCTGTTCTTTTAGTACTTATACTGTGCAAGAGATGTGCATTGAGAGGGATTATGTGGCGGAGGAATGCCCTCTCACTCTTCATACTTGTATATTTTTTATCATGAATCTTGAACATAGACATATCCATTGCATGTGTACCTAGCAAGAAAAGTGTTGCTTTTCATCAGTCTTTGGAAATGATGTCATATAAAATTAGCACTTTACATGGAAAAGAAAATCCATTTATAATTATATAGAAAATTTTTCTAATCTATAGTGTTGCTTCAATGCTCATATCTGGCAGGTTTATTCATATAGAACCATCTTTAACTTATTATTTGGATACAGATACTTCTATAAGTTACATCCAAATGCAAGGAAGATACAGTACTGCTGTACAACTGAATGGAGTGATGCTTTGATATTTGTTTTTGAGGCCTTATGAAATTAAAACCAAATTTGGTTGATCCTTTTCTCCCTTTTCGCAATGAGAATCATGGACATATTGGTGGTGATTAATAAGTTGCTTACGAACATGTTTGTATTTTGGATTCAGTTTCTCATAGCTACTATATTCTATGTATCTGTTCCTAAATTCATAGGCATAACTACCACTTTACCTTTCATTAAAGGTATGGGCACGAATTCAACAATTTCCAGTTCCAGCTAACAACTCGCGGGGTAATTTTGAGAATTTGATATATTTGATCATTGTTAAGAATTACTTTAAGCTTGTATTTCCAACTTGTACATTCTGCATTTTTTCCTTGTAATTATGTTTTAAGTCTTATAGTCTGAATGAAATTTTATATGCTGTTGTAAGGTGGCTGTATTTATATATTTGTTTTCTTGAAACCTCTGCATCAATAATCTAGAGCAAGTGTTAGTTCTATACTGACAAGTGGTTTCAGCAATTGCTGCTTGGTTCTTGTGGATTGCAAGAATTATCTTTTTGACTGTTTCTGAATTTTCATGGTTGCCACAGATTGCCTGAGAGTTTATGTGCTTACATTTTAGATCTTAACAATTACCCTGACAAGTTAATACAATGCCTAACAATTACATTGATGTCTATTGCCTTAGAAGTTTTTATGCTGTACATTTTACATCTTAACAATTACCCTGAGAAGTTGATACACTTTCCCTTTTATGCCTTAACAATTACATTCATGTCTATGACGGTGCATTCACTAAAATCATCCAGCTAAGACGGTGATATGACAGGAGGAGAGAGATGCCATTTTGGCTAAGATAGAAGTTTCACGGGCACATTTGGAATGGCTGAAGGGTACCAATGTGTTGAACGACGCCTTCCCAATTTGGCATGATGGGGAGTTTGGAACCATTAACAATTTCTGTCTTGGCCGTCTTCCTAAGATACCGGTAATTCTTTGTTGAAATTTAGCCAGTCTACCTGATGATTTTGTGATCTCTCTTGTGATTTCTATTTTAATTTATTATGTAAGTTTTGTCTGTGCTTCATATGTTTTTCATTGTTGTGGTTATCATGCCCTTAATGCTTCAATTTCATTAGGACTCCATTGATCCTTCTAACTGTAGCCTCCCTTTTTTTCAAACAATTATTTTTCTTTAGTTAAAATTTCTTGTGTTCCACCTATGTTGTATGCTTTAGCATTGTAAATTATGTTGTTTCACATGATTGTTGGCATTTACGTATTTCACTGACTAGGCTTTCTGAATATCGTAGGTTGAATGGGATGAAATAAATGCTGCTTGGGGTCAGGCATGTCTGCTGCTGCATACAATTGCTCAATATTGTCGACCAAAGTTCCAGTATCCTTGGAGTAATATTAGATTATGCCTTGATATAAATGTTTGGCATATTCGATTTGCTTGCCTGAGCAAGGATTGGATAATTAATTATGGCAACTAATTGTATCTTGTTGGTTTTCCTACTTTAGCTAGGAATTCAAGGTGAGAAAATTAGAGTTTTGAGACAATGATGAGAGATAACTTAAAAGCTTTGTCTTAGTCTTCTCTTCTTTAAAATAGTCAAATATACATACTTATATAGGCTTCTTTCGCTCTTGCTTGCTTGGACTCAATCTCAGATTTCTTCTTGACTTCTACTTGGACTCAAAGTATGATTGTTTTTTTTGGAGGGGGGACTTTACTAATGACCAGATTACATAAATGAGATTGAGTTATGATAAATCCGGGGTACTAGAGCATATCGAGGGCACTTTTGAGTGCAATCATGTTATATATTACTTGGCCCATATAGGAACTGAGTTCTACAATATTCTTCAACACTTTTTTTCAAGTTGGACGGTAGATATCACACATGCCCAACTTGTCTTTGATTTTATTTAACTTGTCAAACTGTAGATCATTGGTGAAAATATTTGCTAGTTGGTTTTTTGTTCTTAAACAGTTTAGTTTGATTTGTTAATTTTGAATTTTCTCTCTAAGAAAATGTAAATTCACTTTTATATACTTAGTTCTTTTATAGAAGACTATACAAAAATTCATGTGGTAGATCTTTTTGTCATTTGGTGGACTAGCTGTGATAGATCTTTCTGTCATTTGGTGAACTATCCCAATCAACATTTGAGTACATTATTAATTCAAGTATTTCAGTGTTCTTATACTATAACCTAAGTCAAGTTCCCTTTTGATATATTTTAAGATTTAATGGATTGCTTCTTTGTTGAGGTTTTTTGGGTTTTTGCATGAACTGATTAATTGGACTTATTGCTTAACTTATATTTGGTCTTATAATAGTTAAGAAAATCAATTTTCCAACCAATCTTTTATACATTTCAGAATTTTCAAGCAATCCCTTGTTCCTCTAATAGTTCGATATTGCTATTTATAAGCACCTTGGTTGTTTTGCTTCCTAACAAGTCTATTTTCTTTAACAAACTCAGTATATATTTTCTTTGTGTCATTACTAGCTCATGTTTAGAATATGTCACTTTGATTTTTAGAAGATAATATAGTTTTTCCAAGTCTTTGATTTCATATTTGGTTCTCATGAACTCTTTGAGTCTCTGTATTTTTGTTATGTTATCTCCAATGATAATTATATTATTTTGATATATAAGGCAAATGATAATACTTTATTTTATTTTTTTTATGAACAAAGGGTAATTGGTCTAGATTCTATTGAACCCATAATCTACCATGATTGTACTAAACTTTTCGAACCAGTCTCTTGGAGATTGTTTTTGACTATAGAGTTTTTTTGAAACTTACAAATATATTTTTTTGTACTTGTATTGAACCTTGAAGGTTTTGTCATATGAATCTTTTCATGAAAATTTACATGTAAGAAGATATTTTCAACACCAAGTTGACTCATTTTGCAGTTTTTGTTGACTACAAGTGAAAGGACTATTCTAATATTATTCATATTGTCTACTAATGAAAAGTCTCAAAGTAATCAATACATTTGAGTTTGTATATACCCTTTTGCAACTAGCATTGTCTTATATTTTTCAATAAATCCATCAATTTTTATTGTATATAACTGTTTATATTTTACAATAGATTTAGCATTAGTTTAGGAACTAATTCTCATATACCATTCTTATGAAGAGCTTCTTACTCTTAATGCCTTATCTCTATCAACTATCTGCCAATGCTTCGTTATGATTTTTGGGACTCTTATGGCTGATAGCTTTAGGGAAATGATTTATATGTTGAACTCAATTGTCCATAAGACATATTTTACAATGGGATTCTGGGTGCATGTTCTTTTTCTTGTTCTTAAAGCTATGAGCAAACTATTGTTATATTCTATCAGCTGATTTGTTGCTGATTTTGTTTCTGATTGAGGATCAACTTTTGATTTGTGTAGTTCTTAAGTTGATTCTTATGCTTCATATGATTGGACCCCTTTTAATGATGTTAGATGGTGGAGATTCTGTTGATTGACATCCTTTTCTTTTCTTAATATACACAATTTTTTTTTTATTGCTAAACTTATCAGGTAACAAGTTACTGAGCAAAAGTAGGAGTGTCAATTTAGCTTGAGTCTCGTGAATTGCTCGAGTCGACCTCGCTCGTTTAGAATATGAAGAATTCAAGCTGTGGTTGGCTTAAGAGTTTGGCTCAATATTTTGTTATTTATATATAAAATATAATATATATATATATCAATATATTAGATAATATATATGTAGAATTTTATTGCTATATATATATATATATAAACTCATGAGTTAAATTGAATCTAGCTTGGACTAAAGTGAGCTTGCTCAAACTCGGCTCGTTTACAACTTAGGCACAAGTAAAGAAATGAAGACTACAAAATATTTATTATTATTATTCTCTTTTTCTGAATAATAAGCTTGGTATTCATGAAATGTAATACTAATGGTCGTATAAGATTTGTGACTTTTAGAGTTGCAATACTTGAAAACTTTCTTAGTTATGTAATACCTTAAAAATATGTATATTTTTGACCTTAGTTGCAACTTATTTGTTGTGGGATCATGATTATGAGCATAACAAAGATAACAAAATGCTCCTAAGATAAGTGAAATGACTTTTCATTATAACACAATACTAAAATGACTTTGATTATTTAATAATAGTGTAGCTGTTTTGTTAATAAGTGATGATGTTGTGATCCCATAAATTTTTTTCTTCAAGAGATAGAACCAATTTATTCTTGAATGATCAGCAATGAAGGTAATAAGATATTTGTAACCATTTACAGAGTGATATTTAGCTGCCCAAACATCATTATGAATAATATAAATTAGATGTAAACTAATTTTATTAATCCTAGGTATAAAAACTATTCTATGAATGTTTTGAAAGTTTACAAGATTAACAATACTTCTTATTAAGAAAATCTAAGATAAGAAATATGATTTTAAGAACATGTGGAGATGAATGACCTAATATATAGTGTCATATCGCAAAATTCTCCTCCTAAGTCAGCATTAATTTTGATTTTTGTGTTTCAGGATTAGGCAAATAGAGACTTTTGTATTTAGTACCTTCACCAATCTGTTTTCCTGTCAAGACATCATGAAAAACGCAAAGAAAGTCACACAACATTTCAATCGCTTTGTTAATTGATTAACTGATCACATGTTAAATGAGAACTTGGGGACCAGTAACAGAAAAGATAAATCAATAATGAAAGTATGTACACTTCTTTTATCAGCCACAATTGAGAGAGTTCCATATACAAAAGTGATATACTTTGATGTAGATAACTTGTTTTGGATAAAAAAGAGCTTCACATTGCATATCATATGATTTGATGCTTCTGAATCTTTTAAAGTTTAGGAGCTTTTTAGTGGTGATTGATTTGCATATAATGATATAGAAGAGCTGGATATGTTGGTTTTTTCTTAAAGCAACTTGTTATATTCCTCTTGCAATATATTAATCTAATGAGTTTCTGCTTTATGCTCACAATTTTCTCGAACTCTACCACGGCTTTGTGGACGATGACCTCGTTTGCTAGTTGTTGCATCACCTCTATCATAAGGAACTGCCCTTCTTGAAGTTATTATTGAACACTCTCGATTATGGTTTTTTGATTTGCATTGGGGATTATGGTTTTCTGACTGTTACCAAGGGAGATAATTTTGTATTCTTTGGAGCATTGCAGTTACTATATGCAAGCTTGCTCCTTCTCTGAATGGTTTTCTGTCTACACTTGAAACTATCATCTCTTGATGGACAGTATGCTTGAGTCCCCTGTGAACCTAGAGCTTTGATATTATGTTATCTCAATTAGGAATTCAAGCTGAGAAAATAAAGATTTTAAGGCAATAACGAGAGAGAACTTGAGAACTATGTCTAAGTCTCTCTCTTCTCTTCTTCAGAATAGTCGAATATACATGCTTATATAGACTTTTGCTCTTGTTTATCTGTACTCAATCTCGAATTCCTATTCAGACTCAAACTTTGATTTTTTTTTTTTTAAAGTTTACTAATGACTTGATTACATAAATAAGATTGGATTATAATGAACCTGAGGTCTTAGAGCATCTGGAGGATACTTTCTGGTACAACCATGTCATGTATTACTCGGTTCATATGAGAATTGAGCCCTATTCTTTAACATATGTAAGGGTCATAT
Organism: Trichopus zeylanicus subsp. travancoricus; assembly: GCA_005019695.1. Lineage (NCBI taxonomy): Eukaryota > Viridiplantae > Streptophyta > Magnoliopsida > Dioscoreales > Dioscoreaceae > Trichopus > Trichopus zeylanicus. Next base: position 152,053 of record RXID01011096.1, read on the forward strand.
CCCAAATATTAGCACCTTCGAGGGTATTAGGTTAACTTGATTTCAGCATCCAACATTTGATACACACATTGTTTGCACAACATAAGGTTTTCCTATTCATGAAAACAAAATTGACGAGAAAATTTAGAAGTCACTAGCGTCTAGCATTAGAAACAATTTGGGGTTAGGTGATAGATGGTTTGCTTCTTTAGTGGATCAAATACAGCTGTGAAAGGTTGTCCTATCTCAAGTGAAGTTGTCTCCATGTTGACTTGGTTTATTTAGAGCTAGGCTTGAATACTTCTTGTTTATTGCAGAGTAAATCCTTTTAGGTTTTCAGTACATCATGCCCTAGCCATAGACCTGGCAATTCAGAATTATGGGTTGAATTCAAGTTGGGTCAAACGTTTAATATTTTGTATTAAACGAGTTAATTCAAACCTGATTTGTTTATTAAACGGATCAAATTTCTCAATTCGAACTTAATTTGACCCAAATTAACCTGTTTATTAAATGGTTACAATTTCAATTGACATGTTTAATTAAATGGACCACAATTTAATTTGACCTGAACTGATCCGATGAATCCAAATGAATTCGAATTAACCCGAATTAATTCGACATATTTAACTAATATTAATAATTTTAACAAATTTTAAATAATTAAAATAATAATATTAGTAAAAATCAATTGTAATAATAAAATACGTAATTTATGACCAATAAAATAAAAAAATATTAAAAAATATTGTAAAATAAAATATTAAATAATTTTAATGGCTTAATTGATAAATGGGTTGATCCGATCCGGCCTACTTATAACTTGATAAATAAATGGTCTGTCGGGTTATAAATTTGTTTCACAAATTAATTCAATTACGATCTGAATCTGATTATAACAAATCCAAATTATTTTAATTTCGGTCAGGTTTAGATCTAGTTAATGGGTTGAGTCATATATTATCATATTTACCTAGCTGACTGGCAGCCCCCTAGCTCTTGCTTATGACTTTGTATAACAACATTTTGATAGCATGATTGATTTTACAGTTGACTACCATATTTGGATGTTGATATTGTGTGTATGGGCCAAGTTGAGCAGTAGAGGATCACAAGGTGTATTTTTTTAGATATAAAAATGGTGAAATTTGGTGATTCTACAAAAGTTGAGATTCAAAGGAGGAACCTCTATGAGTAATCAGATGATGTATTGACTGGCTAGTGCAACAATTAGTGTTAGTGATTATATGAGGCAGGCTGTGTCTTCATTTCTGTTGCACTTGGGTGGGCAACTGTTTTTAGATGTCAAATCATGACCAAGGATCTGAAGACTTGTTACTAGACACCTTTCAAGAAAGAGTTTGCGATGTTGTTACTATTTTATTATGTGCTTAAGTAGTGATTTTGTGTAATTTTCGCCTTTGGCTCAAGTAGTACTATTCTAACTACAAAAATCTTCTCACTCACTGGACAGTTTGTTGACTTCTTTCGTAGATATCAAATCAAAATTCTTCCCATGGGAAGTTACCCACGTATTATGGACAGCAACAATAATACATATGAATTGTAAGTATTTTGTTTTCGATTTGGTTTGATCTTTCTGCATTATCATTTGAAATCTGGATGTAGGTCCTCTTTATCTTAATAAAAGCCATGTGTGGTAAATATTAGGTGTATGCAAGTTACTTGCATCTTCTAATAACATATATCTTATATATGTAGTGCCTGCTTGTTGTAATGCAGGACAAATTCTTTGGATAATCTCTGATTCTTAACTCATTCTTTTTAGTTCTTGCTAACCTTCCTGTTGATTTTATGGGCTTCGTTTGGTTTGATGTGAAAGCTAACTAGGGATAACATTTCTACTTTGAATGGAGTTCATTGTCTTGGGATAAGAAGAGATAGAATGGGGTTAATTACCTATTTTCCCTCTAATCCTGGGATAATGCTACCAAACACATTTTTGTGCATTTGGGAGTCAACTTAGGATTATGTGGGGTTTAACCCTTTTTTACAGTGAACCAAACAGTCTGTGGGGTTTATGCATACTTTACAGGAACAACGAAATCATGACATGAATTGTGGGATGGGACGTAGTCATATCAAGTAACTCTATGGTGGTTTGAAATGAGTAGAAGGTATCAGTTTGCAGTTTTCCTCCATAGTTTAGGTTCCTTTTTTTTGACCAGATGCTCTTATTTGCTGGTTTTTTTAGGGGTGAGATTTGCTAGTGAACAGAGATAAACCTGATATTTGAACATGCAACTAGTACAAGACCGTAGTCAGTGATTGTTTTGTATTTGTGCAGAAGAAGCTTTAGTTTGCTTGTCCTTGGTGTGAAGCCCTTTAATGCCTTGAAAAGTAGAGGTTATCTAGACTGCTGGCTTAAAAATATAGCATAAAATGAAACACACTTGAGATTAACATTGTGGAGGAAAATTTTGTAAACATTTTGCACATCAAACTTGGAGCCTTTTCCTCTATTTTGGACCTATTTTTCCTTTTTCAATGGGATATTTGTGTTTTTGTGTCACACAACTATATAGAGGACATAGTAAGATGCAAATCTGGGAATCCTGGGGTTCTGATTGCCTGCAGATTTAGAAGGTATACATTTTGGCATTAATGACACTTGATGTAGTTGCATGCACTTGCATAATCTCTCCTAGTTTGGAATATATTTTTAACTGTGGAATACATGATTCGCATTGATAGTCTTATACATACTCTCTTCCCTTGGATATTTGATTTATTACTGAAAAACTGGTTCTAGATGTTGGCACAGAGAATGGTAATGATCATAGCACCTGGTTCCTATGGAAGCAAACATCGTGGTCATTCTTGTATTGTGTTTTCCTGTTCTTCGATTTGAATATTTGTTTGAAGCATATTAGCCTAAATTTCAGGTTTGGCCCAGTCAACTTGTTTTGGAGCACTCGATATTACAAAGCAATGACATTATTCTTGACATGCCTTAAAGAGTTGGCTGACTTTGCAATGTTGAAAGACCAAGAAAACAATTTACCACCAGATAAAATTTTTAGGCTTCCTTACAGGTAACTGCTCCTATAGCATCTACGGACAACATATTATGATTGTCCATTTGTTCTGAGTGTGCTAACATTAAGATTATAGCAGTATATACATATATATATATGCTTTTCTTTGTATCCCCATTTCTTGGTCCTAAGAGACCTTTGTATGTTTCCATCTTGATAAACATTTATACTTTTGCTTTATATGGGTTATTAGGTAGACTCATCTGATTTGCTTTTCTGGGACTATTGGGCCTATTTATATTAGAAATCTGTTCACCAGCGTGCAGGCTTATACTTGCAGAGCCTTTTTATAATTTTTGACATTAGGGCTTCACGAGGCCAATTTAGTGCAATTTTTAATTTTGAATATGTCCTACACATGAGAGTTGGGACTTTCTCAACTGTGGTAATTGATTGTCAGATTGATTCCTATGTTTATGCATTGTGCCAAAGATGGCAAACTACATTTTCTTCTGCTCCTATTTTTTTTTGTTTAGCAGCCATTGTTTTAGAACTGCTTTAGTATATGTTGCTTCTTTGTGGCTAAGCTCTTTCTGTTTCAGCTGTAGAGAGGAAATATACTATATAACTTGAAGCGCTTTTCCTTGGGAAATAATTATTTCTTCTTCTCTGTGTTCTCTCTCACACTAATTTATCATCCTAATCTAGCTAGGAGACTGTTTGAATTAGGATAATTGCAAAGTTAGACTGATTAGCAGTTAGTGTGACTAGTGAGTCATGATTTTTATGCCAAATAGATGCGAAGAATTTGGATAGGATTAACACTAGTACGACTAATGAGGCATTTGGTTAGATTGTTGTTCAAAAATGCCATTGTTTAAATTTGATATCCAAATAAATACGTATTGTGAAAAAAGGTTAAGATAGGAAGATATTCAAACTAGTTATGGAGCGTTTGGATGCTAGTCTAAATCCAAACAGGAACAGTTCCGCTATTATGGAATATGCTTATGGTGTTATTGGTTTATCACATGCAAATAAATATATCTGATCTACATTTACTTGACCGACATCTTTTGTCTACACCGTCATAAGTAGTGGTGTTCTATTCTATTTTGTAGTATTGAGAATGATAAAGCGGACGGCTACACAATTACTCAAAGCTTCAACAAGCAAGAAAATTGGACAAAGGCTTTGAAGCACACGCTATGCAATCTTAAATGGGTGCTATTCTGGTTTGTCGGAAACTCCAATTTCTGTCCTCTTTCACCATTGGCTATTTCCCATGCCGAAGTTTCAATGTCTGGAGCTCCAGTTGTAAAGCAATCCGCTGAATCCAGAAGCTGATTTATGCCGGGAACTCATATTCGGTGCTTGTTTATAAGGAAGATAGTTGAAGTCTTCCTCATTTACTGTACAGTTAATACTAACCTCACAGTAATGAGCAGCAGGGTGGTTGCTTATCTTGCCTATTGTATAGTGTTATTCAATGTTAAATTTTCTAAAATTGTGCCTATATGGGGGTATATTTTAACAATATTCAATGTTATATTTTGTTAAAATATCACTATAAGAAATAAAATCATTGTCGGTGGATTTTTTTTCAGCGGTAAGAAAAAACATTGGCTTTTTACGGTGTTTGTTTAATGATCGAAAAAATGCCAAAATTTCAACGTTTCAGCATGAAATGTCAAAAACATCCTGCATTTAGAGGTGGAAGGAAGAAACGCAGGTAATTACTGGCGTTTCGTAGGAAACGTTGGCAACGTCGACGTTATATCTTTTGCCCCACCCCACCTCCAGCGAACCCCCTTGGCCACCCTCCCCTCGGCCCTCGCCTGCCCGGTCCTAGCTCGTGCGGCCCAGCCATCCTGGCGCCCGTTTGGGCGGCCCACTCGCCCGACCACCCATGCGCTCGTTTGACCTTGCCACTCCAAACCCACCGCCCCCCCACCAAGTCCCTGCTCGCACGGCTTGTTTGCCCAGTCGCTCGCCCGTTATGGCGCCCGCAACCCACACCCCCCCCACTGCGGTGCCCCCAGATCCCACCCACGCACCCCCGACTATATGACTCTACCATCTGTTCTACAATTGTGCATTTACGTGGGTGTATTTTAAAAATATTCAATGCTATGTTTTGTTAAGATATCATTACAAGAAATTGGACCATTGTCAGCAAATTTTTTTTGGCGGTCAGAAAAAACATCGGCTTTTTACTGCGTTTATTCTACAGTCGAAAAAATGGCAAAAATTTTTTGCATTTCAGCATGGAACGTCGGAAACATCCGGCATTTAGAGGTGGAAGAAAGAAACATAGGTAATTGTTGGCATTTCGTAGGAAATGTTGGCAATGTCGGTGTTATATCATCCCTCCCCTCTCTCGTGCCTTGCAAAACCCTAGCCGTCAGGCCCCCCACCCCCTGGCAAACCCCCCTGACTGCCCTCCTGCCTGGCCCTCGCCTGCTTGTCCCGCCCTCCTGGTTCCCTCTCGTGCGGCCCGATCGTCTGCCCGGTCGTCCTGGCCACCGTTTGCGTAGCCCACCCTTGATCGCCGGCGTGCCCATCCGGCCTTGGCGCCCGCACTCTCCTCCCCCAAAAGTCACGGTGCCTCCGGCTCCCACTCACACACCCTCGATGTATGATTGTACTGTCTATTATTTACTTTTGCAATTTGAATAATAGAACTTTTTTAGCTTCTAGTTAATTAATAAGAATTACATTTGTGTGATATTTTTAGTATCAAATGCATGGATTCTATAACTTAGCAATATTGATAGGTGGCATTTATTTTCTAATGAGTAACATATGTGTGGATGGTTAATTGCATGTTGAATAAGTGATTCTTTTTTATAATTTGTTTTGTAATTTTTATGAAATAGATAATCTTTTACAAGTAGGTCTCCATCCATGGTAAAAAAATTTCATTAACAAAAGGATAATTGACTTTCAAGTATCTATGGTTTGGATATTTATCTTCTTGTACATGGATTTTTTTTCTTTAATTGAAATTTATTGATGCTAGAAGCATAGGAAAGATGGATAAAAGTTGGATTAACAGAAAGAATTGGCTGGACCAAAGATATATCGCAAGAGTTTCTATATTTCTTGAATATACTTATATGAACAAAAAGACTGATGAGATGATAAAATATTCATGTATTGATTATGTGAATATGCATAATCGGACATAAAAAGATGTTTATGAATATATAATAGTAAAAGGATGGAGTCCGTCTTATACGAATTAGACTTTTCATAGAGAGAAGTCATGGTATAAATACAACATGCAATATAATCATTAGATTATAGGGTCAGTTGAAGTGCATAATAAAGATGAAAATAATATTGAATGTTTATTGTATAATGCATTTGGTGTTGCAAGCAAAAAAATATTGGCAAAAGTTTTAGAAAGCACTGATATGAAATTCTTTAATTATTAAATGAAACTAATAGATAATTATACCCTGTATGCAAAAATTTTATATTTTTATCTTTCATCATGCGGTTGTTGATCGTGAAAGCCAAATGTCGATGGAGTAATAAATTTTTCAGCATTCTATTAGAGATTTTGAAAGACACATTTCATGATATTACTTCATCTTCGACTTCTTATTGCGAGACGTAGAGCATTGTAAAAGACTTGAGACATGGGTACAGAAAGATTCATACTTGTCCTAATCATTGTATGTTTTATAAGAATAAGAGTGAGTCAAATATGTACTACAAGTTTTATAAATTACTATAATACAAGTAATGAAAAAGTATTGTTGATGTTGATAATCAGAAAGTGCGGAAGATACCAATGAAGGTGGTTAGGTACTTTTCTTTGAAATCAATATTACAACAACTTTTTATGTTAGAAAAAATATTACCATACATGAGGTGATATACTGAGGGCAGAGTAGCAGATAGATCACTTCGACATCTAGTAAATAGCATAACTTGAAACGATTTTAATAATAAGTATTCTGAGTTTGCAATGGATTGTCGTAATGTACGATTGACGTTAGCTTCAGATGGATTTAATTTCTTTAAAACAATGAACATATCATATAACACATGATACATCATTCTAATTCCCTACAACTTACCTTTGTGGTTATGTATGAAGTAACAATCTTTCATTCTATCCATTCTTATTGAGGGATTGAGGGGGTCAGAAAATGATATTGATGTATATTTACAATCGTTGATAAAAAAAATTAAAAAAATTATGAAAACCGGGTGTGCAACATATGTTGTTGGTAGAAAAAAATATTTTGTATGCGTATAATACTAATGTGGACTATCAGTAATTTTTTTACATATGCATATCTATCTAGTTACATGACTAGAGGACAAAAGGTTTGTCCAGTTTGTGTAAAGAACACATACTCTCGTTAGTTAAAATATGGTCGTAAATTTTGTTATATGTATCATCGATAATTTTTACCAACAGATTATAAGTTTTAGTAAGATAAGTTATCATTCGATAAGACATACGAGCAAGGTCTTCATTCCGCCAGCCAATCTAGAGAGGACACACTTAAGGAGGTAATTAGTACTATAAATAATTTGGCAACTCAAAAAAGGAGACAAATAGGAGTTACAAGTAACACCATGAGACGTAAGAGCAATTAAAAAAAATTGTGTTCTTTGACTTACCATACTAGATTGCATATTCGACATAAGCTTGATATCATGCATATTGAGAAAAATTTTCTTGATAATGTGCTGTGGATATTGTTGGGAACACTAAAATTAAATGACATTCTGAATGCCCGATTAGATTTGAAGGCTATTGGTATAAGAAAAAAACTCTATCCACATGAAAGAGTTAGCAAAATTTACTTGCCCCCCGCTTTATTTTACCATAAGCATACAAGAGAAATATATTTCTCAATATTTTAAAGAATGTCAAAGTATTTGATGATTATGCATCAAATATTTCGTGATGTGTAAATTTAAAAGATCAAAGATATCTGGTTTAAAAAACCATGATTGTTATATACTTATACAATAATTATTGTTAATTGCAGTTAGGACTTGTCTTCCGAAAAGTATAGCCAAGACACTTATTAAAATCAATAATATCTTTAAACAATTGTATGCGGAAGATGGATGACATTCTGACTTTGAAGAGTTGCAATAAAGAATTGTTGTTACTTTGTATCAACTGGAACAAATTTTTCCACTCTCATTTTTTGATATTATGGAATATTTGCTTGTTCATTTGCCAGAGAGGTGGAAATAGTTAGCTTTGTGTAATATCGCTCAATGTATTTAATAGAAAGATGATCTTCGACAAGCCGTAAATACATTGAATATTAAATATCAATATCTATCTACTGACGATCTAGCGTAACATTTATTACCATATACATGACATTAAGGTTTAAGAATTATATGCGCAATCGGACTCATTCAGAAGGATTAATAGTAGAAGGGTATTTAGCCGAAGAATGCATGACATTTTTCATAATGTATCTGAATGAGTTTTAGATCAACTTTTACTCATACTCTCAAAATTACGAGGATGAGTTTAATTTTGCGGTTGGACGACCAATAGGATCATTGCATGAGGTTTATTACTTACATAAAAATGCGTAGACCCAAGCACATCATTATGTGTTTTTTAATGAAGACATGGTCAAATCATATTACGAGTAAGTAATGATTTATGTCTACTCTTCATAATATTTTTACTTGTACGCAATCGACATATGCTTATATTAAGTTGACTTTGTAGAACACACTTACAAACAATAAAGGTGGATTAACAACATAAAGGATGAAAATTTGAAATAGACAAAATTCATAACGAAATATTCCCTATATAGTTCAGAGATCATGTAAGCACATATCACATATTCTTCTTTTATGAGTTCAGTGTTCGAATATGTATACAAAAGAATTAACTATTCGTATTTTAATTTGTAGGTTGCCAATTTACAAAAAAGAGGTGGTACATATATATCGGATGAGATCTCTTTGTTAGTTGTTGGACTAGACAAGTGGGTAATGAGATATTTAGGATACCTTATTAATAGATTTAGATTTCATACAAAATATCGTGAGATGAACTAATATATACAAAATAGTGGTGTCGTCTTAAAGGCAATTACGAAAAGGTTCTCAAGCCGAGAGGATATGCATCCTATGTTTGAAAATGTTATATTTTATAGGGTTAAAACAGACATTATTGAACTTCAATATAACAACAAACTTAAATACATGTTGTTAAGGTGTGATTGGGTGGATAATAAGATCGGTACGAAGACAGATGAGTTTGATTTTAAGTTAGCAAATTTTAATTACTTGATGTACAAGTACAATTGACGCTCCAATGAGTCGTATATTCTGATTCACCAAGCTTATCAGGTATTTTATATACAAAATCTAGTATAAAGCGAATGACATATGGTTGTTAAGATGACTCATAGAGTGGATGAGGATTCCATTGTTGCAAATAATGAAGACCCAATGACAGAACCATGCAGCGCTTAGCAACTTAAGGAATGTGATATCCAAACTACAAGGGCAGATATTGAAGGTCTACTTATTGATATTTATCTTTCCCATTCAGTGCGGTAATATATAGAGAAAAATAAAAAAATAATTCTATTAGTGATGAATTTGAAACAGACAAAGAGGACACCTCCTTCGGGGATGTGCTAATCATGATATTAATATTGATGACAATGATTTTATGTTCGATGAAAATGAGCTGTAACGTGATTTTCTTATATTTCTATATTAATATATATGTATCGTTTTATATTGATCATATTGTATTTTAATATGTTGACTATTTTATTATACTGATTTATATGTCAAAATGGTTCGCCTATAAAGACATATTGGGACTATCCAGACTGTCCTTGAGAATATGGAAACAGAGGAACTAGAGTTAGAGACTCCTCATCGAATGGCGGTTCAAATTTATATTCTAATTGAGATAGCATGTCTTCCTTGGGCCATGGTTTGGAGGACCAAGATATAGACCATGGAGAAGGTTTGAACATTTGGAGGAGGAATGACTTTGAGTTCTATACAACTACATATTTATATTGATTATACATGTTGGTTTTTCAGGTTCTAATACCACGAATTCTGTTAAGCAACGAGGCCTAGCAAGTTTGTTAGTATTTGGGATACAGAGAGATACATATTAGAATTGACTAGTAATTGATATGGCCAAACCATCAGTCTTAATTCGACAAAACTTGCTACTTAGCTGAGTATCATAAAGAAGGATGGTAACAAATTATCATTGACTTATACCAATTAACAAATAATGTCAGAAATGAATAAACAGAGGATCTGAGAAGATATCGAAACAAAATTTCTACTATTATAAAAATTTATTATATTAATTTGTTTGTTCATACATAATTAACAACTTGATTTTTTTACTTTAATACAAATTTAGAAGAGATTGCAGGAAGTCCATAATACAAATATTAGGTATAAAATGGTGAGATTGGAAAGTGCATGTGAAGAAAATATATTTCACATTATTTAAAAATCAATCGGAATAATTTGTCATGTCTTATCCGTCGTCTAAGATTTAACTAGACCAATGGCCCCTTCTAATGCAATATTAACATAGCTCTAATGTTCAAGTATCTATTATTTCTCTATCTTTTTAGGTATCTATTAGCTCTGATGTACGTATCAACATATGAAGGCAGTTCATATGATATTAGGTCTTGTTTGCAATAAATTCTATATAAAATGATTAATCCCAATCTCCTCTTTGGTCTTCGCAAACCACAAAGTACCGAGATCTCTCCGCGGTGGTTGGCGCCTGTTGGGATTCGCAGCGGAAGTTTCACGGATCGCCTTTTCGTCAAACAACACAAGAAACGAGAAGTAATACAAGATAAAAGGAAATAACAAGATAAGACAACGGGAGATCCACTATCAATAGATAAAGGCTTTTACAAGAGTTTACAAGAACGACTTTACTCTTTCTTACTCAACTAAACTCTTTCTCCAAGCCTCGGCAACGCCTCCACCTTCAGAGAGAATCTCCAAGAGAGTACCACGAGGAACCACCACGAGAGACCACCGAGAAGCACTAGAAAGACCCACACACGAGAGCCAACACTCTCTCTCTTTCTTTCTCTATTCTCTCTATTCCTCTCTCTATATTTCTCTCTAGTTCAATCTCAATACTACGCCACACATAAGTGCTATATATTATAGTATATTTATAGACTCTTATTGGGCCTGAGTTTTACACAATTACAACTCCTAATAATATAAATCTAAATCCAACTTTGGATTCCTACTTTAACTCAAACTCTAATTAGAGTTCAAGACATCTAAAACTCAACAATCTCCACCTTGGCTTGAACTCGGGCGTGCCATCATCACGAATCGTCAGCCGTCATCTCTCATCCAGCCCCTGCCCTTGGGCTACTAGCTTATTCAGCTAATTTCAAGATGTGAACTCGAGCCAACATCGAATTTGTTCTTCATGTCTACAGTTTTGTACTTTTGAAAGCTTTTCGGATGACCTGTGTCTGCTGTTGTAGTAAAAGTAATTTGAGGAGATATCAAATTACTCCGAGTATCGTGCTTCCTCTTCACTACTGTAGCCATCGGAACTCCACCTGCAATGGTGTTCCCTATCAATCGATAAACATTGTCACACTTCTCACCTTTCATCAGGATTCTAATACCACGTGTCACCTTCATGACTCCATCTCTTGCTGAATAATTACAGCCTTTTGAGTCCAGTACACCAAGTGAAATTAGATTCCTTCGCATCTTGGGGACATGCCTCACCCCAGTAAGAGTTCGAATCGCTCCATCAAACATCTGGATTTTAACTGTTCCCACACCGGCGATCTCACAGGCTGAATTATCGCCCAACCAAACAGTACTTTTCTTCTTATTCTCCTCATAAGAAGTAAACCAATCCTTTCTGGAGCAAATATGATAAGAACTACCAGAATCTAAAATCCACTTAGCAGAAGTGTCGATTTCTGCGGATACTGCAAGAACATCTCCATCTGCACTATTATCAGAAGTATCATCCGCTATTGTCGTCGTCGTATTGGAGGACTCTATCTTCCCACGTTCAGGGCAATACCGTCAAATATGGCCATACTTCTTACATGAATAGCATTGTACTTTCGCCTTCAATTTTGATTTGGACCGTTGCTTGCCTTCTCCACGCTCTCTTAATCTTCCTCTTTCGTGAGTCACCAATCCTTCACCAAACTCCATATTAATGTTGGAGTTTCTCCTTCTCTCATTAGAAAGAAGACTAGTTGTCACATCTTCCATCTTAAGAGTTTCTTTACCATAAAGAATTGTGGTCACAATATGATCATACGAAGCAGGAAGAGACATCAGGAGAATCAGCGCCTTATCGTCCTCTTCAAACTTCACATCAACTTTCAGCAAATCATTGATAATCTTATTGAAAGCATTTAGGTGATGTAATATAGTTGTACCTTCGCTCATACGCAGTCCGTACAACTGTTGTTTCAGATAGAACTTGTTCGTGAGGCTTTTTGACATGTACAACTTCTCGAGTTTGTCCAGATGTCCATCGTCGTCTCTTCGTCAATGACATTGTACAAAACCTCATCAGTCAGGCTTAGAATAATTAAATTCAATGCCTTTTGATCTATCTCCTCCCAGTCTTCATTGTTTATCTTGACCGGCTTCTTTTCTTTTCCCTCTAACGTCTTTTGTAGACCTTGAAAAGTAAGAACCGCCTTCATCTTCTTTTGCCATAAGGCAAAATTTATCTTGCCGTCAAACTTCTCCACCTCGAGTAAGGACTTTGCCATCTTGGTTCTTTGCTTCTAGGCTCTGATGCCAATTGTTGGGATTCGCAGCGGAAGTTTCACGGATCGCCTTTTCGTCAAACAACACAAGAAACGAGAAGTAATACAAGATAAAAGGAAATAACAAGATAAGACAACGAGAGATCCACTATCAATAGATAAAGGCTTTTACAAGAGTTTACAAGAACGACTTTACTCTTTCTTACTCAACTAAACTCTTTCTCCAAGCCTCGGCAACGCCTCCACCTTCAGAGAGAATCTCCAAGAGAGTACCACGAGGAACCACCACGAGAGACCACCGAGAAGCACTAGAAAGACCCACACACGAGAGCCAACACACTCTCTCTCTTTCTCTTCTCTCTATTCTCTCTATTCCTCTCTCTTATTTCTCTCTAGTTCAATCTCAATACTACGCCACACATAAGTGCCTATATTATAGTATATTTATAGACTCTTATTGGGCCTGAGTTTTACACAATTACAACTCCTAATAATATAAATCTAAATCCAACTTTGGATTCCTACTTTATCTCAAACTCTAATTAGAGTTCAAGACATCTAAAACTCAACAGGCGCCAACAGCAGGCAAGCATTTATTCTCCCTCTTGCTCTGTGATTCATGATTATCATCTTATGTTTTTGGCTTGATTAGACCTTTATCGAATGCAAATTTTTTAGTGATTAGGTTTCTTAAATTTTGGTGTGCTTTCTGGTTGAGATTTTTCTCTGAGGATCGCTGTCAGTAATCAAATGGTTTTTTTAAAAGGAAATTTTTTTTGTGTCAATTTCATAGGCAATATGAACTTTGGCCAGAATTAGATGTAGTACAAATGGACGGATGGCAAGTTCAATGTTGTAATTGTTGTTATTTTTGGAAATAAAATTTTAGGGTTTATTTTTGGTGCTTCTTTCACCATTTCGGTATAAGAGCTATTTTTTGTACTGCTGTAATTTTTCCTTCACATACAAAAAGATTTTAGCTTGTCTGGACGGGGATGAATATAGGGGAAATAAAATTAGGATTTTTTTCTTCACATTTAATCTGAAGAAAGTACAATCAAATCTTACTAAATTGGATTAGCACAAGAATTCGAGAGCTTTTTTTTCTTTTCAATGGTTGCGTTTTGCTGGTAAACTGGAAATGAGATGCTAGGAGTTGGCATGTCTCATTCCATAGTTTCATAGTATGGGAAATGCTGGAGAAAGAATATGATTGTCTAAGCCCAGGTAACTTGTTGATCTTGATGTGCTGTTTTTTTGCTTATCTGACTTTGCTTTGATAGTTGAATGTTGTATGAACCATGAATTTCTTTATGGATATTACTTCTGAGACCAAAGAAGAGGCATTCAAATGAGTAACCATCCAATTCTGATCTAGGTCTACTGCTACTCAAGAGAATTCATCAATTGTATTCTCAGTTAGTAGTCAGGAGGGGAAGATAGCAAAAGGTTGTGCCATTTGCAGTGTGCCTGTAGTGAGCAATCCTTGGTTTGCACTAATAGTTCTTCTACTTTGCTGCAAAAACACTTCTAACATTTTTATATGTTTTTATGAGATCAATTTCGGTGTTGGCCTATTTATGAGATGACTCTTTCATTCCCATTCTTTTAAGAGAAAGACATTGGCCTAGGCTACTTTTTTTTTTCATCAGTGGAATTTGAAAGACAGGCGAAATGACTAAGAGTAATTTCCCTATAGTGGAAATTGTGTCCCACGCTTGTAACTCATGAAGTCAAACTCAAATAGTCGTTTTTTGAACTTCTTTCCTTTCTGCCCTGTTGCCTGAGATCAGTGATTTGTTGTATTTGGATTTTTAACAATGGAAGCTTTAGCCACCAAGAGATAACAGACTATTCTGACAAAGCAATGGATGCTATCACCCTTTACTCGAAAGAGAGGACTTTTTGGGCTCCAAGAAACTTTATGAAGTTCTGGCTGTTTTGAAATGCCTAGTCTAGCAAGAATGGTTCTGATGCAATTTATTATCTCTGTGCATAAAAGCGAAATTAGAGTTCAATATAGATCTTCAATCTTCTCCTTAAGATCTAAAGGATGTGGGAGACCACTATTTATGACTTGTTAATATAGATGAATATCCTTCAGCCTTATTTGGGTTGGTTTTATAACTAGCTTTTGCACTTTGACAGACCTTTAGTCCCCTGATTCTTTAAAATTCAGTTTTCTTTGTACAAAATAGTTCAATAGAAACTGTCCACTTTGGAATCTTTGGATTGGGAGTGGGTGAAGATTGCTAAGTTGGAGGAATGTTTGGGTGAGGAGGATGCAATTATTTTGACAGTGGCAGGGTGGAATTTGGCTGTTCTTTTAAAATCTTTTAAGTTAGCCTTTTCAGTTGATATTCATATGAACATATATAAGTTGATCCCTCAGTAGAACCCTGTGAAGCTGACAATGAATTAATCTGACAAGAACTTCTCTGATTTATTTATTTTGCATTTGTCATTTAGAATTCTTGCTTGGCGCCTCTGAAGATTGTTTTTCTGTAACCACATTTTCTAAGAACATTATTACTGCACTAACTCTAGCTCTGCTTGATTTTGATACAATGAACACACTTTGATCTTCCAATGGCTTGATTCTTAACCATAACTAGACATAAGAAGACCCTTCATGTTGTCAACTACAGAGCATCAAATGACTTGGAAAAAAGAAATCGTATAAATAGTTTCTTCTTGTAACTTAGATTCTCTTCAACTTCATATTTTTTGAATTATTTTGGTGAAAGAAGAAGCTTCTCTTTTGCCTTTGTATAAAGGATATATTCCCAAGGATCAGATAATTTTGTTATAGCTCTAAATCATGTTCTGTTGTTTCATATGATTCCAAGGGATATGAAATATGAAGCTTTGCATCTTTTGCAGCAGCTTCTGTGTCAGATTGATTTAATCTGTGAATATGTCGGATGCTAAGGCTGTGGACAACCAAATACATACAGAGAAAACAGTTGAAGAGAAGGGTGATTGTTATGCCTTGCAGGAGGGGTCTGAAACTCAGGAGCAAAACGAGGGGAATTCCATGCCATCATCACAGCAAGAGGTTACGTTTCTGTTTTCCCTTCATTTTATTACATCAACATAGAAGTCAATTCAAAGCCGTTATTTCCATATGAAATTCTTTTGGAGTGTGGGTCCCATATGAAACATCTGCAACTACTCTGTTGAACTTAGGGCTGCCAACAGGCTGGTTGTTCAGGCCTACGTTTTCGGACTCCATTGCATTCTTAGGCCTGGATTTCCTTTAAATATTAAATGCGCTCTTCAGGGTTGTTTAGGCAGGTAGGCAATGTGTACGCAGTAGAGATGGTAAATAAGATTATTAATTCAAATTTTCTACAAAGAGGCCTCCAATATTATCAAGGTTGTAATATACAGTCATTTGCTCTCAGTTTACACAAAATAATATCAGTAAAGCATGGAGACTAGGCTGGTTACTGGTACAATAATGCCAATGCTAAATGGACTGATCTTATGTATACAATAGCCTTGCAACATCTGTAGTCAAATAATGTATGTTCTAAAAAAACCACACAAATCCAATATTATATAATACAACCAATTAAACTTGTTTTAATTGAGTTTCAATCACTTTGAATCCCCATTATTTTTTTCTGGAAATTTGAAAGTCAGCTTAGGTGTCTGATTAGGTGCTGGCCTTTACGTTATGCCACAAACTCTTATTACCACCTAAAACTGTCTTTTATTTTTCAAAACATTGCCTGAAACTAATTGTTTCTGTAGTCAATTGGGCCAGTACTAGGCAGCTAGATGGTGCCTAGGTGGTCAGTTAGAGCTCAGGGCGGGTAATTTCTGTTATACTTTATTAATGCTAATTGCTTAGGCTGCTAGAGGATTTCTAACCTCCTAGTTGGTTGCCTTCAACATCACTGGACTCTTCCTGGCCTGCAAAGTTACTAAATAAGTTTACTGCAGACCATACTTCAGCCTAGATGCATAGATTTACCGGGCCTGAGTTGGCTAAGGCCTCCAAAGTGCTTAGATCTTTAAGGCACTATTTGGTTCCGAATCAGGATCAAGATCAAAACTAATAAATCACTTTTGTAGATTAATATCTTTTTATCAAAATTAATTCTACAATAATTTAAAGTTGAAAAATTAATTAATTTTTTTTATAATAATTTAATTTAATAGCGGTATAAAATAAGTAATATTAATTTTATAATAAAAAAATAATTCTAATAAATGCTGATACTGATCTTGATCTCAAACCAAATGATGCCTTTAAGTGTTTGTACTGTATCAGCATATGGATGCTCTTTTTCTCATGGCTGATAGCTAGCTTTTCCTGTATTCCAGGAGGAGGTAACCAAGAAAAAATATGGGGGGATTGTACCCAAAAAACCACCACTCATATCAAAGGTAAGAAGCTGTTTCTCCTTCGCATACTGGAAAGATAGCAATAATTCTTTGTTTGTCATTGCCTTTATTCTTGTCAAAGTATGCCTTAGTTCACCCTTCGCATGTTACTAAGCAAATTGTTTCCAGGACCATGAGCATGCTTTCTTTGACTCCGCTGATTGGGCTTTAGGAAAGGTAATTCTTAGTTGTGAAATGTATCTAACTTTAGTTGCAACTGTCCTTAAAACATGAACCATTTTGTGGTTTTGGATATGTTTTATATACCATGCGACAATATCTGATCTCTGACAGCAAGGAGTTGAGAAGCCAAAAGGACCCCTTGAGGCACTTAGGCCAAAATTGCAGGTAAGTGTACTTCCCTTTCCTGACAGAAGCATCAGAATCTGTATTGTTTAATGATCATTTATAATGAAAGCTAATGTTCATCATGTGTTCACTAATGTCGGTAGTTTATTTACCTCTTATGTCTTTCTGTCAATTAGCCCACTCCTCGACAGCAAGTGTCCTCGCAGGTCATCTTATGCATCAGTAGAAACTGAAGGTATCCGAAGATGCTCATGCCTTTTTCTTTCTTTTTGCCTTAAAAAAAATATTTTAATACATATTTTCGTATTAGCTGCAGAAGCAGGCAATGATGCTTCTGAGGACATAAACAGCAAAGAGTGATTTCAGATTGAAGGCCAGGATCACCGCTAGAGGACTTTTTTCTTCCTCATTCGCGATTGCTGTCTATCCTATTGAGTGCGGCTGATATTTGTAGCTTCCAGAAATAAGAACACAGTTCTGTATTGATATTGAGACGGGGCATCATTGTAGCGTCGCCCTTAGCCCCGTCTGAGACTTGAGTTACTGGACTTATTCAAATGCACCACAGTTTTCGAGCTCAGAAGATAATGCACTCCGAGCAAGAGGTGTTCGTTTGTCATTTTTGCCAAATGTTTGAACTTATGTTTTACGTGCCTGGGCCAAAAGTTATAGTTTGTCCACGGTTACTGCCAAAGTAATAGCGCATGATTCGGTTTCTTTGCTCAGGGTGACGAGTTTGCAAAAGTTTACAACCCAACAATCAATTGTTTTTAACAGATATCCACCACCCTGTGAATTCATGAAATTGCATACATTAATAAAATTGCTGGTGTATATACACCTGCAGATCACGTAACTTGGATGCGGATATCCAAGACAATTCTTTTGAGATGGAGAAACCCATGACGAATTACACACTAATAACAACACAGTAAAAATATTTTTCCGTGGAGGCCAACTACAAAGTTACATTTTCAAAACTAAATATTATGGTTTGTAAGGGTATGTATACAAGTCAGCAATTTCTCCAGGGGCATATATGCAAATGTCAATTTGGTGCAATTTTACAGTACTTCAACAAGCACAATCAAATAGTGGTTTCCTCAAATAAACGACTAAATCATTCAGGTTAACAATCATTCTTTGAGAAAAACAGAAAATTACCATTAAAAACATCCTCTAGAGGCCGAAAAACAAAAGAGACATAATCTGGCTAACAATCTAAGAACTCAGAACCCAAAAAGGTTAAAAAAGAAAAAATATCTAAGCAAAACTAATCATTGTAAATCAAAATGCTCTTCTACCAAGAAACACTACAGTTTCAACCAAAGCTCAAACAGTGTTGTCCCGCAATAATAGCTGACCACCTGGGAGAGAAAGAACAGGAAATTACTAAGCAAATCTCCTGTAGAGCATCTCAAGTATACAACGTTCCACTAATCCATCGCTGGAAGCATTCCCATTTCCCAAATGAACTTTGCATAATATCTCATTTGTGAAAACCCAAAAAAAAAAAATTGAACTTTGATATAAAACTTACTAATTTAGAAGGTTTTTTGCAAATTTATATAACTCAGTCTAATTTTTCTTTTCTTTTGACTTTGTTCTAGTGGCGAGAATAAAAAAAAATTTATTAAAAGATAGATCAACAACGACTTTTTGGCCAAAAACTTCGTAAAAATTTAAGAAGAGAAGTCTAGTACTACGTTTAGGTAATCTAATATTTCTTTTTTTCGGATCAAAATGATATTTAATATTAGTTTTTCATTGTCTTTTTTCTCATGATCTAGAATATAGATTTTTTTTTATCATCATTATGATTTAATTAGCATACAATTATTCATGAATCGAAGTAAAATTTGATAAGATAATATTAATGTATGTTAAACATATGATATATTATGTTAATATAAAATCTTTTTGTGTAATTTGACTTGAGATTATTGATTTTTATTAGGGATGTATATTTATTATTAAGTGTTAACAACTGCTTGAAATTTATTATGATTATGATTTAAAAACCTAATTTCTTTTATCTTATTAATTATAAAACTTAAAAGATAGAGCTTCCTAATGAATGAATACCTTGATATAATGAGTGAACTTCACTTAAATTTTGTTCAATTCTCAAGTATGATTAAATTAAGCCTAATGTAAGTTGTCAAGTTTGGCGTTAAGTTATCTTATTTAAAAATATATTTGGGCGATTATGAATTATAATTGAGCTTTTATTTGGTAATATAAGTTTGGACGAATTCTAAAACTGCTTCTTGTGATTTATTTGTATTCTTCTTATCAGTAAGAAAATAAGGGACTCCAAATAATATTAAGTGACATTTAATTTGTGAATTTTAAACCTTCTAATAATTTATAAGTCTTCAAATATTACACTTATTAAAGTGATTTTTTTTAATATACTCTTGATATGAAGTTATAATTATATTGTGATTCATGATGTATATATAATTACGTGGCTTAAAAATATTAAAAACTATGCATGTAAATTTATGTAATATTTATTAGATCTTGATACACACTTGTATTTATTTATAATTGATTTGCAAATAAAACCATGCACGTATTTGCGACAAGAATTTCTACCTCATGAATATTTTATGATTTTTTACTTGTATATTATTATTAATACCTTTACTATTATTATTATTATTATTATTTTCTTCCTTCAAATAAGAATTATTGTTTTAAGGCATACAAATTTATTACTTGATTTTGAATATAACTTTACAAAAAATTGATACTTCATGAAAAACAAAATTCAGAATTTTATTTCATATTAAATTGTCAACTTAACGTGAGATCGCTTATTTACTAATTCGGGAAAAAAAATGTGTGACGATGTATAAGATTATTTTTAGACATTATTTCTTATTAGAAAGAAAAGTGATTATTTAGGATATTATTTATTGATTATTTAAATTATAAAATTTAATTATAAATTATATTATTCAATTATTTAGACTCTTGTGACTTAGTTACATTACTAACTGGTGGTTTTCATACTCCTGATTTTAGGTGTGCTCCTTATTGATTTGTTATATTATATTAGATGTTAATAATATATGTTAAAATTATTGTTACAAATTACAAAATTATTAAAAAAATTTATACTTGATAATTATACAGAATAGACCATGTATATCTACAGTGTAGACAAATATACAATGCCCATTATGTCTTGGTTTCGAAGTGAGACACTCATTGCTGAAGCTAGACTTCAAAGATAGGACTCTCAGCTTAAATGAAAAATTGAATTGTCATAACATTCACATTTCACCATGCAAAGGTTTCCACTATTGACAGCATTTCCAACACAATTGGATTCCTGAATGCTTGCATTCAATGACATCACAGAAATTGTATTGCCATTGATACATTTCAAGGCACTATCATTCTTCTAAAGATACACATCACAAATGCATGTCGTCATTCACATTCACTGTTTAGCTTGCAAAGAAGAAAATCTCACATCATAAATTTTCAATTGTTTGTGTACACTACTGACCAACCAGGCAACTCCTAATAATGCACGACTATGTACCATCTTTGTGAGCATGCATTACCTAAAACTCTCACAACATAACTTGTGGTGAAGCAGAGACTAAATCTGTCATAATATTTTTCTTCAGCTACAAAAAATTTTGAGTTACCCAAAAATTTTTTGCAAGAAAACCAAAAAGATCTACCGAATTACTTTAAAGAAATTCAAGCAATCCGGTGGCTTTCCCCTGGACAGATTCAAGAAAATCAATCTTCATTTCATCTAAACAACTACTGCAAACAATGCTTAGAGGCAGGCCAACAATATCAGACATGCCTCATCTATGTTTCTCCAAAACAGCTCTCTCCAGCCAAATTTCAATTTCCAGCTATATCTCTTTCCACTGAAATTAACGGCAGCTACTACATACTCTTTCAATAAAGGGTCCACCACAATAAAGAACTAAGGGTATGAAAGTATCCTAAAACTTTAGAATGTGCCTTTTGCCAACCTATCAAATCACAAAATCCCGGACTATTTGATCTTAAGCTAGAGAGGCTTTCAACCTGGTAATCTTTTTTGTTTCAACAGCATCTGGATTCTGCTTAAACAACTAGGATTGCATTACGTGAATGCTGCAGGCACTGCCACACAAAGGCTTATTATTGGAACATCTTTATACTCGGTCAAGTAAGCAACTTTCTCTATTAATTCATTCAGGACCATCCCTTGAAGCTATTGTGTTGATTTGAATTCTCTTATTCCTACTTGTACTGTTGCCTAATGAACTTAGAAGCTTCACTAAACAAGACCACATCTTTCTAGGGCCAGATTAAGCTTAGTCCTCTAGCAATACCATGCGAATGCAGAGTCTTCCTATTTTGCATGTATCAAGCTTATGTGGCAGCTAAAATGAACAAGATAGCAAAAATAGTTTAGAATAATAAACAACAACATATATATAAAGTTATCGCCAATTGTTGTAATAAAAGCTATCATTTGATGTAGCCCATTAGGAGACAACTGCCAATATAATATTTTGAGGCTTAAATTCAACAAATGCGTAACTAAGTGTGAACTTTATAACAAAGGAGCTTCTCAAAAAAACTTTATATCAAATGAGAAAATGGTCTTGGCCCTGGCAGTTGGAACCCATTAATTAAGCAGTAGTATGCAACTCTTTCTTAAGCACTATTATAGGCAAAAAAAACTTCCTTGTGGATTAGAACCAATATACTCATATTACTAACATATCCAACAACACCAAAATAACTCCTTTTAAACAAAAGGCTGAAAACATCAAAACAGGAATTAATACCATCTAAGCAACAGAAGCAGCTGCATCCTTCTCCACTTTGCCTTCATCTGCAGTACCCTTAGCCGCTGAAGCTTCGGCAGCTGCATCCAGAACAGCATCTGGGTTCTCCTCCTCAGCAGGCGGGCGCACTTGTTCCTCCTCTGGCAGTGGCTCCTCCACATAATCATTCTCAAATGCATCTGCCGGCACCTCGTAAAGCCTCACCTGTGGCTTCACTGGGTCCTTCACTAGCACATACTTCCCTTCATTCAGCTTCATGCACAGGTCCACAATAGACTTGACAATCCCCCACATATTAGAAGTATTCAAGTTGATCTGAGCAGCAAAATCCCTTGGCTTGTACCCAATCACACTGAGAATCACGTGGCTGTAATGATCCCTTGGATGAACCCTTGAGACATATCCTATCTTCATCATATCAGCACTCGAAAGCAGTGCCTGTGCAGTCCATTTGGCAATCTTGTTAGCGTTGTTCTTAAGCTCAGTTGCAAGCACAGCACCCCTTTGAGTTTCAAGCTTCTGCCTCCAATCCACACCTGAGTACTTAGGATCAAACTCATTGAGCGCGTTGAGGGTCAAGAAGGACCTCTGGCCTTTCACGTCAGTGGCACTGTGAACCTCACAACGAGCAACCAAATAGAGGTCATCATCAAGTTTCCAGCGGCGGTACCGGTACGCGACAGAAGCAACCTCCTCGCCATCTGCAGCGAAGGGGTTGGGCTCCTCGAAAGTAACCTTGTTTCCATCACGTACAAGCACCTGCTGGGAGAAGTTCTGGTTGATATAGGTGGCCTCAATGGCGAGGGAGTGTGCAGAGTTGATATCTTCCTTGGCCTCCGGGAGCGGCTCCTGCGAGGTTTCATTCACAGACAGCAGATCAAGCTGCGACCTATCGCGCTTATCAAAGAAGAGCTTGTTCCCGACGCGCTGGATGACAATGTCCCACGAGTACACGGAGCGGGGGGCACACATGAGAGCGGAGAGGATGGCATCGGTGGCAAACACAGTGGCTTTGTCCTCATTGGCGAGGCGGCGGATAACGGGGTCATCAGTGGTCGTGACTTTGAAGAAGTTGCGGGTCTTGAAGCGCTCGAGGCGGCGCTCGTTCTTGGGATTGACGCGATCATAGGAGCGATCATAGAGCTCGAGGCCGCCGCATATCAGGAGGTCTTCAGGCGGATCGGGGACGGAGAAGGAGAGCTTGGAGAATGTCGAAAAAGGGATCTGATCCAACATCGTCCACTCCGGCTGAATGTCGACAGAAGACTTGAGCGCAGAGGCCTCACGGCGCTGGGCATTGGAAGCCGGGCCGGAGGAACGGTGGCTGAGGTGGTAGAGCCGGTCGCGGCGAGCCCGCTCCTTCTCGGCCTCGCGGCGGCGGGCCTCGACCTCCTCGTCGCGGCGCTGGGGGAGCTGGGTGCGCTGCTGGAAGCGCCACTTGGGGCCGAACTTGGGGCGCGGAGGAGGTTTCCCATCGACGAGGCGGAAGGTTGAATCGTCGTCTGCAGCCGCAGCTAGGGCAGAAGCGTCGTCGAGGGCGAAGTCAAAGACGGCATCGCGGGTCGCGCCCGGGCGGGTGTTGGAGAAGTTGGGGTTGCGAGTCCAGTCGGCGATGCGGCCGAGCTTCTCGGAGCGGGAGAAGGGGGCGAAGGGAATGTTGGCAGGAGTGGAGAAAGAGGAGGAGAGAAACGGGGCGGCGGGGGTGTCCGGGGGACCCCAGCCGTCAGGGTTGAAGGGGACGACGCCGACCTCGAAGCCCATGGTTGCTCGCCGGAGAAGGAGATCGCGCCGGCAGAGGTGGCGAACGAGTCGGGGCGGCTAGGGTTTCACCCTTGCCCCATGGGAAGTTTTTTTATTTAGCGGATTCGGGTTTGGTCTGCAGACCCATTTTCGCAGAATCTTGCAAATCGTTGGTTCAGCCCCAAATCGCATCCTGATTGTCTAGGTGAACCGACCGGACCGAAATCATTGTAAATTACCTATTCCTCCTTGACTTCTTCCTAATTACATATAGGGGCTGTTTGGTAACACCGGGAATTCCCCGAATTGGCTGAATCGAGAGAATTGAGGAATCCAATTCCCTCGATTCGGCTATTTGGATGTCAAATAAAACTCCGGAATTCTTCGAATTCGCAATTTCAGTAATTTCGAATTTCGGGATTTCGGGTTTCAATTCAAGCCGAGAAAAGAGAATTCGGAATTCCGATTCCAAATTCAGTGGGCTCTATCATCACCCGAAACCCTAATTTCCAAAAGGCGCCGGCCGAATTCAGCCTTCATTCCCGTCACCCGAGCACTGGTCGTCCCCCTCCCTCCCGAGCGCTAATCGTCCCCGTCCCCGTCCCAGAGCCTCGTCGGCGATCGTCCTCGTCCCCGTCTCGAGCGCTAGTCTCCGTCCTCGTCCCAAGCGCTGATTGCCCCCCTCCCTCCCGAGCTTCCTTCGGCTGCACGTCGGCCAGAGTCTTGCCGGCGATCGTCCCCGTCCCCATCCCGAGCGCTGGTCTCTGTCCCGGGCGTTGGTCTCCGTCCCCATCCCAAGCGCTGGTTTTCGTCCCCATCCCGAGCGCTGATCACCCCCCTCCCTCCTGAGCTTCCTTCGGCTGCACGTCAGCCAGAGTCTCTCTGGTCTCTGTCCCCGTCCATAGCGTTGGTCTTTGTCCTTGTCCTCGCCACTCTCGCGTCCCAGACCGTCACCGTCGTTCTCGCTGATTGCTCCACCGACAGCAGCCCTCACCTGATCTTCTCCAACGGTGCAAATCCTCGGCATGGTCCCCCAGTAAAGAAAGTAGTGCCCTTCCATACTTAAGAAAGCATCATCTCCATACTTAAAGAAAGTTTGATTTACGGGACCAAAAATGTAATGTTAATCTCGCGACAAATTAAGGTCATTTGGTCGCCACATTGAATAAAATTAAGGTCATTTGATTCTGCTTTTCCTGTTCTGATGGAGTTTTGTGTACGTAAGTCAAGCATTTTGTAAGTTGATTTGTTCTAACTCATAGGAAAATTATTCTTTGTGCATGTAGTTCACAATGACTTTGGAGCTTTGTCTACCTGTGTTTGTCTTTTAGCCTGATTGCTTAGTGTTTTAAGTCAAACTGTTCTAATTATTCTAATTGTTCATGGTATTGTGTGGCACAGCGAACAAGCCAAAATGAGATTTGAGAGAGTTACTTATCGTCAGGTTTAGAAAGACTCAACTTGTTTGTGGTTGATCGTCAAAGAGGCCACGGAGAGCTGTGGAGAAAGCCAGATTGCAGGCAATTGAAGGAAAGAGAAGGAGAAGAAGGAAGCCGTCTCCATCTCCGGTTAGTTAACGATAATTATTTCTTTAATTTCTAATATATAATATCTTATTTTTACTTGATAGAAATATGATAATAAGTATATGTATGTTGAACTTAAATTTATTATTGTTCAGTAATTTCGATCGATGGATGCTGACGAGGATTTAGAATTGCTAAATATTTAAACTGGTGACTTTATTGTTATAGTAGTTCTGTGTATCATAATTCAATTATTGACGATAAGAAAAAAAACTCATTTATGTATTAAACCGGTTGTCAATAGAGAGATGCTTAGAAGAGATCTATTTAAGCATATACTACGTGGCGGGAGAAACAATTATCGAGAGTACTTGAGGATGGATTTTACGGTATTTTTAAATTTGGCCAACATGTTAAGAGACCGTAACCTTTTACGTGACACACGATATATAACTGTTGAGGAACAAATTGTAATATTTTTGCATTATATTGGTTTTCATTCAAGAAACAAGAGTATGAAGATAGTGTTCGTACGTTCGGGTGAGACAATTAGTCGATATTTTAACATGTGCTTGCGAGCTATATGTGGATTCGAGATAAATTCATGTCTCAGGTAATCTCCTCGACGAATACAGTAATTCTGAACAATTCTAATTACTATCCGTGGTTCAAGGTATGTTATTTATAATGATTTATTTATGTCAGAAATGAAATATATATTTTATTTCTAACTATTTATATCATGTAGAATTGCATTAGTTTGATTGATGGAACTCATATTCCTGCAAAAGTTCTATCTGACATGGTTGTACGTTTTCAAGGGCGTAAGGGTATCACACAAAATGTACTAGCAACAATTGATGCTAAACTTAGATTTCTTTATGTTTTGGTTGGTTTAGAGGGATCGGCGAATGACTTCGCTGTTCTGAAAAATGCTATTACTCGACCTGCGCCCAGTGGACTGAGACAAATAGAAAGTAAGATTTGTAAGTTATAAATAGTTTGGCGTTTGACTGGATTTTATTTTGATCTTATTAACTCCTTTTCAGACAAATACTATCTTGTCGATGCCCGCTATACGACAATGGCTGGTTTTATAGTACCATATAGAGGTGTTAGGTATCATATGAAAGAACATGTTGGACGTACACCACAAAATGCAAAAGAGTTATTTAATTACCGACATGCATCATTAAGGTCCAAAATTGAACATGCTTTTGGTATATTGAAGAAACGATTCAGCATATTGGCCGCAGCTTCATTTTTTCCATTCAACACTCAGGTTGATTTGGTTTTGATATGTTGTGTCTTACACAACTACATCCTTACAGTTGATCCTCATGATGAATTGTTGAATAAGAAATTGGTAGAATCGTTGTCAGATGAAGATGAAGAAAGTTTTGATGAAGAAGAATAGTCGTTGTGTACAGGTTCCACTCTCAGGAAGCAACGAGAAGAGAACCAGAAATGGATTCAATTGAAGGATCAAATAGCCACTGAGATGTGAGAGGATTATAATAATAACTAGGCTTCTTCCTTGTGTGAACATATATTTAATTATATTATCTGTGTTTTAAACTTTCTATAATGAATTATTTGACACTCGCTTGTTAACTGTTATTGGTATAACTGTTTGTTATAATTCTATATATCTTTATTTGCTGAACAGTTTATTTTTCTTTTGTAAGGGATGAAGTTTTTCAATCTTGATGATGTTGACTCCCAGTCGATGTCTGACTCAATGAGTTAAGATTTGAGTCTTGCTGTTGCTGACACACAAAAAACTGCAAAAGGAATCCAGAAAGCAAAATCATAAAGGACACATAAATCTCACAAGATGTGGTTAAAGAGGAAATATCATTTTCTCATTAGATTCTTTGTTGAGCAAGTGCATGCCAGGTTAAAGTAGGATAAGGGTTTCAAGCGGCCTATATTCATAGCAACTGCTACTGCTGTTAATGCCCAATTCAATAGTAATTTTACTGCTGACAATATTGATGGTTATTATAGAACCTTGAAGAAGCATGCAGCAATAATCATCAAATTAAGGCACTATAGCGGGGTGGTTTAGAATGACACTGATAAGATAATTACTGCTACTGGGCAAGTATATCTTGACATCAAAAGTGTAAGTCAAAATAAAAATTTCTTTTACAAAATTACAAATTTATCTTTGCAATATTACATATCTACATATTTGAACAAAATAAATTATGCAGAAGGTTAAAGACTCTGATCAATTTCTGAATAAGCCAATTCCGTTGTATGATGAGTTGCTCTTTATATGTGGAACGAATTCTGCTACTGGTAGTATGGCAAAATCATGCTACGATGATTTTGGAGGGGAGCCAAATAAAGATGTAAAAGAAGAGCAACAAACAGCAGGAGAGGATGACTCTGATGCTCCTGGTGGTTCTAGACAAAGCACATATACAGCTCATGTAGGAAACAATATCCCCAACCAACTCTAAAGACAAGGCACAAGCAACTAGTTCTTATGATAGCTCCAAGGTACGAAAACAGAAGGGGAACATCTTGAACGAGGAACTAGTTGTAGAATTGATGGAGGGCGTGCGTGAGGTTGCATGCGCCATTAAGTCAGCTTCAAGGGATTCATGGAAGAAACCTTTGTATTCCATAGTAAACCGATTCAAAGGACGTTTTCCTGTATCGTTCTTGAATATTGTCTATAGGCACTTACATGTTGATGATGCCGACGATATGACTTTTGTGGAAGGCATGGACGACGATATTAGGTTGAATGGTTGCAAGAATTTCTCGAGCAGCAATTCTGATATGACATTTTATTATAAGTATGTTTTGAACTTATTGACTTTTTGTATGCTAATAATGGAACTGTGGTTTAATGGTGATGTTCATGCATTCTAGTATTTGTTGAAATGCTCATATGACCTAGAAAAACCTAATTCTAAGGTCTGATGGTTGAGCATGCCAACTTGCTGATTAGTTGTTCACTATAGCTAAATTAAAGGGAATGTACTTCAGAATTCTTGTAAGTGTTACATTTCCCATATTAGATGCCAATTTCAAACTTGATGGTAGCAGATCACATACTCTTAAGTTTCATTTAGTTACCACTAGAATGGTCCTAGTTGTCTCTTACAATCTTCTTACTTCCATGTAGTTTTAGCTTTACATGGAAAATGGTGTTCAAGCCACAAGAAATCTGGCTGTTGATTTTCTGAAACATGAACTTTGAGAATGGACAAATGAATGCTGTAGATTGAGTAACCAACCTGTTAACTAACATTCCATGATCAACAACAGAAATGTTTGAATTTTGTGAGAATGCAGTGAATGGCCCTTCGTATGTTTATCACTGCAGTCAAAAAATTCTTGTTACGTAAATTACTAAATGCAATCTACATATTCTCTTTGTGCATTAAGCAGATGGATAAAATTGCACGATTATTACGTAAACTAATGTAGTAGAGCATCATATAGTGCTATTTGAGACTTACTCTTCATTATCTATGTTAAACTTAATGTTGAAGATTACTTGTTGTGCATGTAAATACTGACAACATTGGAAATGCCTGTCCAGATTACTTGTATCTTTTGTCTATACGTTTGGTGTGCTGCAACAGATCCAGGGACCCAAGGGTTTTCAAGTCCAAGAAATATCTTAATATAGATGATAACATGAGAAAACTCCACTCAAAGGATTCAAGAGAAGGAGATGCAATTGGCAAAGAGTATGCTGCAACAGCTGGAGATGACTTGGTTGCCAAGAGGATTGAAACAGATACTGCTGCTAAAAAAGCATCTAGTGAAGTTGAGAGAAGTCCATCATGTTGTGATTCATTGTTGATGGTTATGTTTGGCTGGTGTTGTGGAAAGCATCTATCACATAAACAGTCTTCGGAGCAGCAAATGAGTGAAGATGGCCTGTTCTATTACATTTTATGTGAAATTGAGGTTTGCAACAGGGCATTAAGTTTTATATTATTTTATTGTGGCAAAATTCCTTTTTCTGTTGTTTGGAGCTCATCTAAAAAAATATTTTATTGATTGAATACTATTTAAATCAATTATCCTTTTTTAAAAAAGTTAGATATTATAAATATGCAATTCTAATATTATTTATTTTTTAAACCTCAAAAATATGTCTAATTAATTTATTAATTTAATATCTAAATTTATTTTAAAATTAAATATAGAAAATATTTAAAAATGGGGATAATCTTACTCATTAAGAATTGGGTGATCATATTTCCAATTCCAAATCCAATCAAACACCAAAATTGACTGAATTGATAATTCCTTTTTTTTTACTGAAAAAGTACATTCAAATACCGAAATTATTAATTCGGTCAATTTCCTCAATTCCCCGTAATTGATCGAATTCACAATTTCCTCAATTTCAAATAAAGAGCCCCATATTCGCTAAAGATATCTCAATTTAATTGAGATACTAAAATTACAATTAAGTGAAGTTATAAATACCTCCTTTAGTTAAATTTTATTGGTACAAGAAAAATATTTTGGAAATATTTTGTTAGACACTATTTAGGACATGTGAAATAACCAAAATACCATTATTTCAAAATAAATGGATATTAGATTTTAATTGATATATTTTTTTATATTAAACTAAAATTATATTGGATTACTCTCTCGAATCGTGAATATCTCTAACATTCATAATTATGATAAATTCCAATTGAGATTTACGAACTACCATTATTTTAAATTTTTAGTCTCTTTTTCGTTGAGCTTTATTGCTCTTCATTGTTCCAATATTTTTGAATATTTTTTGTACTTAAAAATTTATTTAATTCATATTTTATGGTAAATCAGAGATTTGGTGCTAGAAGCCAAACTAATGGTGTTGGAATTATAGAAAATATATTTATAATTATGTCAAAATTATAAAATTTATTTGCAATTTATAAATGAAATAAATGAATTTTTTTCACAGGTAATATAGTGATGAAGTTTTTTGCATTGACAGCAATTTAACAAAAAATTATATACAATTTTCTAATTTAAAAGAAATTATATATAATTTTATCAGTTGATAACAAATTATATATGTAATTACCTTTTTTTAATAATATTGTCTCCGTAATTTTAAAAATATAAAATCCAAGAAGCATGCGTCAATAAAAGAAAATCACACAAAAAGAATGAATAGACTAAATTACGTGACTCACCTAACTAAATTACGTTCACAAACATCATTTAGCGTGAGTTAACCGAAATATTTCAGACTTCCGTTTAATTTTTGCAACGGATGAGAAACTAATAAGGGCTTGAAAGCAAATACGAGGAACTCACGGAGTTACATGTAAACAAGCAAAATTGTAAGTAGATTTATCATTCTTTTTCTTTGGAAGATTCAAGAGAGTTTTTTTTTTTTTACCGATATCATCTTTTTATCCATCTGATCAGAAAAAATAAAAATAAAAATCATTTCATTTCCAATTGGAGGGATAAAAATCTACTATTAATTATCATCCAACCTACGTGGTAGTCCGATTCGTCACTTATTTTGATTTGAGAGTTTTAACTGTAAAAAAAATTATGAACAATTCTTCTAAAAAACTACTCCAATGTCCAAATCAATTACTAAAAAAATTATAAAAAATTGATACTAATATATTATCTTAACATGTATTTTGGTACTTATAATACGTAAAAAAATTCATTGTGTCTGAAATTATTTGATTTAAATTGTAATATCTGTTAAATATCTTATAACTAATTACTATAAATCTCAAATCTCTAAAAATTACATTCTGAAGGATAAAATACCCACGAATACTCAAGTTAACAACCGAACTATTAATTCACCGAAATCACTAAATTTTATAGTTCTCCTCAGGTAATTTTTTCCTGGACTTATTGAGTTGTAAATACTAGAGGACAAGCTTATTTTGAGATCTCGATCATTCTAATGAATGGCTCCATTTCTAAACACCAAATTTGACTATCAATTAGGTTGATTTAGTTTGATTTAATTTGATGTGCAACATCATTATACAACGAATCTCTAGAAAAATATCCAACTTCTGCAATGGACAAATCACAAATAATGAAAATATCCGACTTTACAATTCAATCAAAACAAAATCTGCCGCCATTTTCTTTCAAAGTTTAAGTTAGATTCTGATGCAGCGGAAGAGGATACGAGGGATAGGAAAAAGATCACTGTATTTTCACTACGATAAATTCTTAAATTCACAAAAAAATAGAAAGGAAGCAAATCCAAAGCAAAAAAATATTATCGATAGAAATTTTTTTTTTTATTACAACCTTAGACTGTATATATAGTTCTTTAATAAAATTCTATTTAGTATAAACTAAAAATAGAACTCAAACTCCACTAAAAATTTTATTTAATATATCTTAAATAAAAAAAATCTAAATTCTATTTCTTATTAGGTTAGTACTGTTATTGATTTGAATCGATAAATAAACTCTAATTTTGACCAATATAAATTTTGAATTATTCAAAATAATAAATAAGAAAATTATAGGAATTAATCTCAAATTTTCAGAGGACGGTTATTTGCTAAATTCAGATAAATATTTTAAGAGATATAACTTTCGGATTGTAACTATACAAATTTTGATAAATTCTAATTAAAATTAAAATTAAAATTAGACTGAATTTCTAATTTTATTATTAAAAAAAAGTATTTGTCGTGTATCAAATTCGAACACGATTGAAGATTTTCCGTTTGTAAATCAAGCAGTCTTTTGGAAGATCAGCAACCAGACATTTCTGTGGCTCAACTTTCTTACAGAATCTCTGTTGAGTAAATCTAAGCATGTCCGCATTCTTTTTATAGAATCACGGATCAAATAGACACTCAATCGGTCCATCTTCCTCGCACATTTACGCAATTTGATTTTAATTAATAGAGTAATTTAATTTTTCACAATTTTTTTTTTATATAAACAATTTGTTGTCACGCAATTAGACAACCTGATTTTAATTACGTCTTGATACTCTGTTCATGCTTTGCATGTGAGGGGACGGAAGAAAGAAGATGAAGCAAAATACTGGAATATATACTAGTGATTAGGTGTAATTTTCTTTTAATAATATACAATTGTTTTGTTAAAAATCCAAAAGATTGTGAATTTAAGTGCGAGAATCCTCCATTTCTATGTCTGCTTTGACTAATTAAAATTTAAAAACTCAAATCACATGGCAAGGCCCATATCATTCCGCCACTCACATCTCTCCACCTCACAGATGATAAGGCGATCCCAGCTCACAAAATCGTCTTGTGCCCCTCAAAGATCCACCTGGGAAAACAAATAATAATAAGCAATTTTGTGAAAAAAAAGTCTATTTAAAAACCACAAAAAGCTCTCCTCTCCCTCCTTGTCTGCATTTGTCGTGTACTCGCACCCTCCCTCCCCATCATTGTGTACATGAAAATCTCATCCACTCTTTTTCTCGAAGTCCTCAAACTGAATCAAGAACTCATTTTCTGGGACTGTACTTGGCTCCCCAGTAGCCTCTGAGCATTTTGTTTGGTGCAAGGATTGAAAAGATAAGTGGTTTTTGGCTGTGTGGCCAAGAATCCTTGACACAGGTGTTGTGTTTTTGCTGCTGGAAAGATGTTGTCTTTGACAAATCAAAGATTGGATCTTGGGCAGAAGGTGTTGGATCTTGTGTCCTGCGGCTGCTCCCGGAAAAGAAGCTTCTTGAGGCCTTGCAAGAGGCCGGCGGTGCGGCGCAGCCTAGGTGTTCGATGCCGGCTCGGGGTGAGCCCCACATCGGTTCCGTCGTTGCTGGAGGTGGTTTCCAATGACCTGCTGAAGATGAACAAGAATCTGAAATCGGTGAGTGTTTTTGCTTGTATTGGTGATGATGGTTTTTGTTGGTTATATTCTGCTGTTTACTAAAATCCTAGAATGATATCGGGCGGTATTGAATTGGAGGAGCATGAGAACATCTGCTGTGGACTTGGTTGGTATTTCATAGAAGTATCTCCAATTGGGCGTTTCAAATACTAGCAGTGGCAAGTAGTACGGTTTAGTGTTTTAAGGTTTGGAATTACTGGATGTTATCACTATAATTTAGTAAATGTGACTTTCTTAAGGTTGTCAAGCAAACAGTTGTGATGCGAACACAACGGAGATATAAAATGGTAAAATAATAGAGCATGTCAAGCACTACGATTTTGTAGTCTTAGCTGTAAATTGACCTAAAATTTGGAAACAAGAAGAATTGTTCGGGTAAAAGTTTCATTTTCCTAGGGTCACGAGGCAATGATTGATGCTAGATGTTATATTACTATTTACATTTGGAAAGAGCGAATACTTCATCCCTCATCATTTGTGATTGTTGCCAAAAAAGTAGGTTAGGAACTTCTAATCTTGGCAAGTGGCATACTAGTAACTTATATAGTATGGACGCTTAAGATCCATTTATTGCACCTAATATTGCCAACTTAAATTTCTCAAACCTTTGCACCTAATGTTTCCAAGTCTTTTTGACATCAGATCATGGATATGCTAAAACTATGCATGGAAAATTCGTCGAAATTCTCTGTAGATGGTTTTCTTAATAGCTATTGTTGCCCATTTGTCAAGTCTTCAATTATTTTCTAACGACTTGCTTATGCTGCATTCTTTTGATCTCTCTCTTGACCCTTGAGAATAAAGAGAGCATATTCTTTAAATCTGACTCCCAATACCCATGAAGTTGTGAGCTTTCATTTCTTTTTTTTATAAGGTTGATTGAATTAAGAGAACTACACACCATTTTTTTTTTTTTTTCAAAAGTTGATAGAATTAAGAAAGTTTCACTAAAAAGGGATACATAATTGAACATGACATGCATCATTGTGAACCTTTTAGCAGTTTGTGTGTTATTAGTAATGTAAATGTTACCCATTGTTTGAGATTTCTATCTCTTATCACTAGGTAGCTTCATTTACTTTTCTACATGTTGCCGCTTACATGACTCATGAATCTGACAAACTTCTGATAGATTGTTGGTGGAGATAATCCAGTTTTAGCATCTGCAGCAGAACAAATATTTGGTGCTGGTGGAAAGAGGTTGAGACCAGCTTTAGTTTTCCTTGTTTCAAGGGCTACTGCTCAAATTGCAGGTTTACAGTAAGTTGGTTTAGTTTCATGTAAGATTTTCTAAAAAAAGAACAAAAATGAGATTGTATGGATTCACTACTCCACAAATTGTGATTCCAGGGAGCTAACTCCGCAACATCAACGTTTAGCAGAAATTATTGAGATGATTCATACTGCAAGTCTAATACATGATGATGTTCTTGATGATAGCGGGATGCGAAGAGGTAGATTGCTTTTATACTAAAATGACTGGTAGCTTTCTTTGAAGTCTGCTTTTCATTTACCTCATCTTAGATTGAAGTTTGATTCTTTCTATAGATATTTCTGGGTAAGAAGAAAGTTATCTTTCTTACATTACAGTGCTACTGCAATGTTCTTGAGACTTCGAAAATATGACAAGTCATTTAGGCACTTGTACTTGTTGCTACTGAAGATATTGAGATCAGAAGTATATATATTCCAAGTTGCAGTTCTCCATGGTGCTAGCTCTGTTATGTCCCAATGTCAATTCAAAATGTCATAAGGTGTTAGGGCTGCCTTTTGCAAGAAAATGAGAAATAAAGGAGAAGACAAAAGGAAAATAGAAAAGACAATGGAGTTTACGTGGCTCAGGAAATGCTGTTGAATTGAATTTAATGGCTTTCAGCATAATCCACAGGGGAAAAAACAAAAGGGCTGTCCAAAAGCCTCAATAAAGTTCTCGAAGATTGAACCTTTCCTTTTTTAAAAGAAATTTGAGAAGCACCCACTGAGAAGCTCTCAAAGTTCTGTGGCAGTTCTTCCACTTCAGAACCTATTTGTGTATATTTAGCCCTAATGTTGTTGTAGTTATGTTGCAGTAACTTCCACTTCTTGCCTAGTCACCTCTTTGGTAGGCTTTTCTCAGGACAGAGCCAAAATTCTGTTTTGTCAGTTGATGTTCCAGAGAACAAAAGTCTTATCAGTTATCACGGTCTGAGAATATGCTCGTATTGAAGTAGGATTGTTTTTCTAGAAATAATGAGGTAGGATTTTTATACTTATAACTTTAGTATAGAACTAGGCAGGCATGAAGGCAAACATGGCATGCAACTCCTCTTTTGTGTTATAATATTTCGGAACTGCCAATATACAGACATAAGTGTAACTAGATGCCATGCCAATTTGTGATTCAGTCTTTCTGATGCGAGGGAAGTTCTATTCCAGACAACCTTCAATGCTTGTTTTTATTATAGTCAATTCGGTTTTCTCATGGTGATGAGTGGGTCTTTTTTTGCCTATTAGACAATTTCTTTTTTGTGATTGAAGCTCATTATAGAATTGCCTTTTAAACCAGATCTGGGTGATGAACTACGCTCCACTAAATTCAAGAGTACATTCAGAGACTAAGAATATGGATGCACGATTGTGGTCCTTGTCATTGTGTAGGAGTTATATTTCATCCTTTTTTTTCTGATGTTGTATTTGGCCAAGGTTTAAAATTTTGTCTGAAACTAACAACGTTGGGATTCCTGCCACTCTGGCAACTGTCTATTACTGGGTTAACCAGAGCCAGAACAGCTGACACTTTTGGGCTTTTAGACCCTCTGAGACTGGGAATATACACCTTAAATCGGCTGACCTTTCTCCTGGCATGTAATTAGAATTTTGTATAGTTATCTTGTCAGCGTTGTTTATTTTACCTCTGTGGTGAAGTCTAGATGGAATTTCATTGTAACAGAATATCTAAAAAACAGAAGAGTCAGACCTTGGGATAACCACAACTCTTAATTTGACACAATTAACTTAGAAGAAAGAGAAAACTGCTATGAGGCCCAAGAAATATGTGCTACAAACATAAACATCTGTTCAAATACACAATTACAAAAGTACCATCAAAACCCTAAGACAACCTGTGGAAAGTCTACCCTGAAAACTGACAAGACTCCAGATTATGTTGCCTATAGTCCCTCTTGCTCGTACAATATCAGCACCCAATCTTTCTGAGGTCTGTGACTTCATACCATGGAGTCTATGACTTTTCATAATGCTGCTCAACTACTAAATCTGTCCACAATATTCCTCCATCTTGAAAATTCCCCATAGCTCGGAGTTGACATTTTTATACGCGTATGCACTCAGTTTGCAAACAAACATCTATGTAATACACTTCTGTTATTTATAACTTCATTCATTACAAGTCAATCTCAAAGAGAGAACATTGTAAGTTCATGATGTCAGTGTTACTACTTGGAAATTTATGTTAAAACAATTTTCTTTGTATGGTCATTGACCAACCTGTTAATCACTGCAGGGAAGGAAACAATCCATCAACTTTATGGAACAAGAGTGGCTGTTTTGGCAGGAGACTTCATGTTTGCTCAGTCTTCATGGTTTCTTGCTAACCTTGAGAACATCGAAGTCATAAAACTCATCAGCCAAGTAAACACTCACGTCAATCAACCTTCTATTTCCCTTCCTGACATGTGGATTGTAATATATTTTTGCTCACTTACTTTGGCATACAGGTCATCAAGGATTTCGCAGGTGGTGAAATAAAGCAAGCATCAAGCCTTTTCAACTGTGACATCACGCTTGAAGATTACTTGCTTAAGAGCTACTACAAAACTGCATCCTTGATTGCAGCAAGCACAAAAGCTGCCGCTCTATTCAGTGGTGTAAGCAACAGCATATGTGAGCAGATGTTTGAGTATGGACGGAACCTTGGCTTGTCATTCCAGGTGGTTGATGACATTCTGGACTTCACACAGTCCGCAGAACAACTAGGAAAGCCAGCTGTTAGCGACCTTGTCAAGGGAAATCTCACTGCTCCAGTCATTTTTGCACTGGAGACAGAACCAAAACTGAGGGAGATCATTGACTCTGAATTTGGTGAAGAAGGTTCTTTAGACAAAGCGATAGAGTTGGTCCGTAAGTGTGGCGGTATAGAGCAATCTCGAGATCTAGCAAAAGAGAAGGCTGATTTGGCAATCCAAAATCTTCAGTGCCTTCCTCAGAGCAAGTTCAGATCCTCACTCGAGGGAATGGTGATGTATAACCTTGAAAGGATTGATTAGAGGTATTCATCTTTAAAGTCGAGCTTCATAAATTTTGCCTCCAGAATTAAGGAAAGGGTTAGTCCTAATAAAGCCACATATAATTTTAACTGCAGAATTGAAATGCATAGGTATTGATGTCTGCAATATGTTTTTCAATATTTGCTGTTTATACGGTATGTAACATTGCGCATGTAATCTTATTGCAAACCGGCTGAGGGAAAATAAAAAGGCTTTATAAATTTAGCAAGTAATAAGCATCGATTTGTACCTGTTTCTTTTTCTGTTTGTTCCTTGTTCTGTCTTCCATTTTGTGGAAATTTTCCCACACAACAGGAAAACCTTGGCTGTTGTTGTCAGATTATACTAGCTCTGTAGCTTTCTTTACTGATCACCTAAATGAATCAATAGGAAAATTTACAGTAGCAAACCAAGCATTATAGGTAAGTCCAGTGATCTTATTTCTGCAAAATTAATTGTTTTTAGTGGAACTGCAATATTAAGTCTTGTAATTCTTGAATATCGTTTGCTATCAGATATTTGTTCTCTACGTGGTTGCCATGTTAGGTTTGTTCCATATCATTTTGTCATTCATTTAATACAATTTTTTCGGATAAGAAGTGCATTTTAAGTCCTCCCTCTCTCTCTCATCTCGACTAAGTTTTGCATCAACATCTGTACTTCAAGACAAACTAAAAAGATGAGCTTGTAGCCTCCCGCCAAAAAATTCCTGCGTGTTTATCTACGCTATTTCACCATGTAGATGTGCACATAAAAGGACAGTTTGGATTAATTACAAACAGCTTGAATTTAAAATTGTTGAAATTGAGAATATCAATAATTCTAAATTACGGATTTGAATTGTGATAGGAGAAAATCAGAATTCGCAATTTCGCAGCGGAATTGGTTGGGCTCACCCTGCATGTGGAAACAGTAAAACCCGTTGGAAATTGCGTGAGGAAATGAGCAATCCTCACCATTCCGCCCCGATTCGTTCCAGTCGCCCACCCTACACCTGTGAGAGCTTCGTTCCCATCGCCATCATCCCGTGAGCTTCGTCCCCATCAGAGATCTTCTTCCAGTGAGGCCGTGGGGCTACATTCCCGTGAATTTTCTTCCGGCGACGCCATGAGGCTTCGTTCCTGCAGGGCTTCTTCCGGCGAGGCATCTTCCCGTGAGTCAACAGAGCTCCGGCTTCGATCATCTCCTCTTCTTCTTGCCAGCCTCCAAGTCCTCCGATCATCTCCTCTCCAGGTTCCTTGCCGTCACACAGCTCCCTCGCTGGCTTCGATCCCGTCACCCATCTTCTTGTGATCTTACAACAGAGAGCTTTGTTCGGCTTCTTCACGCGCCGTCCCTTCTTCCGCCCTGCCTCCAGGTCCTCCGATCATCTCTGTACAGGTTCGCTTCCATCTCGATCCTCTCCGATTTCGTTGCTTCTCCAGTGTTCTGCGGAAATTTTTGAGGCTGATTGCAGAGTTTTGAAATGAGTATAATATCGACTTGTTTCATTTATTGAATGAGTATAGGAGCAGAATCATTTGAAGATATTATCATTTGTTCCTCATCTGATACATGTAGTTTGGTTGAAGCGAGCAATTGGTTGTCCAATCATCTGTTGTGGTTTTCACGATCTTCATGTTGTCTGCATTGAGTTGCTTCTAGCTCTGTTCCATTTTCAGAAATTTATTTTGTGTTGGTATCTCTATTTGGTTGTTATTTTGACTGCTTTCTAGTTTTCCTTATGAAGTCATCCTGAAAATTTTGAAGGGCCATCTTCAATAGTTTTTTAGCAGAACAGGAGAGGCTATCTACAATATTGATAAATGAAAATTTCAGACATTTAGGAATTTAAAATTGTGAAATCATAGTAAAGTATGCTAAGAATTTTCATTAGAAATTGTTTGGCAAAGCACGATTACAATAATCATTAGGGTTTTTTTTTTTGTGTGAACAAGTATTTTATTATGTTACTTGTGCTTTATTATAACTCTATTTATCTTTCTTTGCTAAAATGTTTATTTTTTTTGTAAGGGATGAAATTTTTTAAACTTGAAGATGTCAACTCCTAATCGATGACTAATTCAATAAGTCAAAATTTGGGTCTTATTATTGTTGAGACACAAAGAAATGCAGAAGAAACTCAAAGATTGAAATTATCGAGGACACATAAATATCATAAGAGTTGGTCAAAGAGGAAATCTCAATTCCTCATTAGATTCCTAGCCGACCAAGTGCAGGCCGGGTTGAAATAAGATAAGGATTCCAAGCTGCCCATGTTTGTGGTAACAGCTGCTACTGCTGTTAATGTTTAATTCAACAGTAATGTAACTGTTGGCTTTATGGTGTCTCGAATCTGGATTTTCCGGATAGTCTTAATTATATTAAGAAAATATTTAATGGGTCTAATCCTTATATAGATTTATCTTCTACTAGAAGTCTTAAATTAGTAGAAGTCTTATTTGAGTCAGTCTTCTACTTTGACTCAAACATCATTAGGCCACATCTATAAATACACCATTGATGTAAGAGTTTCAAATAGAAAAAGAGAGGGAGAGTTGGTGATATTGGAGTTTCGTCTCCGTCGTTGTAATCTTCTCTTTTCTCTTCCTCATCAATACAATATTCTCTGAATCGTCTTCCCATATATATTTCTTGTGTGCTATCTTTTCCTCTTTTCTATTTTTCCTCTATATTGTGAATTGTGGTGGACATCGATATTTTCCGCAACAAGTGGCATCAGAGCTTGGTTCAATATGTCTACTACGAAGTTCGATATAGAGAAATTCAATGGAAAGCAAGGATTTCCTATTTAGCAAGCAAGAGTTCGTGCAATTCTTATTCAACAAGGGTTGAGACACACATTGGAGGACGTCAAGCCTGAAGATGTCACCGAAAGTGTCTGGGAAAACCAAAAGGCCAGCGCACATAGCACAATCATCCTCAGTCTTACCGATGAGGTACTCTATCCGTTTCTTGATGAAACATCACCTTCAGAGTTATGGAAAAAGCTGGAGAAACAGTATATGAGTAAGTCTATCTCAAATCGAGTTTATTTAAAACAGAAGCTTTTCAATTTTCGAATGACAGAAGGTACGAATATAGTTGATCATCTTAATGCTTTCAATAAACTTGTCTCTCAATTGTTAAGCATTGATGTTAAAATTGAAGATGAAGACAAGACAATTATTTTATTATCGTCCTTACCTCCTTCTCTTGAGAATCTTAAAACTACTCTCATGTATGGGAAAGGATTTGAAATTTGACGATATTTCTGCTGCCCTTCTATCTAATGAATATTTGAAAAAGATTGGAGGGGATGTGTCACACTCAGAAGCATTAATTGTCAGAGGTCGTACCAAAGAAAGATCAAGGACAGGTCGTTCTAGATCCAAATCCAAAGAAATAAATTGCAGGTATTGTAAGAAGATGGGACATGCAATTAAAGATTGTTGGAAGCTCAAAGTAAAGAAAGAAAGAGAATCTCAATCTAAAGAGCAAGCCAAAGAACAAGTTTCAGTTGTTGAAGAGAGTTCTGATGATAATTTGGGTAACGTTCTCTCTATTAGTTCTAATTTTGATCGTTACCATGATATTTGGATTCTTGATTCTGGTTGTTCTTATCACATGTGTCCTAATAAGGATTGGTTTGAAAACTACACGCCTTATGATGGTGGTTTAGTTTTGATGGGTAATAATAATCCATGCAAAACTGTTGGAATTGGAACAATCAAAATTAAGATGTTTGATAATATTATTAGAACTCTTACTGATGTCAGACATGTTCCTGATTTGAAAAAGCATTTGATCTCTTTGGGTGCTATGGATTCTGCTGGTTATAAGTATTCTGCTGAAGGTGGAGTTCTTAAGATTGCTAAAGGCTCATTGATAGTAATGAAGGGCTTAAAGCATGGAAATTTATATGAGTTAGTAGGAAAAACCGTTGCAGGTGGAGTAGCAATTTCTCAGTATTCTTCTTCTTCTTCTTCTTCTTCTTCTTCTTCTTCTTCTTCTTTTGATATGACTCAATTATGGCATATGTGTCTCGGTCATATGAGTGAGCAAGGTTTAAATGAGCTCAACAAAAGAAAATTACTGAAAGGTCTCAACTCATGCAAATTGGATTTCTGCGAGCATTGTCTCTATGGTAAACAGTCCAAGGTAAAGTTTAACACTGGTATTCATTACACTAAAGGCTTAATTGATTATATTCATTCTGATGTGTGGTGCTCTCCTATTCCATCAAAATCTGGTGCTCGTTATTTTGTCAGTTTTATTGATGATTTTTCCAGAAAAGTGTGGATTTATTTTTTGCATCACAAAGCCGAGGTGTTTTCTGTTTTCAAACGGTGGAAAACTTCAGTTGAAAAAAGGACTGGCAGAAAAATCAAATATCTCAGAAGTGATAATGGCGGAGAGTACAAATCAACAGAGTTTCTCAAATTCTGTGAAGATGAAGGCATCAAGCGTCACTTTACCATTCCAGGAAAACCTCAACAAAACGGTGTGGCTGAAAGGATGAACAGAACCTTGTTGGAGAAAGCACGTAGTATGCTCAGTACAGCTAATCTTGATAAAGATTTTTGGGCAGAAGCAGTCAATACAGCATGCTTCATTGTGAATCGCTCTCCTCAAACAGCCATTAATTGCAAGACTCCTGAAGAAGTATGGACTGGTCATCCTGCAAATTATTCTTCTTTAAAGATTTTTTGTTGCCCTACTTATGTGCATGTTGTCAAGGATAAGTTAGATGCACGTTCCAAAAAGTGTATTTTCCTGGGTTATGCCAAAGGCGTCAAAGACTATCGTTTGTGGGATCCTACTATTTCAAATGTAATTATTGAGAGAGACATAGTATTTGATGAAAGTGGTATGCTAAAATCTCTCAATAAAGATCCCAATGATATAATGCAAGTGGAGGTGGAGCATGTAATTCCTTCAGAAGAAGATATTCAGGGTATGCCCAACTCTCAAGAAAATCTTAAGAATCAAATTTCTGAAAAGACTCCACTTCGAAGATCTCAAAGAAAAATAAAGCCACCTGAAAGGTATGGTTTTGAAGATATGGTAGCTTTTGCTTTAGTTACTGACAATGGTGATCCTTCCTCTTATAAAGAAGCAGTGCAGGATAAGAATTCTTCTCAGTGGCAAGTTGCTATGAATGAAGAGATGGATTCTCTTCAAAAGAACCATACTTGGGATCTGATGAAATTACCAAAAGGTAAAAGAGCAATTGGTTGCAAGTGGGTATTTCGAAAGAAAGAGGATTTCTCTGAGATAGATGGTGTTAAATTCAAGGCCCGTTTAGTTGCAAAAGGGTATTCACAAAAGGAGGGTATTGACTTTAATGAAATTTTCTCTCCTGTGGTTAAACACACATCTATTCGTTTTCTACTTGCTTTAGTTGCTTTTCATAATCTTGAGTTAGAATAGCTTGATGTCAAAACTGCCTTTCTGCATGGAGAATTAGAAGAACAAATTTTTATGCAACAGCCTGAAGGGTTCATCCAAGAAGGCAAAGAAAATTTTGTTTGCAAGTTGAACAAATCACTTTATGGTTTGAAACAGTCTCCAAGGCAATGGTATAAAAGGTTTGACAGTTTTATGCTGGGTCAAGATTTCATCCACTGCAAACATGATTGCTGTGTTTATTTTAAGATGCATGCCAATAACTCATTTATTATATTGCTTCTTTATGTTGATGATATGCTTATCGCTACTCAAGACATATCTCTACTGAATGATTTAAAGTTTAAAATGAAAAAGAAATTTGAGATGAAAGATTTAGGTGCTGAAAGGAAGATTCTCGGTATGGAGATTGATTGAGATCGAAAGCATGGAAAATTATGGTTTAAACAGAGCAAATATCTCGAGAAGATTATTTCTCGTTTTCACATGC
This sequence comes from Trichopus zeylanicus subsp. travancoricus, assembly GCA_005019695.1. Taxonomy (NCBI): domain Eukaryota; kingdom Viridiplantae; phylum Streptophyta; class Magnoliopsida; order Dioscoreales; family Dioscoreaceae; genus Trichopus; species Trichopus zeylanicus. The sequence goes on from RXID01011096.1 coordinate 195,594, forward strand.
AGAATTCAAAATCCGTCAGTATTCCTTTGGCATCTCACTTCAAGCTTTCTTCAGCTCAACAATGTCCTTCTACAGATGAAGAGCATGCATACATGGAGAACATCCCATTTTCAAGTGCTGTTGGAAGTCTAATGTATGCTATGGTATGCACAAGACCTGATATTGCACAAGCAGTCAGCGTTGTTAGTCGTTACATGGCAAATCCAGGAAAAGAGCATTGGCAGGCCATGAAATGGCTATTAAGATATATTAAAGGTACTCTTAATATTGGTTTATATTTCGACAGGAACACAGTGCAAGAGGCCAAAATTATTGGTTATATCGATTCAGACTATGCTGGAGACCTTGATCGACGCCGATCCCTCACTGGTTATCTTTTCACTCTTTGTGGAGGACCTATTAGTTGGAGGTGTACCTTACAGTCAACTGTAACATTATCTACAACAGAGTCTGAGTATATGGCAGCTACAGAAGCCGTCAAAGAAGCCCTATGGCTAAAAGGTTTGGCAAGTGAAATTGGTTTTTCTCAACATGTTCTTCCTATTTTTTGCGACAGTCAGAGCGCCATACACCTTGCGAAGAACCAAATGTATCATGCCAGATCAAAGCATATAGATGTCCGATTTCATTTTATTCGGGATATTATTGAAGACGACGAGATTTCTTTACAAAAGATTCATACTTCAAGAAATCCTGCAGATATGTTGACGAAGGTGATTCCGATTGATAAGTTCAACCTCTGTTTGGACTTGATCAATATTCAAGGTTGTTGATCCTACCCTAGGAGGTAATGGCAAAGACATCTATTGAAGATTTAAATTCAGAGAATAAGATGATTCGAGCCAAGGTGGAGATTGTTGGCTTTATGGTGTTTCGAATCCGGATTTTCCGGATAGTCTTAATTATATTAGGAAATTATTTAATGGGTCTAATCCTTATATAGATTTATCTTCTACTAGAAGTCTTAAATTAGTAGAAGTCTTATTTGAGTCAGTCTTCTACTTTGACTCAAACATCATTAGGCCACATCTATAAATACACCATTGATGTAAGGGTTTCAAATAGAAAAAGAGAGGAAGAGTTGGTGATATTGGAGTTTCGTCTCCGTCGTTGTAATCTTCTCTTTTCTCTTCCTCATCAATACAATATTCTCTGGATCGTCTTCCCATATATATCTCTTGTGTGTTATCTTTTCCTCTTTTCTGTTCTTCCTCTATATTGTGAATTGTGGTGGACATCGATATTTTCCGCAACATGTAACTGCCAATAATATCGATAGTCATTATAGAATCTTGAAAAAGCACATAATAATAATCACCAAATTAAAAGAGTATAGTAGAGTGGACTGGAATGACATTAATAAAATGATCATCGTTATTGAATAAGTATATATTGATATCAAAATTGTACGCCAAAATAAAAACTTATGATACAAAATTAATTTTTTAGTTTTGAAAAATTACATATTTGTGTATTTGACCAAAATGAGTTATGCATAAGATTAAAGACTATGAGCAATTCCTAAATAAACTAATTTGGTTGTATGATGAGTTATTCCTTATTTGGTTTCAGGAAAAAACTAAATTTTTTATATCTAAAATCATATGACAAAATGTTTCATCTACTCATTAATTTTTTACACATTTTTTAAAATTTCAATACGTATAAATTAACTATTTTTAATTTAAAATATATTTTACTGATTGAATAATTTTTAAAATTTTTTTTCTATTTTTTTAACATGTCAATTAATATAAATATGCAACTTTAATATTATTTTTATTTTTAAAGACCAAAATATATTCCATTAGTTTACAAATTTAATATTTATATTTATTTAAAAAATAAATATAAATAAAATTAAATCTAGGGATAATCTCATTTATTTAAAATTGCGTCATTATATTCCCAATTTCAAATCTAATCAAAATTTAAAAATTAATGAAATTTATTAATTTCTATTGATATTCTAAACAATTAAATTTATAAAATTGAGAGAATTAATTATTTCTCTTTTTTATTTTAAAAATATATTCAAACACTAAAATTTATCAGTCGACCAAATTTTTTTATTTTTTAAAATTAGTTGAATCAGTAATTTACCCGATTGCGAATCCGAAACTGATCGAAACATCCCCGAAATCGAGTGAACAAATAAAGATCCAGTTATGTACTGTACGATAAAGGAGAAGTAGCGAGGAGTGGAGAATGGACACGGATCCAGAATCAGAGCTGGGTGGGCACATGTGGCCACACGAGATGACAATCCCACCACCCTGCTCCTCCCACGGCTATGCACCGGGCCCCGCTGGCACGATGCACGGGACACCGTGCACATAGGTGTTTGTGTTTTTGCCTCTACAGGATCCTTGCGATAGAGGGTCACGAGTTCTCTGAGACGATGGACGTTGAATCTTGGATATATAGCGCATATGGGGCTCATGTGAGCGCAGGATCCTGCGCACACGACCCGCTCGGCTTTGTCCCAACTTCCGTGCCTGCGGCTTGACGTAGAAGTTATGACATAGTTGGCTGTGTATCGGCACCAGGGTTCCTCGGATCACAGCCCGCTCCCACAATTAATGCGGCGTCAAATGAAATCACCGAAAGACGATGGTAATGACAAACACATGCAACATAAAAATTAACATATTGCCCGATCAAATTTACTCCGCTTCTTCGTTCCCCTGTCTAAACAAGCCAATTAATGTTGCTCACCCAGCATCAATACAAACAGCAGATGATTCCTGCCTAAAATCGAGTTGGCTCATGGCTCTGAAACGATGTCTCAGGAACTTCGCTCGACTAGAGACAAAGATGGTCTTTCCAGAATTCCAGAACGAGTCAGCAAAGTCTACAGATGAGTAATGAGCTCTGCACCATCCGCTAGATGTTCAGCGCGAGCCTTGGTGACGTTGGTGTTGTTCGAGGGCGCAATGTACGATATCAGCTCCATCCAAAAATCTGCCAATACCTTCCACCGCTGAACCTCGTATTCAATATCCAGCAGCAATTGCTGCCCCAGCTTTGCACCTTTCTCTACAAGCGTCACAGGGGATTCCTCGATCATCATCGTCCTAATCAACTTGTTGTCCATTTATTTGCAACCGTCGAGAAACACCCGTGCTTCGGATACCACTTTCTTGAAGATGCATGTGCTAATGTACTTGTGATCACGCAGCAAATCTAGGACGCAGACCACCAAGTAAGCACAATAGTTTGACAAGCTACACGCGACAACACGCTGATCATTCTCGTTTTGTTGGGCCTGTGATTTCTTGGATTTTGCCTCAATGTCACAAAGAGCAGTGGCAACATACCATGTTAAGATTGTATGGATGATTGTCTCAAGCTGGGATGCCCATGAGAGCAGTTCTCTAACTCCATTTCGCTGCAGAGATGCTTCTCTGTTGGTCAACCGTCCATCGCTGGCTTTTAGACAACACAGAATCAGGATCCTGGCTTGGTCAGCTTAATTGGATGGCTCTCCTTTTCCCTTCAGGAACCTGATTCTTGAAAATATAGCTGAAGATGGAAGGATTGTAGTCATAGGATTCAAGAAGCGAGTACTGCTTGAGCTTTTCCCGCCAATGCTTCAGAATCGTCCGACGGCAAGCAAAGCTTATCAACTTTCCAGCAAATGCATTTCTCTGCAAGAACGGCTCCTCCACATACTTGCACAGCAACAGCACATTCATCCGGTCAAAGAAGATGAAACTGACGAACTGCCAAACCTCTGAGATCGTAATCGAGAACACCACGAATAAGGTAACAGGTATATAAAACACTACTCCATTGAAGACAAGGTGCCGCTGGCAATCTGTTGTGGGTTCAAAGGCAACCACGAACCACGCAACGTAGCAACATGACGCTAGGCCCGTGAGCAGATCCATAAAGGTGAAATAAATCTTCATGGTGCTGTTGAAAAAGAGGGTGTTGATGACACAGCCGAACTCTCCTCGAACGCCTGAGTCGTCATAAGCATCCGGCAGGAATAGCTCAAAAAGGTAAGCGTACTTGGTGTAGAAAAAATCACTCTCAATGCTCTCTCCAGATCGTCGTCATTCGAGAGAAGCCCCCGAAGAACGAAATCCCTGGTTTTCTCCAATCCAGCTTCTGCGATTGGGTATCCGGCGAATCGTCTTCTTAGTAGCTTGTACAGAGCATAGGAGAGACAAACGTCGTTTCAGTCGCCTGTGGAGCTTAGCGGTGCACCTTGGCATGCCCAAATTTTGTGGATGGTGATAAATCTTGTCGGTGATCTTCAACTTCATGCGGTAGTCCGGCGGCCTAGCTTCCACTTTCTTCCTGTCTTCTCCTCTCACCAAGTACTTGTATCCCTGCATGTTGGCAGGATCCAACCCGTGTTGATCAACATCATTTGGTTTGTCCTTGGAAGGGTCTGCTTGGATCACGGTTTTAAATATTGGCCCGAAACCAAAACGGTTCGGCTTGGATTACAGTTTTCGTTTGGGTTTCGACCTTTGTTGAAACGTTTCGAATTTTTTGTTTTCGGTTTTAATGCTATTTATATTTAGATATAATATTTATTTTTTATATTAATTATATATTAAAATTTTTATTTAACTTAAGTGGTTAAAGCTTTAAATTTCTTCCAAGAAAACAAAAGTTCAAATTTTCCTTGTTATAATTTTTTTTTTCCATATTTAAAATATTTTTTAATCAAAATTTTTTTATTTAATAATTTTTTAAAAATATATGTATATAAATTAATTGTATTACGTGATAATTAATAAATTACATATATATCAATGATATTTTAATAATAAGTTAAATTTATTTATGTTAATTTTTAACTTTTAATTATATTCATATTATTTCTTGTATATATTTTTATTTTTTATACAAAAATATATAAAAAAAATAAATTATACATGTGATTAACTATCAAAATTAATTTATATTAATTAAAATAATATTTAATCTTATGGTAAAATTTGTTATAAATTATTTTAAAATTTTAAAATTTTAAAAAAAAAATTAAAAACTTTATCATATTTTTTAATTTGAAGTAAAAATATAGTTAAATTCTAATCAATAAATAATTAATAATTAAAAAATATCTTAATCGAAACCGAAACGAGAATGATTTTGACTGAAACAATCAAAACAGTGAAAACATATTGATTTTTTTAAATATCGAATAGAAATTCAAAACCTTGGTTTGGCTTGGAGAACAAAATGGAGGAGTAAATTTTGTAGGGCAAAGTGATGGGAATTCAAAACCTTGGTTTCACTTGACCATCACTTTCCAAATGGCGTCTTGACTCTGGGCCCTTGAAAAGGGCCACGGGCTAGGCTATTGGGCTTTGTCTTGAGGTTCACTAGGTCTCATTTGGTTTGAAATTAAGATCAGGATCAGCTTATTTCAGAATTTTTTTATAAAATTAATATTACTTATTTTACACTATTTATTAAATTAAATTATTTAAAAAAAATAATTAATTTTTCAAACTTTAAAATATTGAAACGTTAATTTTAATAAAAAAATATTAATTTATAAAAATAAGTCACTAGTCTTGATCCTAATTCTAATCCTGATTTCGAATCAAACAGTATCCACCGAATTTGGATAAGGTTTTATCAGTCTAATAATAGTGATTTTTTATTTTTTTTAAAGAAAAACCAGCAATAAAACCAATTATGAGGATGTGTTTGTCGTTACATTATCGTTCAATGATTTCATTTAATGCCCATCAAAGGCCTCAAGATAAACACAGGAGCGAGAGGCAAGGTCTAAGAATAGTTTGATTCGAAAGAATCTCAATGAGCATACTAAATTTTAATACAATCAGTAATTTTAATTATATTAATTAATGAGATTAATAAGTAAATATTTAGAATTAATATAACTAATAACTAATATCATATATTTTAATATTATTTTAAAAATTAATCATATTAATTAGTGGATATTTGATGGTAAAATATTCCTAGAAACAAGCAGCCGCGTTAATTACCGGAGCGGGCCAGATATGAAGCGCCCTGGGCGCTGATACGCAGCCGAATATAGTACAACTTCTAGGTTCAGGCGCAGGCCTGGAGCCTCGAGGGTGGAGGGAGCCAATTGCCGAGCAGATTGTGTGCGCGGGATTCTTCGTTCACATCGGGAGCGCGGTGAGCCCCCCATATGCACTGCATCAATGCCCCCCTCGTCAAAGTGAGAGAGTGCGCTCCTTCTCTGGGGTTCCTGCAGGGCAAAGAAAAAAATGAAAAACACAAACGCTTGATGCGCCCGGTGTTTCACCACCGGGGTCCGGCACATGGCCATGGGCGGAGCAGTTTTGTGGGGCTCTCATATGACCGCATGTGCTCACCAGCCCTGTTTCTGCCTCCGTACTCCTCTCTTTTGCTTCTCCATTTTTGGAGAATTAGCCGCATAATATACATTCTGATTTGTACTTTTTTTTCGAAACTCACCAACATGGTGAAATATTTTACCTGTAGACGTACTGGAAAGATTACAGATTCATCTTCTGTTACATTCCATAAAAAAGCTCAGGAAGACTGCACCGTTGTCTCACGGAGAGGAAGGGATGGAACCATGACACATAGGGAAAGGGACAGGAGCTTGGGGAGGTTGGGTGGGAGGCAGGCAAAAAGCAGCAGTGTCTTGGGAGCACACATACCAATCACGGAATGGAATGGAGTCAGAGCAGGAAGGAGGCAGCAGCAGCAGTATAACAGTAGTAGGAGGCACATGCAGAGCGGTGTGCTGTTGGCTTACTTGGTTCACATTCACATGCATGCCTCCACGGCCCACAATCTGGCTTCCTTCCCCTTGCCAGCTTCCCAACTCTGCTTGTGGTCCTCCTTCCCTACTTTCTTTACTTAATGATAACATTCATGAGTACTAATGTTCAATTGTTATATAAAAAAAATCCATTACTTCAATTTTTTTTTTTTTTGAATTTTGGAAGCTAAATTAAAATAAAAAACAGTTACAATCAAGCTTGGTTCAGCAGCTTCAGCTACGCTTGAAGGAACTCAGACTGTCCAAACAAATCTATTGAATAAAGTCACACTAAATCGAAAGCAATTACCAACTTCTAAACTCTCCTCAGAAACAATCAAATAATCGAAAGCGGTGAAACTCAAATGCACTTCACTCCCCTCGACTCAGTTTAAAAGCCAACTTCCAAAGCAACCAAACAAACCCTAACTTCGGTTATTTTTTTTTCCAGCAGAAGGGATTCCACCATCACCCTCTTCCTCCTCTAATCGTACTCCTCTCCGCCACCTTCTCGCCAAAACTCAATGGAGAAGAAGACCAAGCCCACCACCATGAAACAGACAGCTATTGTTGACGACACCATCTTGGAGAGAAGAAGAAGGATCAAGCTGGCCGCGGAGATCGGCCTCGCCGATTCGTCCCGGGGCAGGCACTGCAGCCGGTTTTTGCGCCGCCGTATAATGAAAGGATGCTGCAAGGAGGAGGTGAATTTGGAGAGCAGAGGGGCGAAGGAAGAAGAAGGGGCAGTAGTAGTAGCAGGTGAAGTGGGGGAGATAGAGAGGAGAGTGAGGACGCTGCAGAGGCTGCTGCCGGGAGGCAGGGCGCTGGGGATGGAGAGGTTGTTCGAGGAGGCGGAGGATTATATCGAGGCGCTGGAGGAGCAGGTGGCTGCCATGAGGGCGCTTGCTGCTGTTCTTGATGTGTTGGAGAAGAAGAGGAGGATGATGGGTGGTTGACAAAGTTCTTTTTCTTCTTCTTCTTCTGTTTGTTGAGTTTTTGGTTTTGATTCTAGGTGTAGTTTGATGAGACGGAGAGAGAGAGGAAGAGCAAGGGTAGAATTAGGAAGTGATAATTCTTTCCCTTTTTGGTGTAATTAGCTTTTATGTTTCTTTCTTTGTTGTTGCTGCTACAATGGATTGATTCATGTCATAGGATTTTTTTTTTTCTATTTTTTTCTGAAGATGTGATGCTGGAACTTCGATTTAGCAAGCTTTTCAGAACATAAGAGATGCCTGCTCGAAGTTTGAATCTTTGTCAATTGTGAGAGTGAACTGCGTGGTTGATAATTTTCCGAGTTTTTTTTTTTTTTTTTGAGATTATGAGCATGTGATTTTGTAGAAAGATGCCAATGCCAGTTCACCAATGCAACAATTTGGGCGAGCAATAATTGTAGTTGGATAAAAAAGATAATAAGATTTTAAAAAAAGAGTTTTAGTAAATAATCAACCGTGTTATTATGAATTTACACAAAATTACTTTTCTTCGATTATTATTAATAAAAAATTATTTATCTTATAATATAAATTTATAAAAAATTATATCGATTAAAATATTCAAAAAAAAATTTTAATTTGGTTTTATTAGTTAAAATTAACATAAAAAGTTCAAATTATTCTCATTTAATTTAAATTTAAATAAATATTAAATTAATATAAGCAATAATTTATTTTATTCAATTTTCATCAGAGTTCGGTTATTCAACTTTATAAAATTAAAAAATTAAAAATTTATTATATAAACCGATTATTTGAAATAAAATCAAATAAAAATAATTTCATCTTTTATATACAATTTAATTGTTAAAATCATAATATAAAATGAGTAATTTTTTTATTGATAGAAATAAAATAGGTAATTTTTTGTATAAATTTTTTTTAAAAAACCTAATGAAAAAAGAACGCGAGAATCGTGTTCTTCTCGTAGCAGTCAATGATTTGCTACGAGATTTTCCGAGCCCTAATTCCGTGACCAAAACGACAAACTTTAGGTGGGCTTGGCTGGTCGACTTCGGGTGTTGTATGTATGACCACAGCCATGGGCCTAGGGTCGAGCGCCTGGCCCATTTACAAGGATGCTTTCGCGGAGATAATAAGATAAATAGCATTAATCAGCGGCAACTAATTGTCCAAAACTAAAAAGAAAATACATGTAAATCGGCAAAGGATGCTATTATCGAGGTGGCCGCTGTGAATGCATGAATGCGGCATGGGGCCCATAGGCCCGAACTCATTCCCCCTCAAAGAGGACAAATCGTACGGCCTTTATTAACTTGATAGCCAAGGGCCAAAAAACACGCGGTAAAATATTTTTTCATATGAAAAACGTGCAAAATTAGACCCAAATTTCTTTGTACGACTTTGTTTATTTATTCATTTATTTATTGGTATCAAATTTAATCTAATTTCGATTGCTGAGTGTCTACGACAATAGTCAAATCTAACTTAACTTACTGGTATTTTTAATTTTTTTAAAAATAATAAAAATAAAAATATACTATATTATTATCATTATTTATTACCGAATAAAAGAGAAAAATAGAGCCATGGCTTCGATGGTCTGGTGCCAACAATTGAAGCCACAAATACTTTGGGTCCTTGCCAAATTGCAAAATCACGATAATTGGGAGGTTCCTTTTATTTTAATTTATTGCTAATATACTCTACATCACGAGTGATGCATGTGATGATGATGCCGATTGGAAGGCATCAGTGTGCGGCGGGATTCTGGTCCCTTCATTGGAAGGCATCGCGTTGACGAAAAATAGGGGCATTTGATTCGGGGAGCGAGCAAAATGTGTTCCACGAGAAACTGAAAATTAAAACATTTTTGTAAGAAAATAAAGAATAATTAGAAGAAATTGGATGGTAGGGCGGTTGGCGTCAAGCAGATCGATTTTTACTAAAATTTCCTAATTTCGAAAAAAAAAAGGGCCAGATGAATTTAGTTTGGAAGAGATTTCGGTTGGTCGGAGTCGGAATTTGGCTTGTCGCGTTCATCACCGACTTGATTCAACCAACTGATGCTGTATATATATATATATATATATATAATTCGTACGAAATTATTAATAAAACTATACGGAGAATATTTTGCGATTTGTGAAACTTGGAAGGTTCGTGACGCGTCCAAAAAAGCATTATTTCGGGTTAAACAACCAAAAAAGCATTTTAAAGATGAGCCGGAGCGCATTAAGCGTGATGCGTGTGGTTAGCTGTTTTTTTTATTAATTTATATTTCCTATTCGATGGATTAGCATTTTGGGTTGCTGTGCAGCAGTGACCTAATAAATAATAATCGAATGACACGTCAGCGCGCGAACCATTTTGGCAGAGTCGAGGCTCCAAGCCAAGAGGACTCTGCTAAACCAGTCTCCATAAAAATCATTTAGGGTGCTTTTGGTACGGGGTCAGAGCTAAGCTGACTCCGTCCAGACCAGATTATTTTTCAAATACAAAAAATTTGACCACACTAATATTATTTTATTTATTTTAATTTTAATCATGTTTTGATTAAAATACTCTCACTTGATCTGAACCGTCGGATCTCGATCCAACGGCTCAGATCGGATAACAGCCGAATACCGTCACTTGATCTGAACCGTCGGATCTCGATCCGACGGCTCAGATCGGGTAACAGTAAAACCCGCGCTACGCGGGTGACCTCGAGCGAGCTCGGGCAGCCAGCTCCGCGCGCGAAATCAGGCGGCCGGCTCCGCGGGTGACCTCGGGCGAGCTCGGGCGCCCAGCCTCCGGGGGCGAGCTCTCGCGGCGGGCGAGCTCGGGCGCCCGGGCTCCGCAACGGAGCTCGGGCGGTCGGCTCCGCGCGCGAGCTCGGGTGGCTTCGTGTGCGATCTCCGCCGGAGAAGAAGATGAACAGTAATATGTACAGTACTCAATCGAGGGTATTTTAGTCAACAAAAAATTTTAACCATCTGTTAATCAGATTAGGGACCAAACGAGATTTACTTGACCACATTAGCGTTTTACGTTTTACCTCTTCTTTTAATCTTGACCTTGACCTTGACCCCATACCAAACGGACCCTTAGGAGTCTCCGGATACTAACCCGTTGATTATGTTATCATTGAGAGGCTAATCATTGGATTTAGTTGGTTTTAAAAGGTTAACAATATTTATCATGATCCTCGTCGTGTCCCTTTCATCACCAATCCAGACCATTGGTGGACATTAATTGGGCTTTGGGTAGGTGGTTGGACCACTCTAATCAACTAATCAAGTGCAATTTGAAATAATCGAATGGTTGTTTTCTTTGAAATTAATACAAGATTTAGACGGTCGGTGTGAAGGCTTTTGCCCTTGAAAAGGGATTAATAATAAGTGTTTAGTTATATGCCAAGCCAATAAACCATTAATTGCACCGAAAAATTGATATCTCTCGCATTCATCTTCTTGATTATTCGAAAAGGAGGTACAGAAAAAATAAAATAATTTTTTGGATATTTTTTTCTTCAAAGGCTCCTTTTATTTTTTTTCATTAATAAACAATTACGTCTAAGTTAAACATCAAAGTCCTATTTATTTTGGGATCAGATCAGGATCAGCTCGTTTCAGAATTATTTTTTTAATAAAATTAATATTTATTATTTTATATTATTATTAAATTAAAATATTATAAAAAATTAAATAATTTTTTGAGTTTTAAATTATTAAAGATTTAATTTTAATAAAAAAATTAATTTATAAAAATAGTTCGGTAATTTTGATCTTGACCTTACCCAACCAAATGGCCCCCAAGATTTTTTTTTTTCTTGGCGTGCGCCAAATAATGGATTGATTCGATTTGAGTTGGGCTTTGCTCAAAACGTTATCAAATTTTTGGCAACCAACAGAGATTTTGCATGCCGAATTTCTCTGCGTTATTTGCTCGTATTTTCAATTTGAAAATAATATCACAAAATAAGATTCAAAATGACGGCAATAATTATCCAACGGAAAACCTAACGGCCATTTTTTTGACCGCACGGTGCGGATCCTCAACCCGAAACCGCTTTCAGTTCAAACCACGCCAAATCCGAGTCGATCCGACCCCCGGCTATTTTACTATTTTACCCCCAAATTTTTCTGAAATTAACATCAATCGCTTATATGCGCCAACGTCCCCATTCCCCTCCCAATCCGGCCCCGGATTGGTGTTAGGAGACCTCCCCATTGTCCCTCTCCGCTCTCGATCTCCGATCTTTGATCGCTATCTGGGGATCGGAGCACCGGCACGGCGGCGGGGGCGATGCAGGAGGCGGCGGCGGCAGAGGCGGCAAAGTTGGCGCCTTTTCTATGATTTTGTTGTTGGCGAAGGAGGTGAAGGCTAGGGATCGCTCGAGGTGCTGGAGGGTCCGGGAGTGTATGACGGATTTGCTTCGATCTCTATGCTTCACGGAGAGGCGCGGCCGGGACTGCGGGTTGGTGATCCGGAGCAGGGGTAGGTGGGGTAAATGTGGGTGATTTCTCTGAGGATTTGATCTGGTTTTTGGTTATTTATCGGTGTTGAGGGTTTGAGTTTTTAGATTTTTTGAGAGGCGGTTGTAAGATTTAAACTTTGGGTGTTTGGATCTGGGACCTCTGGAGAAAGATGCAGCAAGAGCAGAGAAAGAAGGTCTGGGATTGTTTACCTGTTTCTTGACTCCTCCTTGGCTGCTGAATCCGTGTTTGTTTTATTGTGATTTGGACCCCTGGATGATATATTATTGTGATTCATTGCATTTTTTATCTAACAGCATGGATACTATGATTTCACGAGAAAGGTTCGTGTTTTCTTTTTTCTCACGAAAATATTTTTTTTTTGGGTTTCCGTTGATTTTGGATTCGCTTTCTGAGGGTTCTTTTGCGTACTGAGGTTTCATTAGCTTGATTGGTTCTTTTATTGAACACACAACTGCTCCGTTTGGCGACCTGGCTCTGTCTGGCACAAGCAGATCTAACATTCCTTCCAATTTCCATATTATTTTCAGAAATTTAATTGCTATATTTATGTTCTTACTAATTACTGATAAGTGACAGGTTCTATAATTGGGCTTCATGATATTTATTAGAACTTGTAGTTTGATATGTCATAATGAATAGACAATAATTGCATCACATTACGTTGACAGGTGGGTTGATAGAGACATATTGGACCTACTCATCCCCAGTTTCAGCTAGGTGTTTTTGATGGGAAGAAAAAATCGACTCTGTGGAATTGTTACTTGAGCCAATGTTTCATAACTTCTTTTGGCCATACCTTTATAATTCCACATGGATATTACCTCCAAGCATTTTCTTGCTGTTTGTTTTCTATTGATGTAGTAATCAAATCAGTTGAAATCTGATATGGAGATAATGAATCACGTTTCATTTGGGTGTGTCAGTGATATTGCCTCGTAAGATTAGGGTAAAAATTAAACTGCAGTTTTTTATTGTAGAATTGGCTAAGGCTTCCCTATTGAACTTTTAAAGTTTCGTTGGACTATGAGATTTCTTATGATTTTGTGATTTATGCTACATGATTCCTTTGATCTCCACAATCTCCATGATGTAACGTGTTGCTGTTGGTAATTTGTGTCACTGTTGTGCTTTTTTGTCTTCATTGTAGGCCTTTGTTTTACCTAAAATAGTAAACGTGCGCCTATGTTTTTTTCACTGTTGGACTGGGTGCATTCTTTTGTAATGCTATGGTTTTTCATGTATTGTTGCTATTTCATTTTGCCTTAAGTCTTTATTGGCATGTATTTTGACAAAAAGTATTTTTTTTATGCTTCTGCAGAATACACCAGAGATGGACTTTTTCACAGAATATGGTGAAGCTAATAGATACAAAATTCAGGAGATCATAGGAAAAGGGAGCTATGGAGTTGTGTGTTCAGCTATTGATACACAAACTGGAGAGAAAGTGGCAATCAAGAAGATTCATGATATCTTTCAACACATCTCTGATGCTGCCAGGATTCTCCGTGAGATAAAGCTTCTCAGGCTTTTAAGGCACCCTGACATTGTAGAGATCAAGCACATTATGCTACCTCCTTCAAAAAGAATGTTCAAAGATATCTATGTTGTCTTTGAGCTCATGGAGTCAGATCTTCACCAAGTCATTAAGGCTAATGATGACTTGACTAAAGAACATTATCAATTTTTCCTTTATCAGATGCTCCGTTCTCTGAAATATATACACACAGGTGCAGCCTATTTTCTGTTTGTTGAAGTTAGTTGAATGTCGGGGTATTAAACATTTGATACTAGACATATTGCATCAGTTTCTATATTTCACATTTTTGTTAAGCTGCTTCGATTTGTATTTCCTATATGGATAACAATAGCCAAATGCTGCTCATTTAGGTACTCTATAGCTCTATTTTGCACCTGTGATGATTCCATGTGCCATCCTGTCTGAAGTTTTCCTTACACGTAGGCTTCAAGATGGTTGGACATTCTTCTGGCATGCTGAACATTCATTTCATTATCATTGCTGTTTGAAATTCTCTTATACATCACATCTTTGACATTTGATGATTTTTTTATTTCTATTTTGAGCCATCTTACCCATATTGTTATTCAATAGTGTAAATTGACAACAGAGATCATCTGCACTCTTTAATGCTGAAGCCTTGTGAAATGCAGCTAATGTATACCATCGGGATCTAAAGCCTAAGAACATACTTGCAAATTCAAACTGTAAGCTCAAAATTTGTGACTTCGGATTAGCAAGAGTTGCATTCAGTGATACTCCCACAGCAATATTTTGGACAGTAAGTAAAAAAAAAAAATTTTTCCATTATTTGTAAATATCTTCTAGAAAGTTTGCTAACATTAAGATGATATTCTCTAATTTTCAAGTTTAGCATGCCACAATAATAGCTTTTGCAACCTCTGATGCATTATTTTGTTTTCCAGGATTATGTTGCCACAAGATGGTATAGAGCACCTGAGCTATGTGGATCATTTTTCTCTAAGGTTTGTCCTCTTGGTCCATAATGCACTCATTTGCAATTTGCTGTACTTCCATATTGCTGTGCAATAAAATACCTAGTGAAAGTTCTCTAATTGGAGCTAGTAGTAGCATCTCAATAAGTTAGTGACATCTAATCTGTCCATGTACAAATGATAGTAGGCTGAAGTTGCTTTTATGCATTACCTTGAACATTGGCAAGAGGTCTGCTGATTTTAAAATGGCCATCCACTAGATTCTCGATGATGAGATTTGCATTCTGCTGTTTCTGAACATATGATAAAATTCATATTAGCTTTTCCCTGAATTGATACCATTTGAGTTGTATGTACTTCACTGCAGAATGTTTTGCATCACTTCGAAGGTGATGCTTACTATTTTTCCCTTATTAAATAGCTTATTCGACATTGGTGCAGGTCTTATTTCAGTTCTTCCTTTCTTTGTATGAGTTCTTGAAGCTTTCATTACCGGATGGTTGTGGAATGACTGACCTAAGGAAGCTATAATTTTGTATCCATGGTCATTTTTCAGTGACATAATTCAACAATATGATAAAGTGTTCCCTTAGGAGATCCATAGGTATGTTAGACTAGTTTTAGAAATACTAGTGCAATTTTAATTTTCACCAAATCTGCAATACAAATTCTAGTGCTTTCACGTCATCAATCTTCTCTGTCATCTAAACCTGTTCTTTGTTTCCTTGGGCAACTACTTTGTTCTCATATTTCGTAGTTATGACTTTATTTTCAATTATACACGAGGAGTAGAAGTTCTTCGCACCTTTTGCATTATATCCTTGTTTCCTTAACCTTGTGTGGTGCCCTTTGTTTGCTGTTATTAGTGCTAGTTTTGGCTGGTTTATTAGTTGTGTATGATTTGGAGGATGTTTACATAAAGTCAAGTCTTAAGAGCACTCTAATTTTTAGTAATTTAGAAAGCATGCTTGTTCAGGAAGGATTTTGACTCTCCTGCAACCTGAAATTTCATATCTTACAGGTACTGGTGTTTAATATGTTGATAAGCATATGCTACATTCTTTTATTTTCCTTTCACGAATTTGACATTGAATTGTACCTTTTGGGTTGCAGTATACTCCTGCTATTGACATCTGGAGCATAGGGTGCATTTTTGCTGAGATATTAACTGGGAAGCCTCTATTTCCAGGCAAAAATGTAGTCCACCAGTTAGATTTGATGACGGATCTGCTCGGCACGCCTTCCTTTGACACTATTTCTCGGGTATGATATTCTTATTGAACCCAATTATGTGTTCAGAATGGAAATTATATGAACCAAAAAAAATATATTCTTTGATTTCAGGTCCGAAACGAAAAAGCAAGAAGGTACTTGAGCAGCATGAGGAAGAAGCAACCCATACCATTTGCACAGAAGTTTCTGAATGCAGATCCTTTAGCGCTCAAACTTCTGGAAAGACTGTTAGCCTTTGATCCGCAGGATAGACCAACTGCCCAGGAGGTATGTAACTTTAGCAAGATGGCATTTTGTTTTGTGGTGTTCTTAATTGTATAAAGTTGTTTTGCATTAAGATGGCATATATTCAGTTGCATCAAGAATCTCTTCCACATCAAGAGGAGAAGTTTCTTGGACTCTCAATAACTAAAAGCTTATTCTGTCTAGGTTTTGAGGACTGTAATAGAAATGACATATTGGTTGCTGGTGTGTCAGGCATTAGCGGATCCTTATTTCAAGGGTTTGGCTAAAGTGGAGAGGGAACCGTCATGCCAACCAATCACAAAGATGGAGTTTGAATTTGAGCGGCGGCGAGTGACAAAGGAAGACATTAGGGAACTCATCTACCATGAAATTTTGGAATATCACCCTCAATTGCTTAAAGATTATATTAATGGAACAGAAAGGACAAGCTTCTTGTATCCAAGGTTCTGAATTTCTCTCTCTCTCTCTCTCTCTCTCTCTCTCTCTCTCTTTGGGAGACCTAATTCAATGCACCTTAGATTACAATATTTGTTCATGCCTTTTATAATGCAGTGCTGTCGATCACTTTAAAAGGCAATTTGCTCACCTTGAAGAAGCCAGTGGTAGAAGTGCACGGGTAATCCCATTGGAGAGGAAGCATGTTTCTCTTCCTAGGTATCTTCTCTGATTTCTCTTCCAATATCATTTTTTTGGCATTTCTTCAACTTAAGATTGTCCTTAGGATGATTGATTGTTTTTGTTTTGTGATGGTTAAATAAGACTTGTTATCCTGGTAATAATATTTGTTTTATGATGAACAATGAAAATCCTTGAACTTCTGCATAATCACCTCTAATTCTGCGATGGGACATGTCAAAATTCGCATGCTTTTCTTGTTTTGGACTTTACTGGGAAGATACTTATATACTTACGGAAGACAAATGTTCTTTATGAACCAACCTTTTGTAGTTCTAGCAGAAAGGAATTTCATCTCGAATCTTGATAGTTTAGCTGTATAATATCTTGAAAAATGGTGAATGATTGTGCTTATAGCATTTTATGATACATTGTATACATGCTGCTTCTTTGTAGACAGAATGATCATGAGAGTATTAATACTATTCTTGTTTCTCATCAGTAAAAGTGTGTTCAACGGCATATTGCATCTGATACAGGCTTTCTGCCATCTAGAAATTGGTGTTCACACAAGTTGATACTGTTATGTGAGTGACGAACTACTTATTTTGGTCATGCAAGTTGATATAAATTGATGATTGACTATGTGTTTACTATTTCATGACTGATTTTTTTTACAAAAAAAGATACTAAAAGCATGATTTTCTTGCTCAATAGATCAATAATTAAGAACTATATCTTAAGTTTTTGCTGAATCCTTTTGCCGGAGAAAACTAATATGTGTTTTTCTTTCTGAAACAAGCTTTGCATTCTTTGTTTCTGTGATCTATATGATAGGACATTATTTTGTTTTTTCTGTGGGTAAAATCATGAAATGTTCTGCAAGCATGAGCGCAAACTCAAGAGCTAATTTACTCCACAAATGTGGTGGCATAAAGTTTTGCCACTGTATCTTTTTTGTTTTCTTGATTCACGAAAGTTTCTGTACTTGCTCAATGTACATGCTAGTTGGTACTCTAAATAAATAATACTGATGATCAGTATTACTATGTCACATGTAAGGGCCATTGGCTTGACATTTCTGCAATATTTGTTGTTTTGATCCAAACTTATCCTTCTCATCCTGTGTATTATGCAGATCTACTGTGGTTCACTCCAGTACAATGGCTCCAAAGGAACAACCCAATCTAGCTTCATGCAGAGAGAGGCAGACTTCCAATGAAGCATGCAAGAATCCTAGAGATCCAGAGAGGTTAGCTGGGAATATAGTCAGAGCTTCACAGCCCCCCACTCACCCAAGGGTTCCAATAGGTAAAATCTAGCATCAAATTTCATATTTGCTCTCATCATGTCATCCATTTAGTCACTAGTAACAGCCTAGCACTTCTGCATTTCAGTGAAGCCCGGGAAAATTGTGGGACCTGTAATAATGCCTTATGAAAATGGAAGTATAACAGATGCATGTGATCCAAGAAGACTGATAAGGAATGCTGCACTTCCTCAACCTGTAGCTCCACCTTCTTACTGTTACCACCGGACCAGCAACCAGTCAGTATGCACCGAATACGAACAAGCTACGATGGAGAGGGGATACCAACAGCAGTGTAGACGCATGCCAGACAAAATGGCACCAGAAATAGCTATTGACATGAGGGCTTCACCTTTCTATCTAATGGAAGCATCCAATGCCGATCAACTGGATGCAAATCGGCTGCAGGCAAAATCTCCATTTACTGCAATTGCTGCTGCTGCTGCCACAGTTGCTGCTGGTGCTCATAGGAATGTAGGCGCTGTACAGTTTGGCATGTCTAGAATGTATTAGGTCTCGTCATTGGTGTTATTGTTTTCTTATAAATGCCTAATACATTATAGACATGTGGGTGCCTGAGTTGGCATGGGAACTGTTGCAAGCGTTCTAACAGACTGCTAGGTGATTTGCCTTTGTTGTACAAGTCCAATGGAAAAGTTAAAGCTATAGATTTCATCAACAGGATCATTAGCCTTTCTGAACATCTTTTATTTTCAGGTGAATAGCCTTTATCTTCTCCTGTTGTCCTACAAGTTTTCCTGTTTTGGACCATTAATTATACAAGAAAGATTTTCAAGAGCTGTCATCTTGCTGGTATCAGGGTGAATTTCCTAGACGTTCGTGTTTAATTAGACTAGCATGAAGATGAGTAGCTTGAATCGCTGGTGTCTTCTAAACTTGAAAAATACAATAAGAAGCAAAAGCAAACAAAGCTCTTCGTTTGAAATTTCATGAAGTTACTAAATCTAGACCTCCATAATACAAATGTCATCAGGGGAAAAAGTTTCGATGGAGCCGAAAATGAACAACAAAAATTTCGTGAATTGGGTGTCTCTGGTTGAACATTGATCCATGATCCGTCCACCAGCTCAATGTGCTCACGTTTCTCCATAGAATCATAGAATTGGAGCTTATCGACCTGTTTGCATATCTTGTTTAGATGCCTCATGGAGAACATTATGTTGAATTCTTCTTCAGCCTCTTTCTGGCCTTCAAAGATTTTGATCCCCATGTCTGCTCCACCTGAAGCAACCAACCCAAGAAACACTGGACATCTGCTGCCAGTTCCATCACTCAAGCGCAGACACAGATAAGGACTGAGTTTGGAAAAAGCAAGTGGAAAACCAATCATAAATCATGCTTAATTTCTAATTGACCCTATAATTGTATGTTTATGGATGTAGATGAGTGATTTTAAAGCCAACAAACCACCAAGTACAAATGATGTTTATGGATGTCGATTGAGTTCAGCTAAAATTCTTTTAGAAGGATTTTGGGAAAAATCCTACCAACTCAAATTTGATATTGGAAACTTCAAATTAAAAATCCAAACGATTCACATTGATCTGTATCATAAATACTATTTGAACAATTAAACTTGTATATTTTATGAATAATTTATTTATTAATCCTCACACAAAAAATGTAAGGTGCATAACATAATAAAATTGAAAACTATATAATAGACGATTGAAATTTAAAAAATGACGTTTGGATCTTCAGGCACATAAATACATGTGGATTGAATTTCACACTAAAATGATATGTTTACATTGTCATTGTGAATATTATGCGCTAATTACTGTTCATTTTATCAACACCTACACATTATATGAAAATCCTAAATATAGTAAAATTTGGTTTATAAATATTTTCAATAATATAGATCAGTATGAATGGTTTGAATTTTGGCAAAATCCACCCAAAAAGATTTTTAGCTCATTATTTTTCTCTCTTTATATATTAAGTTGATTGATAAGAATGCCAATGATCATAACAATTTGTTAACTTATATTGACTAGTGGGTTATGTCAAAACAAAATAAGGAAAATATCTAGATTGATATTAAGGTATGATCATATTTTAGAATTTAGTAATATTCTAGCTGGACATATTAAAAGTTATGTAGTCAAATAATTTTTTATTTTTTTAATAATTTTATGTATATGCTAATACTAACTTGGAAAACTTCGTTTAAAAAAGTGTTATGTGAAGTATAAGCAAATACTAGTGTGATTGAAAGGCGATTTTAAAAAATAAGCACTTTACGCCTTTTAAGAAGAATTCTGAGAAACTTATCATTTAGCTAGATCGTAGGATCGAAAAGGAACAGTGGGATGTCCTAATCTTCTACCGATAGACCAATGATGTCCAAATAATTTTCTCTCCTCTTTGTTTGTATATCTAAAATTTCATAATACTTAGTCTATTTAACTCGAAATTATATTTATCTTCAAGAACTAAGTAAGAAAAATAGAATACACTATTCAAACTAATTGTATTTATCTTGCTTATAAATGATATACAAATTTTAGAGCTGAGATATTAACTAACACTATCCAGACTAAATACATAATTATATTTAATGCTTGTTTTAGTTATTAAATAATTTTTCTTACAACTTAAAAAGGAAGTGAAAGTAAACCTTCCAAGTTGGAGGTGTTTGTAACTTTCCATACAATAGAGGATAGACAACGAAGCATCTGCATCAGCAATGGTGAGAGTCAATTTTAATACCATCATATTTTTCTATTAATGAACTCATATTAATATCGTTGTTCATCTTTTGGCCTAGATTTCTGAATGGAAAAATAACTTTCTAATAATGCAATTACATACCATCTCTCAGCCAAGTACTATAATTTTATAAATTTTTTCTGAGCAAGATGTACATATAATATAGAGCAAATTTATCATTTTTATACTTTGTATTCTTTATACATATTATTAATTCATAAGATTAACATAATTCTTTATACCTTACAAGATTTCAGAATTTGAAAATTAGATGCATACTAAGAGTACCAATAGACAAAGAGGATTAAAAGAAACTCCTTCCACTTCTTCTATAACTTTGATATATTTCATTAATAACCTAACCAATTTATTTTTCACATACCTAATCATATTTAAAATTAGGTTAGGAGGTGAGAATATATATATGAGAATAGGGACACGGGCACAGAGTTGGAAACTAAGGGTATCAATAAACAAAGAGAATTAGAAAGGACTCCTACTTCTTTAACAATTTTGATATATTTGATTAATAACTTAATCTATTTATTTATTATATATTTAATCATATTCAAAACTAAGTTAGGAGGTGGAGATACATAAAATAGGAGACACGAGTACAGAATTAGAGATGTGAACATGGATACGAGGACATGCATGGGATGGGCACTATAAGAGAATCGGGTTTTGCCGGCACTAATAGACCAGCGCTACCTCAGTGCCGGTGTTATTGAATCCATTGGCGGTGCTAACGTTTTAGCACCACCAATAATGCAACATTGGCGACATTAAACATTTAGGCTGTTAATATCTAAATCTTTTGCAGCGCTAAATTGTTTGCGCCACCATTAGCACCGCGAAAGCTTGATCAAAGCCGACGTTAATTTAATTAACACCTGCGTTGATGTCCTAAAAAGCGCCGCGATCCCAACGATAATTTCACTATCTTCTCGCTCCCAGCTGCACTCCGAGAGCCCACTCCTCTTGCTCTGCTGCTGCTAGCCTGTCACAACTCCTTGGACACCGCTGTAACTGGAAGATTTGCCACCGTTAGGCCTTCGCGCGCCACCAACTCCGGGATCCATCTCGCTCTAATTTGAGATCCGACGGTTCAAAGGTTTGCTTCACCTATGTTTGCTCTATTCAGATCTTGCAGCTATATTTTCGTGCTGGATTTACCTTGGTTTGAATTATTTGTTTAATTTCTTGTACTTACTTGAGTTAATCGATGAATTTGTGTCTTGCTTCCACTTGAAAAATTACCTTGAAACCGCAGGAAGAGATGCATGATATTAGACATAATGCGACTCTACAAGCGTCATTGATTATTTGCGTTCAGTTTTTCTGCGAGTATCTTGTTCAAAAGCATTGGGTTTGCCTGGCCTTTGGATTCCTTCATTACCTAACAACAATCAATAAAGAACATGGATCGATGGTAAATCTATGAAGAACCGAAAAATGGGATGAAACTGAATTGATTCACTCACCTGACCGGCGAAAAATCCCTGCAACTTTGTTTTTCCAGCACTGTACTGCTGAAGCTGCTTGGGATTTGCTGCAATAAGCTTATCCGCTAAAGCTTCAATTGCTGCTGGATCTACGATCTGCAGGTTTAAGTCCAAAGAAACGTATTTGTCACTTCTCCATTAAAGTTGTGGAATATGCGTGAAAAATAGAATATAACCCCAACATATTATTTTGAAATTCTTGGTGAATTGTCTACTCCACTGCCGCATTCAGACGTTACCCCATACTAATCAAAACGCACATACACACCGCAAGGTCGTATCACTACAAATATCTAAATTATGATTCCGATGAATCACTTGCAAGCAAATTGATAGTAAAGCTTTTGATCCCACACTAATGAGGCTAATTCTCAAAAATAATTATGGAATTAGAACCACAGAAGCAAAAATCTTAAATTCTGGGAGGTAACATAACAACTTGCCTGAACTAGATCCTTTTCTTCTATCACTGCCTTGACAGTTCCTCCCTTGGCAATAAGTTCAAAACGTACCTGTCCACATTGGAGGACTAACAATTTAAAGCTAAAATTTAAAAAAAGGCAAAAAAACATATTTAATAAAATATTCTTCCAAATACTATCACATTCAGCAATTCAGATTTTTCTAGGCTCACTGAACCGGATATTCTTAGAGATATATCGGAGCCCATGTCTTGATGCTGGAGGAATTAGAACATGTTTTGTTTATAGAAGCATGAGCTGATGAATTCTGTATTACACATAATTATCCTGATATTTATTGTTCAATTAATTATTATGAAAAGAAAACATAAGTGATCATTAATTATTATGATGTATTGTTATATTTGAGATTATTTAATAAGAGTGCACAAATTTATTGACCTAGTAATTCCTTAAGTTATTTACTTTAAGTGACTCAGTAATAAAGAAAAAAAGATTTTTGATGGTGTGTCCCCAAAAATTACTGAGTTATTGATTATATTTTTCTAAGTTTAGTTTGGAAGATGGACTTCTCTATTATGCTTGTTTATTTTATTTCAATTTTGACTAATTTTTTTCTGATGTGATTTGTTAGCCCATATGCCAACCTATTGAGGGAAAATTAAGAGGTTTTAAAATGCAAATACATTTTAGATAAATAAGATCAAAACTCAATAGTATTTTCTTAGATAATTAGCCATTCAAGAATTCAAGGAACTTCGTACATATTTTTTAATCACAAGTGCTATAAAAGCAAAGCATAATGAGAAAAAATTGTACCATGATTTTTACATGGTTTAGTGGCCAATCACTTTTATTTTACATCCTCTGTGTTAATCTTAAGAACTTTAATCACTTCACTAGTGATCTCGTTTTTTTAAGATGAAGCTACACCCGTTGTTCTGTACAATTCTTTACTTCTACTGAGTAAATGACACTCCATACTAGAGCCTATTATACACTCAGACTCCTAACACTTAAGAGTGTTTACAAGTGAAAAAGTGGAAAAGATAATACATTTGAAACTCATTACAAAAGTCTCTCATGATGAGTATAAGGAGAATTGAAAATTTGCTTGAATTTAGAAGATTAAGAGCATTTTTAAGGCCATAAAGTTTTGGGAGGGAGATATTTGCTCTAAGGATATTGAAAGTTCGTTCCTTCATTAAGTGAAAAAGTCTTTAAGTGTTTATATATTCGTTAGAATAGAAAACTAGCCATTTAGAAATCATCCTTGGCTGTTTGTGCTGAATTCAGTAGTTCGAATAGCTCCATCGGTCGAAAAATAAACTAGCTATTATATTAATATCAGAGGTTCGGCTATTCGATAGTAAGGTTTGGATGTACAAACATCACATGTTCGAGCATTCGACCAAAGCTTTACGCGACCAAACTCTGAGTACAAATTTCTCAGAAATTACAATTTTCAAACTTCGAACATCTAATCTTGGGGTTCAGATGTCCAAAATTGTCAAAAATTTCAAAACTATTTCTGGTACATTTGGATGTCCGAAGTTAGTAGAGAAACTGTCGTTCTTACTGCAACTTCAGCTTTATACTAGATATTATCTCAAACTAACCTCAGGTTAAATAATGAACCGGTGAAGGCAGTCCAAAATTAGTTTAAGTGCTAACTAAAAGCTCTAAAATTAATCTCAAAATAAATCCTCAACTCGACTAAAAACAAATAAAAATCTAAACCTAATAAGTTGACTTGATCTCTTGAAACTTCTTCAAGCCATATTCAATTTTTTAAGTTTCGTTCATTGATCCACCATCACGTCTTATCTTTAAGTGCATCTACCCTTAAGATTTCCTAGTAGCCTTTATCTCCATTTCTAACTTCGCTTGGCTATAAGCTATACATGCTCAATAAATGATTAAATACATGATTTGGTTATTATCAAAACCATAAAGGACAATATGATTAAATACACTCTTAATTAGTGTGGATTTAGACACTTGTCAAGACTGTAATTCTATATCATATCTATGTTTTATTTGGTAATCAAACCTAGCATTGTGCTTTGGTCATAATCTTAGTAACTTTTTTAATAAATAGAGTACAGGGTAATTTATCTTGAACCTTGTTGATTTTTAGTTTGAAAGTTATTACTGAAGCTATATATTTTTGGGACATGAAGATAATAAGGCAATTTATTGTTTGCTCTCTGAAAGTAATGTAGGACAATCTCCTATAAAAGGAGCAATCTTATAGAGAGATTAATGCTCACAACCCTTAATGGACTTGATATCCAATAAAGAAGCCTGCTAAGTTTAAGAGTGCTTCTAAAGCCATAACAAAGGTATACTTAGTATTGCTTCAGGTTCATGAATTCATTTACTTTATTGTGTTAAATTAAACAAGAAAAATGTAACAACAAGGCATGTTTATTTTTCTGCCACAGAACATGTTGGAATTTTTTATGTTTGAAGTTTAGCCGATAGTAAATCAGTAATAAAAGAAAATCATTGGACAACTTACATTTAGGGATAAATCATCCATAGAGTTGTGCTTTATAGTTATAAACTTTGATGTAGCGGGAGAGGGCACGAAAGATAAAAAGAAAATTAGCGTCTTCTCACTATGATAGATCTTTGATGCAGCGAGAGAGGAGGCATGAGGGGTAGGAAGAAGATCACCGTCTTCTCACCATGATAGATCCACTTGATGCAGCGGGAGAGGAGATACGAGGGGTAGGAAGAAGATCACCGTCTTCTTCTTGATGCAGCGAGGGAGGGTACGAGAGATAGGGAGAAGATCACCGTCTTCTTACAATGATAGATCTTTGAATCCACAAGAAAGATGGAAAGAGAATAAACCCAAAATAAGATAATATTATTTATAGAAAAGTTTTTTTTTCTTTGATACAATCTTAGGCTGAATATAAAACCCTCTAATAAACTTACGGTCCTTTTTGATGTAGATTAAAAATAGGATTTAGATTCCACTAAGAATTCTACTTAACATATTTTAAATAAAGATATCTAAATCCTATTCCTTATTAAGATATGACTGTTATTGACTCAGACTGATAAATAAACCCTTTTGACGAATCCAAAGTCCGAATTATCCAAAATAGTAAATAAGATACTTGTAGGAATCGATATCAACTTTTCAACTGATAGTTATTTGTTGGATTTAGATCAAAATCTTAGGAGATATGAACTTCAGACTGTAGTTATACGAATCTTGACGGATCTTAATTGGAGTTGGAATTCAACTTGAAATGGATCTCTAATTTTATTGTAAAAAGAATGTAGTTGTCCTATATCAGGCCCTCTCCACTTGTAAAAGTCTTGTCCTCAACGCAAAACTTGAACTCTTTGTTGTTGTAATTATATTCTCTTTAAACACTTTCCTACATAGAACTTGATGATATAAACCAATAAGATTTCTTCGAGTAATGTCTTTAGTACTTTGATCTCCTAATTTCCTTTGGTATAACCATTTGAACTTTTGTAGAGTTTCCTTCAACCTTATTGGAAATAAAATTTCTGTACACACAAACTTATGATTTGTTATTATTCAATGAAAGAATTCTTCACAAGTTTGCTGACAATTACTATAATAATCTGAATATGTCATTGCCAATTTTGAATCTTATATAATGATAAATCCTGTAGGAATTTCCTCCAGTTGTTCAAGAGAGTTGGCTTTTGATGAATTTAAAGAATAATATTGAGTAGCACAGTCAATAATTTCACAAGTAGAAAACTCTTTCTTACAGTCTTCAAGATTGTCAATTGATTCATATGAATTCACATCGATAGTCTCTTGAAAAGTTTTTGTAACATCCAAAGCCACCTTTGTATGATCTTCTAACTCATCAAAGAAAGAATCTTTGGGATCCTCAATAAATTCTTCACTAGTTTGTTTATTTTCCACATAATCCACAACCTCTTCTTTGACTTGATAATTCAATACTAGAGAAAAGTTATTAATATGTGGAATTAATACCTCATGATTGTCTCCATTGATTTCAATGCCAGAAGCCCTTGAATGAGAGATTTGTCTTACTGGATTTTGATCCCTTTTTGATAACTTTATGTTGAATAGTTTAAGTATCTTTGGCCATGAGCAGATTTTTGGTTTGCCTTCATATGTTCTTTGGATTTGAATTTGCTCCCACCAAAATGAAGCATAACCACAAGCTTGCATTTAATAATTTTTACCTTTTTCTCTTCAGGAATCTCCATAAACTTAAAGAATTTCTCAACTTTATCTATCCAAATAAATAAATTCTTATAACCATGAAAATATGGAATATTCACCTCACCAAGGTTTTGGTTTTTCTGAATAGCTTCGTGTGTTTAATTAATAACCATGAAAATGTTGAATTCAATACACGAAGCGATGCAAGAAAACCAAAACCTTAGTGAGATGAATTTTTTGTACTTTCATGGTTATGAGAATTTATTATTTGGATGGATAAAGTTGAGAAATTCTTTAAGTTTATGGAGATTTCTGAAGAGAAGAAAGTGAAAATTGTTGAATACAAGTTTGATAGTTATGCTTCATCTTGGTGGGAGCAAATTCAACTCCAAAGAACACATGAAGGCAAACCAAAAATTCGCTCATGGCCGAAGATCCTTAAACTATTCAACATAAAGTTCTCAAAAGGAGATCAAAATCAAGTAAGACAAACCTCTTATCTAAGGACTTCTGGCATTGAAATCAATGGAGACAACCATGAGATATTAATTCCACATTTTAGTAACTTTCCTCTGGTATTGAATTATCAAATAGAAAAAGAGGTTGTGGATTATGTAAAAGATAAACAAACTAATGAAGAATTTATTGAGGGCCTCAAAGATTCTTTATTTGATGAGTTAGAAGATCATACAAAAGTGGTTTTGGATGTTACAAAAAAATTTCAAGAGACTATCGATGTGAACTCATATGAATCAGTTGACAATCTTGAAGGCTGCAGAAGAGTTTTCTACTTTTGAAAATATTGACTGTGCTACTTAAGATTATTCTTTGAATTCATCAAAAGCCAACTCTCTTGAACAATTGGAGGAAATTTCTATAGGAGTTATCACTATATAAGATTCAAAATTTGCAATGACATATTCAGATTATTATATTAATTATCAGTAAACTTGTAAAAATATTTTCATTACATGACAACAAATTATAAGTTGGTATGTACAAAATTTTATTTCTAGTAAGGTCAAAAAAACCCCTGCAAAAGTTCAAGTGGTTGTACTAAAAAAAGCTAAGAGATCAAAGTATTGAAGACATTACTTGAAGAAATCTTATTGGTTTACATCATCAAGTTCTATGTAGGAAAGTATTTGAGAAGAATATAATTGCAACAACAAAGAGTTCAAGTTTTAGCTTAAGGACAAGTCTTTTACAAGTGGAGGGATTTGATGTAGGATAACAACATCTTTTTTTACAGTAAAATTAGAGATCCAGTTCAAGTTGAATTCCAACTCCAATTAGGATATGTCAGAATTCATTGAGCTACAGTCTGAAGGTCATATCTCCTAAGATATTCATCCAAATTTAGCAAATTATCATTCGTTGGAAAGCTGAGATCAATTCCTATAATTTTTTATTTACTATTTTGGATAATTCAGACTTCGTATTGGTCAAAATTAGGATTTATTTATCAATCTGAGTTAATAATAGTCCTAGCCCAATAAGAAATAGGATTTAGATATCTTTATTTAAGATATGTTAAGTAGAATTTCTAGTGTTATTTAAGTTTTATTTTTAGTTTACATCAAGTAGGACTCTAAGTTTATTAGAGGACTATATATACAACCCAAGTTTGTCTAAAAAAAAACTTTTCTATCAATAATATTATTTTATTTTGAGTTTATTCTCTTTTCATCTTTCTTATGGATTCAAGGATCTATCATTATGAGAAAATGGTAATCTTCTTCCTATCTTTCGTGCCCTCCCTTGCTACATCAAGAAGAAGATGGTGATCTTCTTCCTACCCCTGGTGCTTCCTCTCCTGCTGCATTAAATGAATCTTTCATGATGAGAAGACGGTGATCTTTTTTCTATCTCTCGTGCCCCTTCTCGCTGCATCAAGTGAAGATGGTGATCTTCTTTCTCTCCCCCCTCCTCCTTGGCTGCATCAAGTGGTATTAGAGTGACATTATTCTTGAGTTCAACTCTATTGATTGTAGTTGGTGGCGATAACTCCATGGATGGTGATATAGGAGATTATCAAAGTCGAGATTTGATCAAACAAAATTTTCTTACTTCTATCACTAGGAAGTATGAATATTTGAAATAGATTAAAACTAAGAACCAAGTTTAATAATTGATCGTCGAAGAGGCTCGCGGTCCGATGTCTTGGAGATCAACATACGAAGCTATTTAGGAAAATCACTTTTATTCTCAATAAAGTTCTACTTTAGTGAATTTTCTCTTTTTCTTGTGGATTCAAAGAGTTCTTAAAAGAGGCAATGGTATTTTCCTAGTCTACCACGCTTGTTGCTACATCAAGTGATATCAGAGCAACGTTGTTCCTGAGCTCAACTTCATTGATTGTAGTTGGTGACGATAATTCTATGGACGGTGATCTAGGAGATTATTAAATTTAAGATTTAATTCTTGCTTCTATCACTAGGAAGTATGAGGATTTGAAACATATTGAAAATAAGAACCAAGTTTGTCAATTGATCGTTGAAGAAGTTTGCACTTCGACATCTTGGAGATTATCACATGAGACAGCTTCTTCAAATCAGCTTTCTGATTTTCATGGATATAAAATTTTTTCGATTGGGTAGAACAACTTAAAGACTTCTTTAGGAATCTAAAGGTTCCTGAGATAATGAAAATTAAGATTATTGAATTAAAACTCAAGGGACAAGCTTCATCATGGTAGGAGCAACTTCAACAATAACGTACAAAAGAAGGTCATCAAAAACTCCAAACATAGTTAGAGATGCAATATCTTTTAGAAAAAAAATTCCTACAGAAGGACTGCTTTATTTATTATGAAAAGGTACACACCGAATTAAAGCATGAGATTCAAAAAAGGGTAAAATTCAATCTAGCTTCTCAAAAATTTCAAAAGAAAGTCATAAAATTCAAGATAAATCATTCAAAGGTTAGTCTTGTCATGAATTCTACTACAATTTCTTCCTATACACCTTGTTCCTCTATAATGATTAATGCCAAAAAAGAAGATGATAGTGAAAAAATAATTCTAAATACCTTCCCTGTGGGTGAAGTAAGTCTAAATGAAATTTGTACATGTCTGCTAATAGTTCTCAAGAAATTTTCAGTTTATAAGAGAAGTCATCAGCACATATTGAGAATTTCAATCAAAGTTGCACAGTTACTAGTGATACAAATTACAATATTATCTTTGGAAACGACTAATTATCTCATTCAAAATTTACTAGTAAAAATGTGAAAATGTCACAAAATTTTTCACCACTTAAGGATGATGAAATAATACCTTATTTAAGTTGTTATTCATCACACCCAAAAGTTTATTATGATTATTCGAGGTGCAAAATTGAATATAAATGTCTTAAGGCCATAAAGATTATTTTAGGGATTGAGCAGAAGTACAAGGATTGACTAATAGCAGAGGCAAACAAGTTGCGTCATTGGAATAACAAGGATCAAAAAGTTAACATGTTTCGGCAAAGTCTAGTTAGTGTTCATCATCAAGTTTTATACTGAAAAGAGTTCAAGAGTATAACTGCGACAATGGAGACTTCAATATTTGACTTGAGGATAAGTCTTTTACAAGTGGAGAGGTCTGATGTAAGATAACTACATCCTTTTTATAGTAAAATTAGATATCTAGTCCAAGTTGAAATCCAACTCCAATTAGGACCCATCAAGATTCGTACAGTTACAATCCAAAAGTCATATCTCCTAAGATATTGATCCAAATCCAGCAAATAACTATCCGTTGGAAAACTCAGATCGATTCCTAGAAGTTTCTTATTTACTATTTTGGATAATTCGAACTTTAGATTGGTCAAAATTAAGATTTATTTATCAGTCTGAGTCAATTATAATCCTAACTCAATAAGGAATAAAATTTAGATATCTTTATTTAAGATATATTAAATAGAATTTTTAATAAATTCTAAGTCCTATTTTTAGTTTACATTAAGTAGGACTCTAAGTTTATTAGAGGACTATATGTATGGTTCAAGGTTGTAACAAAAAAAAAACTTTTCTATCAATAACATTCTCTTCTTTTGGGTTTATTCTCTTTCTATCTTTCTTGTGAATTCAAGGATCTATCATTGTGATAAGACGGTGATCTTCTCTCCATCTCCTCTGTTCTCCCTCGCTGTATAAAAAAGAAGACGGTGATTTTCTTCCTACCCCTCGTGTCTTCTCTCCCCCGCTGCATCAAGTGCATCTGTCGTGATGAGAAGACGATACTCTTCTTCC
Source organism: Trichopus zeylanicus subsp. travancoricus (assembly GCA_005019695.1). NCBI lineage: Eukaryota > Viridiplantae > Streptophyta > Magnoliopsida > Dioscoreales > Dioscoreaceae > Trichopus > Trichopus zeylanicus. The sequence goes on from RXID01011096.1 coordinate 226,754, forward strand.
TACCCCTCGTGCCCCCCTCTCCTACTGCATCAAGATCTGATGTAGGACAACTACATTCTTTTTACAGCAAAATTTGATATTCAGTCCGAGTTGAATTTCAACTCCAATTAGATCCGTCAAGATTCGGACAATTACAGTCCAAAAGCCATATCTCTTAAAATATTCATCCAAATCCAGTAAATAACTATCCGTTAGAAAGCTGAGATCGATTCCTACAAGTTTTTTATTGACTATTTTGGATAATTCAAATTTTGCATTGGTCAAAATTAGGATTTATTTATCGGTCCGAATTAATAATAGTCATAACATAATACAGAATAGAATTTAGATATTTTTATTTAAGATGTGTTAAATAGAACTCTTAGTAGAGTCTAAGTCTTATTTTTAGTCTACATCAAGTAAGACTAAGTTTATTAAAGCACTATATATACGGTCCAAGGTTGTAAAAAAAAAATTTCTATCAATAATATTCTCTTTTTTTGAGTTTGTTCCCTTCTATCTTTCTTGTGGATTCAAGAATCAATCATGATAAGAAGACGATAATCTTCTCCCTATCTCTCGTGCCCTCCCTCGCTGCATTAAGAAGAAAACAGTGATTTTCTTCCTATCCCTCGTGTCTCCTCTCCCGCTGCAACAAGTGGATTTATCGTTGTGAGAAGACGATGTTCTTCTTCTTACCTCTCGTGCCCCCTCTCCCGCTATATCAAATTCTGATATAGGACAACTACATTCTTTTTACAGTAAAATTAAAAATCAAATTCAATTTGAATTCCAACTCCAATTAGGATCCGTCAAAATTCATACAGTTACAGTCTAAAAGTCATATCTTCTAAAATATTCATCCCAAGCTAGCAAATAACTATTCGTTGAAAAACTGATATCGATTTCTACAAGTCTCTTATTTACTATTTCAGATAATTCAGTCTTTCTATTGGTCAAAATTAGAGTTTATTTATCAATTTGAGTCAATAACAATTCTAGCCCAATAAGAAATAGGATTTATATATTTTTATTTAAGATATATTAAGTAAAATTTTTGATGGAGTCTAAATTCTATTTTTAGTCTACATAAAGTAGGACTCTAAGTTTATTAGAAGACTATATATACAACTCAAGATTATATTAAAGGAAAAAAAATTTTATCAATAATATTTTCTTATTTTGGTTTTATTCTCTTTTCATCTTCCTTATGGATTTAAGGATCTATCATTATGAGAAGACGGCGATATTCCCTCTATTTCTTATGCCATCCCTCACTGCATTAAGAAAAAGATGGTAATTTTCTTCCTATCTCTCGTGCCTCCCCTTCCGCTACATCAAGTGAATTTATCGTGCTAAGAAGACGGTACTCTTCTCCCTATCTCTCGTGCCCTCTCTTCCGCTGCATCAAGTGATATCAAAATGACGTTGTTCTTAAGCTCAACTCCATTTATTGTAGTTGGAGGCGCCGACTGCTCCTCCCTCCTCAGAAACCTCTTTGAACTCGGTTAATTTGTCATCCTCACCGACATGCTTCGTCTCCGCCCCAACCCCTACTCCTAGAACCGCCTCTTTAGCATGCTCTTCATCAACAACCCCATCGATGCCGGCTTCAGCATCGCTGCCAGCTTCGACGACATCCCTAAGGACCAGCCCACCGTAGCTGCTCGCCTTTACTGTGCTCTCCAGCTCTTCTTCCATGAGAACCCGTCCTTCAGGCCACGCGCGTTGTACATCACTGGCGAGAGCTATGCTGGCAAGTACATGCCAGCCGCCAGATACTACATCCTATGGCAGAACCCGCACATGGCAAAGAGCATGCCGACTAATCTCCGTGGCTTTGCAATTGGCAATGGGCTCACACACCTGTCACGCAGGTGATGACTCATGCGGCCAGTGCTTACTTCTCCAGCCTAATCAACGACAAACAGAAGGCTCAAATGGAGGAGCTCCAAAGCGAAGTTGTGAGGCTGGTGAACGACCAGAAATGGACAGAGGCAACGAACGCAAGGAACAACGTGCTGGATTACCTGCAGAACATGACTGGGCTAGCGACATTGTACGACCTCGGCAAGAAGAAGCCTTACCAGTGGCAGATACTTGACGTGTTCCTGAACACTGATGACACAAAAGCCGCACTGAGGGCAGCAAAAGGAGTGGTCTGGGAGGCATGCAGCCACATGGTCGACAAGGCATTGCATGCAGACGTGATGAAGAGTGTTAAATTCATGGTGGAGGAGCTCGTCCAGAAGACGAGGGTGTTGTTGTACCAGGGGCAGTATGATCTCGAGGATGGGGTGGTGTCGACAGAGGCATGGATGAAGGAGATGGCATGGGGGAGGAGCTGGAGAGCTTCTTGAATGCTGAGAGGAAGGCATGGAAGATCGACAGAGAGTTTGTTGAGTATGTGCAGAGGTGGGAGAAGCTAAGCCATGTAGTTGTGTCAAGGGCTGGGCATACGGTTCCCACTGATCAGGGGCTGAGCTCGCAGATGATGATTGAGGACTGGGTATCGGAGAAAGGCTTGCTCTACAGTGCTGAAGAGTCAAGCTTCAGGAGACCTTACTGATCCAGAAAGGAGTAATGAACTGTCTTCATTGATGTTGCCATTGTTTGAGATAATTCAGATGAGAAGAGCTGTGTAATTTATCAAGAATAAGCAGTGACAGTACCTAGGACTTGAGCACGTTGGTTCCTCTGCTGTGATTTAAGTCATCCAAATTAACAGCAGAATGTTCAGTAGCAGTTGATGCAGAAACATCTTTATGTATTGCAATTTGCTTTTTAACTTGAGCTATCCAATAAGAATCCTCATGTAGATCTATTGCACAACTTGCAAGAAGTTTGATCATCTGCTTTTTTGCTCCTGGTAGCTGTTCCATCTGCTAGCGTGGCTTTACAGAGATCCCAACAAGAAGCGTCAGCAATACAATAAGCCATCTGCCATTATTCTGACGCTTCTGATTCCCATTGCTTCATTTTCAGATCCAGAACCCTGTAATTCAATTTCAGCCATGCCACAATTATCTGCACCTTCACACAAGAAAGTTGTTGTTCTACTTGATTAGGGCTTAATAACTTCAAATTTATGCAAAATTCCATCATGATGGTTCCCATATACTGACTCCTGAAAATGATATAGCTGCACACAAATGACTGCTGCTCCTCATCAAACCTTTTAATGGCTTAGAAGTTCTGGTTCCTCAGATAATTTGGAGTCAATTTGATAAGATTTAGCAGTATTGCACCTGTTTCTCTCACCAATAATCCCCACATGAACATAAGCCGCCACAAAAATGGTGAAAACGATTGGAATCTCGCAAAATAATCAACCTACTCTCAATCGCAGATATGTGCTTGATCGCATCATGACAGTCTTTGCAGACCCTAAGGTTCTTAATCACCCGAATAGGCCTTCCTGGTGGAATATTCAAAATACCAAAGGCAACTGCTATCTTCTCACTATGGTACTTAAGCATATGTTCTTTCTCTTCCTCTTCAACATCATGCAACACCATTTCAGTAGAAGATACATAGCCAGCTTTCTTTAATTTCATATCTAATTCCTCCAGGAAAGCATAGATCCTCTCCTTATCAGGATGAACATTGTCACCTACTGAGAATGTATGAACATTGTTCTGCACCTCAATCCAACTGAAACCAGGCACCTTCTTCAGACCTCTCTCCCTCATCATCACTCTCAACTTGTCTACATTCTTCCATTTGCCCGAAGCCGCATACAAATTTGAAAGAAGAACATACATTCCAGAATTGTCAGGCTCCATCTCAAAAATCCTTTCAGCTGCCTTCTCACCTAAAATAGTATTGCCATGGATCCTGCTTGCACCTAATAAAGCACCCCACATAGTTGCATCTGGCTCAAATGGCATGTCCCTAATAAGAACTTGAGCTTCCTCCAGACGTCCTGCTCGTCCCAGAAGGTCGATCATGCAAGTGTAGTGATCTGCCTTAGCAGTCACACCAAATTCTCGATGCATTGAATAGAAATAATCAATACCTCTGTTTAATAACCCAGCATGACTACATGCTGATAGAACTCCAACCTGCAGCAATTACTGAGAGTGAGGAAAACGAAAGAAGCATGGTTCTAAAGAATTCAGAATATCAATTTATACAGAGTAGTAGAAAGTGCAGATAGAGATATTCTAGTGTATTTTCAATAACATAAATACTATCTCACCATTTTTTGAGATTATAAACCGTGTACAGAGTTAAGTTTATAAACTGTGACACACTGTCAACGATATAGTCTGAACTTTACATGACTTTATGGCACAAAGATTTTCTCATCTTCATCATCAAGAATTTCCAAGCATGAACTTCTAATACCATAAAACATAGACTAAGCAGAGGTATGTAAATTAAGGATGGCACAACAACCACAGTGAACATAGAACTGAAAAGACATTGTTCTGCATCCTCTAAGACAGACAAAGTACAATCTTTTGGAAAAACAATTAATAAAACATGAAGGATGCATTGCAGAAAATATAAGGTGCATATATATCTATAAGAAATTGTAGCAGTTCTAACCAGCGTGATGTCGTCAGGTTTGATTTTGGTCTTTCTCATCAAATCAAAAACTTCTAGTGCCTCCTTGCCAAACCCATGTCTAGCATAGCCTGCAATCATGGTATTCCAAGTAACCACATCCTTCTCCATCATCTGCCTAAATGCCTTGTAGGCCTCATCTATTGTCCCACATTTGCAGTACATTGCAAGAAGTGCATTCCCCACAAAACAACCCATCTCATAACCTGCTTTCACCAATCTCCCATGCACCTGCATCCCACACTCTAATACCGCAATGTCGGCACATGTACTCAAAGCACAAGTGAATGAAGACCTATTCATCCTCTCCCCTACCCTTCCCATCTGTATAAACAGCATAAGTGCATCCTCGCTCTGTCCACTCTGAGAGTACCCTGCAATCATTGCAGCCCAAGAAACTGAGTCACGCTCTGGCATTTTATCAAAGAGCAGCTTTGCTTGTTCAATCATCCCATGCTGTGCATAAGCTGTGACCATTGTGTTCCATGAGCTTATGTTCCTACATGGCATCGAATCAAACAACTCCTTCGCCTCATCCATCATTCTATGCTGCACATAAGCTGCAATCATTGCATTCCACGACACTGAGTTCCTCTCAGGCATTTCTTCAAATATCTGTCTCGCTACTTCCAACATCCCATTTTGCGCATACCCAGAGACCATCGCTGTCCATGTAAAGACATCCTTCTCCGATGACAAGTCAAATAGTCTCTTTGCCTCCGCCATCATCCCACTCTGTGCATACCCAGATATCATCGTGTTCCACGAGATGACATCCTTCACCGACATTCTATCGAACAGCTGGCGAGCCTCAGCAAGTCTCTTCTTCTGTATATAACCAGAAATCATAGCGTTCCACGAGATGACATCCCAGGTCGGATTCGAATCAAACAATTTCCGCGCGTCATCAACGCGGCCATTCTGGACATAAGCAGCGAGAACGCCATTCCACGAAACACTATTCTTCTCCGGCGTGCGATCAAACAGCTCCCGGGCAGCATCCACATGCCCACAACGAGCATAGGCGGAGATCATGGTATTGTAGGAGACGGTGTCACGCACGGGCATTTGGTCGAACAACTTGCGAGCAGACCAAAGTCCGTGGTGGTAAACAAGGCCGTGGAGAAGGGTGTTGTAGGAGACGATGTCGGGGTTAGGAATGGAATCGAAGAGGCGGAAGGCGGCAGCTGGAAGGTTACTGGAGAGGTAGCCAGAGAGCATAGCATTGTAGGAGACGGTGGTGCGGCGGGGCATGGAGTCGAAGACGCGCCGCGCGGCGGCACAGCGTCCGTGGCGCATGTGGTCTGTGATGGCCTTGTTCCATGTGATGATCTCGGCGTCGCCAGAGGAGAGGATTCTTGTGGTGTTCTTGTTCTGATTGCTGGTGTTCTTGTTGTTGTTGTTGTTACGCCGGAAAGGTTGGGACTGGCGGGAGTAATCGGCGACGACGGAGTGGAATGAACGGGGTAGAATGTTTGAGCAGGAGCGCATGGCTTCATGGGTTTTTTCGGGTAGGCTAATTTTGCTGTTGTTTACTTTTAGAGCACGGAGAGTTTAGTTGCTGATCCCAAGGCACACTATTTTAATGTGTAAATCTTTTTTGCTTTTAAAAAATAATTATTGATATTCGATATAATAACGGAGAAACAATCAGATATGATCGAAATAAATCCAACAACAAATTATTTCAAAAACTTTTTATTATATATACTAATCTTTACTTATTTAATTATCTAATTTGACGTTAATCCATTACGCGTATAAAATAAAATATAATTAATGACACTTATTAATCGCAAGTACACTTCTCTCCCAAAACAAACGGACCTGCAGGAATGAGAAAATCCGACATCTAACAATTTTACAAATAGAGACGCATTATAGCAGTTTTTACCGTGATGAAACACTTCATAGATTTTATTTTGCAAAGGAAATAATAGCACAAATAAGTTATTTTGCATCCATAAATACGGATCACAACAAAAGAGAATCTTCCGAGGTTCAGTGAATCTGCAAACAGCAGATCACAAGGAGGGCTATTGAAATACAAGGATTTTCCATGAATTTCCCTGCTAGAGAGCTAGAAAAGGCAGGCTGGAAATCAGTACGAATATCTGTTCTTAGGCAAGCCCCAATTAAATGCAGGACCATAATTCCTGACAGCACAAACCTGATGTGGATTCTGGGTTTCTGCTCTGTTTTGTTTGGGCCATTTATTATTATACAGGGATACAGTTTCTATTCAAGTAGCATGAGTCTGTAAGAGAAGTAATGCAGAAAAAAATGTACTCAGGGAATCCATTCAATAAGAGCCGATATAACATAGCATGATATTATACCTCGGACTGCATACAGTCAACTATTATTATAGTTCTTGTTCAACAATTCTGTCCAGACTACATATTTACCCTGCACTTCAATGCAATAGTGGTTATTGACCAATATAGTGATCAAAACTTTTATTCCCACACACTTGCAAAACAATAGTCGGAGAATTTACAACCAAACCTAATTAGAATCAGGATCACCCACATGAGACACCTGCAAAGCTTATCAAGTTCTTGTAGCTAATTCAGCATAACTATAGGAACTAAAGAGACTTATGGTACAAATAATGTATTGTTCTGTGAGGAAAGACTGGGAGAAGATGAGATACCATGGTTTGGATGAGCAATGGGAAGTCAGTGAATGTTCGTGCAGAGGATTCTACTCTTCATTTCCAAACCTCTTTGCAATAATGGGACGTACATCTTCTGCATCAACCAGTATCTCAAGGAATGGAAGCAACAAAATCAATGCTCGGTCTGACGGATCATCAAACCAACTTTTGATAGGTATTCCATTGTTCACTTGCAACCTAAAAACCTACAATTCAATGAGAAATTAGTAAGCATAGTCTCAACTCTTGAAAGCATAAAAGGTGAATTTAAATACTTGATTACATCTTACTTGCACTTTGTGACCAAATATGCATAGCACAACTGTAAGTTAACTTCGTTAGGTCAAGAAGTAGTAAGAAGCTACGATAATTTCTTGGTTACAACAGATGTTGGTCTGCTGAGCACTCATCATGTAACCCAAAAAAAAAAACATTGTTGGCTATAAAGGTGTATTATTTGTTCTAAAATTTAAACAGTGTGCCATCATGCAAGCACCTTCTAGACCAGTCTAACATCCAGGAAAAAAAAATGTCTGGTTGTTGGCTATAAAGGTGTATTATTTGCCCTAAAATATAAGCAGTGTGCCATCACACAACCACCTCCTAGACCAGTCAAATTTCCAGGAGAAAGGATGTCTGGTTACATGGGGTGCAACATTGCTAGAGAACTGGAGGAAATTTAGATGGAAAAAGCTACCTGTGGGGAGTTGTCGATTATAGCAACTTTTGCCAGGTCAACTCCTAAAATTGTCAGATCCTTTGTATAACTACCATCAGAGAATATGCATGATTCCTGATAAATGCGTCGTCCAATTAATTTTCCATCTGGATCCAGTATATCCAATAACTGTTCAGCATAGATGCTTTGGCTAGCAGTGAAAATGACAATTTCAAACATTTGAGCTACTGCCTCGAGGAACATCTGAAGGTAAGGCCTCTGCTTTACATACACCATATGTTGTTTCATGTTAAAAAATACCGGAAAAGAGAAGTCTGCATAATCATAATGCTCCAGTGTAGAATGGACAAGGGTTTCTGCACAGAGAACAAGGAATGAAAATGTTAAAAGTTTTCAATTGCTGCCAATTTTTGACTGATGAAAGGTACCAAACATTTTAATAGATTTCAAAGAACAAGTTAGATAGCAAACACACATCGAGTCCAAATATGCATGCAAAATATGCATCGACAAGTCATAGTTATGAAATGCTTCAAAGAAGCTTAAGAACAGCAGAATTTCAAAAAGAGAACTCCAAACTACAAATTATTGTTCAATTGTTTGAAACGACCAAAAAATGGAATATTCCAAAGTTGAATTATACCATTTCTGAAAACTGGCATATAAAGAATTGGACCAAAAGTACAAGACCTTTAGACATGGGAAAATATTTCATGAGAAATTGATGCTAACTAATCTTAAATCAAGTGTATTTCCCTAACCATATTAAAAATGGAATTTATGCGATATCAATTCAAGAAGAATATGTGATGACTAATGAGACATAGTAAACTACAGATAGATACCACTGACAAGCACAGGCATGACAGAACTTAATGACAACACAAGAAGCAAAGAACAAAACCCAAGACCAAATAAAATAAAGATTAATCTTACCATCTAAGTCAAGCACAAGGGTGATTGACTTCCTTTTCCAAGTTTCCTTTGGCAATAAGATAGGCCCAATGGATGAAACTGCCTCAGGCAAATCAGGTAAATTTCTAAAGATCAAGTGAGGATCAAAACACTCAGTATCTCCCAGATCACCAGACTGATAAGCTATGTCAGTTTCCTGGTCAGATGATTTGATCTGATGAATTGCTAGATACAAGCCAGCATCATCAGAGTTCAGTTCAGCATCCTCAATGGAGTCCTTAACATGTATATCACTCATTTCTAATGTTTTGTCAAGGAAAGGTAATATCACAAATCTTTCAGATGTTTCTAAGGCCATGTAATTGTTTACATGTTCATAATCAAGAGTAGCATTCACAATATCAGCAAATGCCAAGTCATCATCAAAAGTTAAATCATTGTCGTTCTGACAAATGTGGAAATCCGATGGGCTGCAAGTTTGAAGATCACTTGAACTACAACTTCCATCATCACTATCATCAGCAACCAGATGAGGCAATCCAGGGTTCTCAACATCCCTAACTGCAAGGATAAGCACTAAAATTTACAGACCAACAAAAACTTCAAGTAATGATCATGAAACAGATTCAAAAATCTATCCTTTACCAGCATCAAGGGCAAATCAAAAGAAAATAAACTAAAAGAAATTGCAAAGAAGCATCTCAGTACACTAGAAACTTCTGAGATCCAACATGACACATGAAATAGTTCACAATAACATCCAATGAGAACGTAATGACAGATGGGGAGTTGAACTATAGAACAAATCTTGGCAGGAAACGTAAGATGCAAATTCCGCCATTCCGTTGAGAAAAGACAAAGATCACATCATCAGGTTGATGTACTTAAAATGATTCATTTTACTGGGGTTTTGTAACCAGTTTCTGATATGCAGCAATAATTTGAATTGGCTATAAGCTGTTTTGAGTCACCCAAGCATGAAAGGAACTGCTGAGACTGCTCAAAACAGAAAACAGACAGAATTTCCTTTCATATGATTGCAACAGAAAGGGAAAGAAATAGGAGGAGGTGATGATGGGGTAGGGAGCAGGGACAGATAGAGAGAGGTAACTAATTAAGTTGTCACTAACATAGGGAACTAATTAAATTTAAGGGTGGTCAATAGAGTGATTTGGAATTGTCCCATGGGAAAACCAAGCAATAAGCCAGGCTCATCTGGTTGAATATTGAGCTTCGATTTTCCTGTCTATGCTAGGTCACCCTGATTCAATCAAGGCATTATAGTGTATGTGTCAAGCATTAGATAATTCCTGCAGTCTCATGAAACCTGGTACAATTCTTCCAGAGGACTAAAATTATAAACTTCTTACCAAAGAAAAAAAACTTCATGATACAAAGTGGTGAATCCTGACAAAACTCCGAAAGAATAGACTAACTAAACCAGTCTAATAGCTGCATTACTAAACCATTAATAATTGATAAAACAGGTGCATACAAATGGCCTAGACCAAGCAAAGAGCCAGTCTTCGTGTAACTTTACATTAAAACTGAATATGCTTCTGTTATTACCTGAGTTGTCACGCTCGAAGATAGGTGAGAAGATTGTCTCCAGTATAGGTGGGGATGTGGCAGATATAGACACCTGCAGAATAAAAGAAGCCAATCATGGGCCATAAGTTTAAGAGTGTAGAATGACAAGGAAGCTAAATATGACTCAAAAGGACAAATAGTTGGGTAGCAAAAGCCCATATGAAAGTAAATTACATGTTATGTCAATCCTAAGGATGGCGAATATATCATTTTTTGTTGGAATCAATATATCGTAGCCATATATGTAACAAACCAACATTTTTCAAATCCAATTTTTTCTAGGTTTTGATTTTTTTTATTCCCATATATTTACTCCATCTTCCTATTTTTCTTGTCTAATATTGCTAAAAAAAAATCATATGAGTATGACTTGGTGAAAATCTACTCCTTGGCCAACCAAAATTAGTTGGTAAACCCTTAGGAGTGCATAAGTCTACAATCTTTAGCATTGAAATAGAAAAAGACACTTTTGAAACAAAAGGGCCAAAACTTACTGTTCTTCCATTCAATGTGGGATCACATGACAATGATGATGTCATTCTCGGCAATTCAGTGGAATCTCCAGCAAATGAGTTAGGGAAGGTACTGGCTTCTGTCATATCCCCAATCAGACCGGATATTTCAATATTGCAAACTGCAGCAAGCAGATATTTCATTAGATGAATCAATCAGCTTGACAGCGACACATGCAAATCCAAAAAGACTCAACATGCTGTAGAATTGTATTAGATAATGATGGTAGTTATTACAACTTCTACCTAGGATACCTATATCAGAAGATAACTATACAATATTTCAGCAAATTTTCAACCTTCCGGAAGCAAAAATGTGTACATGAGACTCCGTTTGTTTTTTCTGTGAGTGCCAAAACAAAAAACGATATTGGCCCACATGAACAGTCAAGTGAATATCTACTTTAGTTTTATGATCAGCAAAAATCCAACCTTCAGGCAACAAAAAAGTGAATATGGAGCTCCTTTTATTTTCTTTTCCAATAGCAGAAACAGAAAAGGCAATATATACAGTCACATGCATGGTTAAGCAAATAACTATTACAGTATCAGTAGAAGCAGAGGCAAAACATAGTTTTAATTAGAGGATCAGAACATTATCTGAGATGAAGAAATATATACATGACATAATGCTAACTAATTATAGTTTGGCTTCGTTGATTTTGATAACGTTAAAACTGATAGTATCATACCATCTGTTGAATCTTGGGGAGAATCATCGATAATCGGTTCTTGTTGAGATGGTTTGACTTGACGATGGCAATTTCTTGATGTTTTACTAGACTTTCGACAAGAATCAAGGCACTGCACAGGATCCATACTAGATCTCTTCTTCACTTTAGCTGCTGGCATTTGAGTAGTGTAATTATCTACAACAATTCTGCTCAAGACACATAAACTGCTAGAAAGACAATCATTACATTTGCATTAGTATTCTGCAGAGATCTAGTAAGTTAGAAGACATAGCACTCAAATTCAAGAAATGTCAGGGAGTGGTATCTTCAAATGCATTAACACTAAAATGTCCACAAGTCTAGGAGGAATCAAAGGATAGCCTGATGAATGAAACTCGCCCCAGAGCAAGTTTAAGGAGGGCCAGATGCACACAGCCTTATTTCTGCATACCATGATACCGTGGTTGCATTCACTAGTACTGAACTCCACTCTCTTTAGGTGTACAAGACACAAAAAGTAGTAGACATTTGAAGAAATCCAGTTGTTACCAATAGGTAGGTTTTCCATGCATATCTCCCTTATATGCCCTCCTTCATACCCATCATCTTTTATTGCATAACATTTTGTCTTTTCAACTTGTTTACTGTATTATACACTCTAGCCTGCATTAGATCCAAAACAGATCAACTGGAGAAATATAGTCTGTACAGTAACCTGTAATTCAAAATTTGTCAAATGTACCCTACTAATCATCAATGCCAACGACCCCAATTGCAATTTTGATCACAGGTTCTATGTGACTGTCTAGAACCCTATTGAGCAAGCATAATTAAAACAATCAAAATGAGGTGAAACAGAAGAAACAACCTAGAAGTAATGTTAAGGTCATCATTTGAAATTATTTTTAGATAGTAGTTTGGATACAAATAAAAGGATATATTGGTCGAGCATTGAAGTTAATCTTGAAAAATCACTGAAAGAATCCATACTGGATAATGGCTAATTTACCAGAAGCATATGAATTACATCGGAAGAAGCTAAACCAAGTATTATCGGTGATAATGAAAAAACTGTTGTAGCAATATTCCTTTTTGTGGTAACAAAATATCCTTAGATCATCTGGTGCGTAGCCTACTTGCACAAAACTGATCAGGTGTCGGGCAAAATGTTCTAGAAAATACTGAGATCTAGTGAATCAAGAGGATGGGCATAGGCTTTAAATGGATAATCAAAATGATTCTCCTGCTGCAACTATTGCTTAGATAGAAGATAACACTCCACTACCTTCATAGGATGCTTCACTTTTTGAGTCTCAACACCAATTCTTCACAAGCCTCATCCTGATTCAGGAGGAATTGACAATAATCAATCAAAAAATCCAAGAATAAACAGAGTGAATCAGCCAAATGAGTTTTCCAACAGAAACCGCAGTTTGTGAAATCTGTTGACTCTAATTTCAATGAAATTTCATGCAAAATGTAAAAACCACCAGATAAAATCCAAGAGTATCAAAAGCAATGTTCGTGGAATTTTTGACCTCATGTGATCATATTTCAGGGAAAAGAATTGTAAAGTATCTTTTCCACATAAATTAAAAATCCAAATTTTTGCAAGGTTTCTAGTGCAACTCAGGTTGCAGGAAACGAAAAAACTTAGCCTACAAGGCACAAAGAAACGGGTACATCTGTATCCCTAGATAACAACTCAAAAATATAGGACTTTGAGATAAGTCTTTGCAAAATTAAGACCATTGTCTCCGAAATTACCACGTGTCACAGGCTGAAAACTGACCATAATTGAATCATCACCAACAATACCTAGTAATCGTACCATGAAAACAACAGGAAATCAGTACAAAAGGAACTAAGAAAAACCGACAAAACTACTGCCAAAATAGCAAATAAGCCCCATCCTTCCAATTCCCCCCAAAAGCGCATACCTACCACCAAATCCAAATCTCGAACTTCTCCGAAACCACCAAAATCTCCAGGATACATCTGGATTCAGCAAATCCCAATATCCAAAAACCCGTAAAAAAAATCAAAATTCGGCATCGAAACACCTCTAACACCCCCACCCAACCAATAAATAAATAAATAAATAATCGCAATCACCCAAACAAAAAACAACGTCCATCTTTCCAAAACCCAAAATCCAGCAAACCAGCCAAAATCATTAGAAAAAAACGACCAAAACACAAGCAAGATAAGAGCGAGAAGCACATACGCGCGGCCGCAGCTCCCTTCTCTCTCTTTCTCTCCTTCTCCGCCGAAAGCTAAGGCGGCAACGGAGAAGAGGAAGGAGAAGGAGAAGAAGCAGAGGGGTAAAGGGGAGAATTTATATATATATATATATATATATATAGATTGCGAGTCATAGGACCGGGAAGAACACGACACCCGCCGGAGATCCCTTACAGACGGCCCAGATACCATCGTGCTGGTACTCCTGGGCCTCTCCCTTATTGACACGTGGTGACTGACTCCGGGCATGACTCCCTTTCGCACGTGCGGGTTCCGCGGGCAAGCGCTGAAAGGCGGCGATGTTTCAACTCTGCGAGATTGACAGGTGGATGAGATCGCTCTTAGACACGTTGCGGAACGATGACGGCATTTTATGGGCATTCGTGTCGGAGAGGGAGCTGAAAGGAGCACGTGATATGCGCGTGGAGGGGAGGGTTTGGAATGGAGGCTGCAATCGAGCAGGTACGAGCCTGGCGAGCCCGAATTTTACACAGTTAAGCCCGACCCGACTCGAGCCCGAGTTATGATATAAGAGATTTCGGGCTGAGTAGGGCCGATCTTTCGGGCCTATTATTTTTGTGAGACCATTTGAGCCCGACTCCCATCCAAAGCCCGAAAATACTGTGCCCTAACCCAAAATTCTGGGGTAGGAACGGCTCGTCGCCGTCCGAGTCCATTGACAGCCCTATTGGGGGAACTGGTCGGTTTCTGGGATGCCGGCCGGTTTGATTGAGTCAAACCGGTTAAGCTTTTAGCTAATCATGTTGACTGCAGGTTCGACCAATTTCAGTCGCACACTTACACGTTCAGGTGAGTTACTACATTTTCCTCGATTTTTTCCCTATAAATGAAAAAAGCTGGCTGACGTGGATCTGTAGTAATGAGCTCAGTTTAGCTTTGAGAAGGTAGACCACCCAATCAAGCAAGTTGGAAAAAACTCCACGAAGATTTTGCCTAGTAACAAAAAAACATGTAATCAGATGGAAAAAATAATTAATTTTTCAGTATCAGATTGGATATGGAAAAGCGGGGAGATCGTATAGTGAAACTTTTAAAATCTAGAGTTTGGAACAGATAATTTTTTATCTCATATTAGAAAAAAATTATTTTTCTTTTCATTATATATTTATAATAAAATTATTTCAATTAAATTATTTAAATAATATTATATTCTAATTTTAATTTTAAAAATATAAAATTGAAATTATTATCATTTAATTTTAGTTTAAATAAATATAAAATTGATATAAAAAATAACTTATTTTATTTTATTTTTTAAGAGAGATTGATTGTTTGATTCTATGAAACTGAAAATTTAAAATTTATTTTTATCAAATCGGATGTCTGATGATTATAAACGATTATTCGAAATAAAATCAAATGAAAATAATTTGAACTTTTATATTAATTTAATTGATAAAATTAAATTTAAAATAATTTTTTTTTTAATATTTTAATTGAAGTGATTCTATATAAATTTATAATATAAGGCGAATGATTTTTTTACTAATAGTGCAAAGAGCTTTTTACCTACAACCCTCAATTTTGCTTTATTTATCAAAAATCTCCAACGATTTCAATATTTATCTACACCCTCTTTCTATTGAAATTTATTATCTACAACCTCCTAATTTTCACCATATACTCTTTCTCTCAAATATTTGTAAATAAATCCTCAATTAAATTTTCAAATATAATTTATATATTCATACATTTATAAATAAGTCTATTGAATATTTTTATTTATAAAAAAATCTAAATTTTAATATTTTTAAAATAAAAATTTACAAAGAAGACCTTAAATGTTTAAAATTATTTACAAATAAATCACCATAAAAAATTTAAATTACAAGTTTAATATTCATATATTTATAAATAGACCCCTCAAATATTTTTATTTATAAATAAGTATAAATTATATATTTTTTTAATAAAAATTTTATAATATTGAAGGTTTTAAAACTTAAAATCTTAAATTACAAGTTTTATATTTGTATATTTATAAATCGACCCCTCAAATTTTTTTATTTATAAATAAATTCAAATTTAATCATTTTTTAATAAAATATCACAATATTGAAGGTTTTAAAACTTAAAAAATTTCAATTACAAGTTTAATATTTGTACATTTATATATAGATCCCTTAAATATTTTTATTTATTAATAAGTCCAAATTTTATTATTTTAAAATAAAATATTACAAAAAAGATATTAAAGGTTTTAAAACTTTAGAATTTTAAATTACAAGTTTAATATTTGTCCATTTACAAATAGATCCTTTGAATATTTTTATTCAAAAATAAGTCCAAAATTTATTATTTTTAAATAAAATTTTACCAAAAAAGACAGTGAACGTTTTAAAATTTAAATTTTAAATCACAACTTTAATATTTATATATTTACAAACTGACCTGTTGAATTTTTTTTATAAATATGTCTAAATTTTATCATTTTTTAAATAAAATTTTACAAAAAAAGACATTGAAGGTTTTAAAACTCAAAATTTAAATTACAAGTTTAATATTTGTATATTTTCAAATAGACCCTTTTAATATTTTTATTTATAAATAAGTTCAAATTTTATCTTTTTTAAATAAAATTTTATGAAAAAATGTTGAAGGTTTTAAAATTTTAAATTTTACAAGTTTAGTATTTGTATATTTACAAATAGATCCTTTGAATATTTTTATTTATAATTTAGACTTATTTATAAAGAAAAAATATTCAAAGGGTCTATTTGTAAATATACAAATATTAAACTTATATTTTAAAATTTTAAATTTTAAAACATTCACTGTATTTTTTGGTAAAATTTATTTAAAAGATGATTAATTTTGGACTTATTTATAGATAAAAAATATTCAAGGGGTTTATTTATAAATATACAAATATTAAACTTGTAATTTAGAATTTTAAGTTTTAGGGGATCTATTTGTAAATGTACAAATATTAAACTTGTAATTTAAACTTTTAAGTTTTAAAACTTTCAATGTGTTTTTTATAAAATTTTATTTAAAAATGATAAATTTGGATGTATTTATGGATAAAAATATTCAAGGGATATATTCGTAAATGTATAAATATTAAACTTGTAATTTGAAATTTTAAGTGTTAAAACCTTTAATATCTTTTTTGTAAAATTTTATTTTAAAAATAATAAAATTTGGACTTATTTATAAATAAAAATATTAAAGGAATTTATTTGTAAATATACAAATATTAAACTTATAATTTAAAATTTTAAGTTGTTTAAAACATTCAATATCTTGTTGGGTATATTTTTATTTTTAAATAATAAAGTTTAGACTTATTTATAAATAAAATATTCAAGGCTATTTTATAGATATAAAGTTATTTACTTGGAAGTTAAAACTTTTAAGTTTTTAAAACCTTCAATGTCATTTTGTAAAAATTTTAATTTTAAAAATAGATAAAGTTTGGAAACTCATTTATAATAAAATATTCGGATGGCTATTTGTAAATGTGTAATAGAAGGAAAACTTGTAATTTAAATTTTAAGTTTTAAAACCTCAAGTATTTGAGAGTTGTTAATTTACTAATTATTTTCGAAAATATAAATTTTGGAGTTTATTATAAAGAAAAATAGTTGAGAGGAAAAGTCTATTTGTAAATGTACAAATACTAAATTTGTAATTCAAATTTTAAATTTTAAAACTTCAATTGGTAATTTTTTATTAAAAAAAGATAAAATTTGGATTTATTATAAATAAATATATTTGAGGGTCTATGTTATAAATTATATGAATATTAAAACTTATAATTTAATTTTTAGGAGAGTTATGTTTGTAAAAATTTTTAAATAGTTAAGGGACTCTTGTAAACTTTTTATTTAAAAAATATTAAAATTTAAACTTATTTATAATTAAAAAATTCAATGAGCCTATTTGTAAATGTATAAATATATACATTATAATTTTAATTTTAATTTTAAATTTTATTTGTAAATATTTTAGACAAAGAGTAGAGGATAAGAAGTTAAAAATTTTAAGGGGTTTAGTTGTAAAACTATAGAAGATAAAAGTGAAATTTTTTTAAAAAAAATTGATTAAATAACAATCAATGGGATGTAGATAATAAATTTTACAAAAAATGATATAGTTATATTGAAGTCGCATGAGATTTTTGATAAATAACGTAAATTTTGGGGGTTATAAGTAAAAAATCCTAATGAAAAAGTAGGTAATTTCTTTATAAATTTACAATAAAATATGTAGTTTTTTACCAAAAATTCTAAAATTTAATTACATTTTTTCTTGTCATGTCAATATGTTGTCTTAGATTACGTTGTTTAATTAATTTTTTTTCCGTTGTGCATATTTAAGAAGTATGTGTTTCTCTCCAAATGACAGAATTAAGCTCTTTAGTAATTATCTCGTATCAACAAGTCACGAAGGAATATAAACAGCTAAAATAAGCCTATCACGAAACTGCAAATAAATAAAATAAATAGTTCAATTCATTTTCACTCTCCCATTGGATTGATTCAGTAGACTATGGACGCTATGTTCCACCTGATCCGCCCGTTTCCAATAGTCCCATTACGCTGATCTGTCCGCAAACAGGCGATCCGATGCCTGACCTTATGCGGGTAGGAAATGTACCCCGTACCGGGTTCCGGGTTTCGGGTCTTGGACCCGTTGCAGCATAACGCGAAAAGCTCACCCAGATACTGTTTAATCCATTTCTTTTTCGGTAATCTGCGATTTAATATATCCTAATCCTTCTCGGTGGAGTCACAGTGTTGGCTCCGGCACCGATGAAGGCCCTACTCCAATCCCCTACGTCTTCTGCCCACCTCCGTCTCTTCCACCCCACCTCCGCCGCCGCCGAAACCCTTCAACCCATATCTCCTTCGCCTCCAAACCCTCCTCCTCCTCCTCCTCACTGTCGCTCTCCCTCTCCCGCGACGCTGACAAGCCCCTGGTCGTCGTCGGCTCCGCCAGACACGCGCCGGCCGCAAGGGCGCCAGCCAGGCCTGCTGCGCCGCCCGCCTCTGCCCCCGCCACCGCTCCGCCTTCTTCCTCGGCTGCGTTGGCCTTGAAGGCGGTGGCGTTCGGCTGGATCGGCTTCTGCCGGTTGAGGCGGCGCCGACAGGGCATGCGGTGGTCATGCTGCAGGAGAATGGGGAGAACTCCATCATCATCGTCGGCGGGGCCAATGTGTTGGGGTCGCCTGATCAGGTGGAGGGTGAGGACCTGGAGCTCGCTCGCAGGGCGGGGATTTTGCTGCTCCAGCGCGAGATCCCGGATCGCGTCAATGTCCAGGTCACGAAGGTAATCTCACTCTGATTCCATTAAAATGTGAAATCTTTGTTCTTGCAAAATGTCTGATAATA
The DNA here is from genome assembly GCA_005019695.1 of Trichopus zeylanicus subsp. travancoricus. Classification (NCBI taxonomy): domain Eukaryota; kingdom Viridiplantae; phylum Streptophyta; class Magnoliopsida; order Dioscoreales; family Dioscoreaceae; genus Trichopus; species Trichopus zeylanicus. The sequence goes on from RXID01011096.1 coordinate 245,935, forward strand.
CTGAATGGTTCTGTTGATTATCTGATTTCTTCATTCTTTGATTCCGAGCAAGAGTTGATGATTCTAAGTATTGGAGTTTGAAAGCTTTTTGTGTCTCCATAAGCATTTGTTATCTTTGAATCCCGATTCATAGCTCTTGGCTTGCTCGCCCAAGACTTCAATGCTTCATCCTTAGCCACCATGGCCGCGCTTGAAATCTTCAATGTCTAATTATAATTATTGTACTATGCACACAGATCAATTACTCTTAACATTCAGAGTTGGGAATCATTTGCTGCCTCCGTATATCTATTCTTTATCTCTGCAAATGTATTCATTCGTCGACCACGTGTTTTCATAGGGAATGGTCTTGGCTGACTGGATATCTCGTGTCTTTTCTTTGTCAAGTATTACCTATAAAATTTACCTACATGATCAGTATACGATGTTACTAAAATGAATGTATTTTGGTGCCATTAACGCTATTTTGTTTGGTGATATGTGCGTTTGTTTCATACTAATTTGTAATATTATTACATTTAGGCTGCACGGAATGCCAGTTATTCTAGATCTTGGGGGAATGGAGGGTCCTCTTCCAGAAGAGCTTATCAACGTTTTTGATGTTCTGAGTCCAAATGAAACAGAACTAGCACGCTTGACAGGAATGGCAACAGAGACTTTTGAGCAAATTACTCAAGCTGCAATGAAGTGCCATGAAATGGTGAGACTGATAGCAGTCCTTGCAAGTATTAGAATTTTGAGTCATGGATAGCAATGTTTGGAAGTATTGCTTATTCTGAAACTTGTTGGCTATTCATAACAGGTCTATTATGTCATTGTTGATAAAGAATAACTTTATGGTTTTCATCAAATTGAAGCCAATCTATTCAACTGTGTCTACCATAAAATGGAATTGTGCATTGCAAAAGTTAGCAAGGCCCATCTCACCAGAACACCAAATATTTAAGGAACTGAGAGATAGCTTATGGCTAGATATGTAGATTAACTTCATCCATTGAATTACCAGGGTTAACCTCTCCATCTGCCAGTCTAGTTTTCACGTGTGCTTTTCTAGCCTATATTGATGGGATTTTTCCAATTTGGAGGCATCAGAAATATAACCTATGATTAACAATCCATCTCTAATTGTTGGAGGAAATTTGTTTATTCGGAGATTTGCAGAGTTCCAAGACAACATCATGTATATGATTCACATATCTTCCATCTTCCAAAACATATGTTTCTCAAGTAGCACTAAATAGCAGACTGCAGACAGATTATGCTACTCTTTACCAGAAAGGCTTGCATTAAGGACATTTCAAATCTTTTCATTTTTTTGTCCCTCCTCGACCGACTAGGATGGAATGTGTCTTCACTTGTGATTCAACACTGGTCCCAGTCATGAATGTTTAATTGGCATAATGGAACAAAGTGAATGTAACTAGATGTACCAAATTACATACTGTGATATCTGTGAAACTTTTTTTATTGCATTAGGTAAAACCATCTTCTACCAAGGTTCCATCATGCGTATGCTACTCAAGTAATATTGTGTCCTGGTAGTATAAAGCTTTTCATTTGTTGTTTTTGTCTTCTGAAAACATAGAATGGCTTGCACTATAGAATGCAAAACCATCCTCCTGCTTGAACAATTGCAGGGCACCAAACAAGTCCTAGTGAAGCTTGGGGATAAAGGATCAGCTTTATTTATAGAAGGGAAAAAACCTATTACGCAACCTATCATCAACGCCGAAAAAGTTGTAGATACAACTGGAGCTGGGGATATGTTTACTGCTGCTTTTGCTGTTGCTCTTGTGGAGGGCAAGTCCAAACCAGAATGCTTGAAATTTGCTGGTAAAAACAGTTCCATTTCTGATTTTTTCACTTTCTTATCCATCATTATTTTTCTAGTTTAATGTTCTTATTGAGCTCTATGCTGGTTAATATTTCAGCTGCAGCACCCTCTCTGTGTTCAAGTGAAAGGGGCAATCCCAAGCATGCCTGAGAGAAGTTCAGTGATGAAGCTTCTAGATTCTGTTTGAGCTGCTCACTCTTCCTCACTCCCTCCAACTGAGCATGGTACGAGAAAAAGAAATCTCAATTTTCAAGAATAAATAAATTGCCTTTTGTTTGTCATTTCAGGCAAAAATAGTTTAAGCAAATGCAAGGTTCAGTAAATACCAGGGTTTTAAATCTTGGTCAAAACCGGCCTGTAATTTTGGTTTCAGTTTTTAAAAATGTATTATTTATATTTATATATAATTTTTTATCACAAAATCTAATTAGTCCAATTGTTAAGACTTTGATTCTGGATCAAGTGACCTAGGATCAATTCATCGGTGATGCATTTATTTCTTTCATATTTAAGTAATTTTTTTACTAAAAAATTTATTTAATAATTTTAATATATATAGATACATATATTTTCTTTTTTTAAAATTTTTAAATTTAAAATTAAATTTTAGTCAAAGAAAATATAAAATAATTTAATCAAATCAAAACAAATTGGTTTTAGTTGAAATGGATCCAAATATTAAAATGTATCGATTTTCGTGGGTTTTGAAATTAGTTTCGAAATTGAAATTTAAAATCTTGGTAAGTATTATGGTTTAAATCTCGGTTAAAATATTTCGGTATCAGCAGGTATCGAAATGTTTAGAGGAATTGAATCTTGGGTGTTTAAGCCACCAAAATGATGAATAGCCCAACGTCCACTACCACGCCAACAATGGTCGCGTGATTCATTGAAGACCCCTTCTCATCCTCTTTCAGGGGAGACTTCCCACTTAGCTCTCTGCTCGGCGGCAACAGCACCAATCCCTTAGAGTGGGGCAGAGGAGAAGGGTGGTCCGAATGCGACGAAGGAGGCATCGGCACGAACTTTGACAGTGGCGGAGGAGGAGGAAATCGAGAAAGAGGGGAAGGGGGGTCATTTTCGGGAAGCAGTGGCAGCGGAGAAGAAGACGGAGGCGGAGGCGACCGCAAACGAGATGCCGACGGTGGTGGTTCTTTGGGTGGCCGTGCGGTGACGGGTAGTGGCAGAGGGGATGATACTGGTGATGGAGGTGATTATGAGGGTGAAGGTGAGAGAGGGGGTGATACTAGTGGTGTAGGTAATGGTGAGGATGGGGGTGATACTAGCGGTGGAGGTGACGGTTAGCGGGGCGATCGGGAGGTGGAGTTGGACGGTCATGGAGCAGAGATGGGGGAAGAGGCTGGTGGTGTGGGCTGGGAGGAGGGTTTTGCAGATGGATCAGTCGCAGGGGGTTGAAGCCATTGATTTGGTTCTCAACAACTATTCAATGCAATATTGGACTCAACCTGCAGATAAAAACAAATGGTTTTAGAGAAGAAAAGAATCAAGAATCCAAGAGTTAAGAAAAAGAAAACATTAGAACCTTTGAATTCTTTGTGCAGGGGAAAGAAGAAGAAGAGGGAGGAAATGGAGGAAGAGGAGGGCTGGTGCGTTTAGCGCCTTAGCCTCTTCCAAGCGCCAGCCTCACCATGCACTAATAAGCTTTAGGATTTTGCACTGTGACGATGGAGTTATTAAAGATTTAATATGTAATTAATAGATTATGTATGTTTAAAATATATTTTAGTATGTTGTTTTTTTTTAGTTAATTAATTTTTTCATATTTTTTCCTTATTTCCTATTTTTTTAATAGTAATATATATGGTAAAATTAACTATACAAGAAATTAATTAAAATTAATTAAAATATTATTTAACATTAATGTAAAATTAGTTATATTTGTTAAATTTTAAATATTTTTAACATTTTTATTTTTTTAATTTAAAGTCAAAGTGTAATTAAAATATTGTCTCTGGTTAAAATATAATTAATATATAAAGAAAATGTTTTGATTGAAATTAAAATAAAAATAATTTTGGTTAAAATAATTGAAATTTATCGATTTTTCTGAATGTCAAAATTATTTTTGAAATTAAAATTTAAAACTTCGAAAAATACTATGCGGATCAGCAATTCATACTGATTTAACAGATTGTAAAATGATTTTTGCGGAATAACTCAACTAGATTATCTGCTGAACTTGTTTATTGACGAGTAAGCAACAAAATTAGCAAATTTACTAGCATTCAATTATGTGCGATAGATGTGAATAATATTCTCTTTTTCTCAAACATGTTTTTAATTTTTTTTTCTTTTTTTTGTAAGTAGTACTGTCTAGATGCAGATTTTTCTTTGCGTAATTCACGAATTATTCATTTTTGTTATTAACTAGTCCAATAGAACGCAACGGAGATCTCAACAAAATAACAGAAACAAGGTTTGAAGAAAGTATTGGTTGTGAAAATTTTAGAAAGAGACGGGCTTATATGTAAACAACATCTAAATGTAGAGGATTATCTTTATTAAACTTTATCAGGGGTTTATTGGCGAAAAGCATTATCAAAAAAGTTGAAATCGACGCGCTTGTGCGGTGCGGCGTGGACTATTTGGCCGGGTCCAAGACGAACTGGCACAGTGGACGGTTAGGATTAGGCAATTGAACGAACTATCCGTGCACCGAGATAAGGATTCCGGTTTTAAGCAAAAGGTTATTTACATAGTACGAGACAATTATTATTTATTACAACAGTATCGGAGCGTCAGTGTTCCATCATAATATTTAGCTTCATGGGCAGCATTCATCACATCATCAGAGCTTGTGCAGAATAAGCTGAGCACCGTGCTGCGGTTGCAGCGTTATGACTGTGCGGAGCATGGGCGTAGGATGCCGAGAGCTGGAACGAGAAGTGCTGCAGAATTCTGGCCAGGCCCAACTTGGCCTCCAGCAATGCGAAATAAAGTCATTCCAATCTAAAACCATATAAATAGAAAAGATAGACAGATAAGCTTAGAAAATCAAAAGAAATAAAGTCATTAACTGAAAAAATGAGTTCCAGAAGACCATCAAATCGAAAGCATGTCTTCTTGAAATGAGAATACGCTACTGACCGTGCTTCTTCATGGCGTTCTGATAGAACGGGATGACCCAGGAGACGGTGGCGTGGGAAACGCCCATGGGCCTGGTCCGGGCGGCCCGGGTGGCCCAGGCCAGGTCGTTTAGATCGCCGTAGAGGAGCCTGTAATCTGTGCCTGCGAGCCCGCGTTCCAGCCTCCGCGGCCGCCAGCAGACCAGCTCCACCACCCGGCACGTCCACACCAACAGGGCCGCAAGGCCTAGTATTAGCCCAAGGCCCATAACCCAGGTCTTCGACCCGACCTCGCAGGAGAGCACCAACATTTCTGCCTCTTCTCTGCTTTGAGACCGGAGGGTGAGGCAGAAGGGGATGGGTTTTTATTTGTCCGATTAGGTGGTCTCTTTGCAGTTTCACCCGTCCAATTTAGAAAATTGCATATGTTCCCTGTTGTGATGATCTTCACGCAGTAGTTCTGATTTAAGTTTCCGTTTGATACCCACTGAAATCGATTGGTTCGGTCATTTTGGTTTAATTTTAGTTTCGATTAAATTATTTTTAAAATTTTTTAACTAAACTTTGATTTTTAATTTAAAAATATTTTAAAAAATATATTTAAAAGTATTAATTAAAAAATTTGTTGTGGTGAAAAAATAAAAAATATGTGAAAATCCAAAATTTACAAGTCCTTGGATTTAAACTCGGGTGTTAATTGAAACCAAATTAAAGACTTTACTACTGAGTTAAAAATAATTTGTAATATAATTATAATATATAAATATAAATAATATATTTTTAAAATTCGAAATCAATACACATGAGGAAACGTTTAAACCTTGGTTGGTTCTGACTTTTGAGAAGAATGTGGCGTTTATCTGCAAAAGGGCTGTTTCTTTTGAAAGCTCGTGTGTGGAGACCGAAAAAAAACACGGGAGGGAGAGGACTCTGAACTTGGGCCGGCGAACGGTCGGGCCGATCCGGCCCACAAAATCGTAACCCGACTCGGGCATTCCCGTTTGGCAGGGAATTATCTAATCGCGCACCATACTCATCAGCCGCCACGTGCCAAATTCAGATCTCGAGAGGTATATTTCTGCCGCAAAAATACTGATCATCTAAAAAAATACGATTGGACAATTTAAAATTAGGTTATTTCAAAAAATCATAATAGCCGATAAAATCCAATTTGTTATAAAATAATAAGAAAATGGTTCAAATGGTTATTAAATAATTATCTTGGAATATGAAATTTTGCCATGTGGCGGGTGTGGCACGTGGTTTAAATTGGGGCCTTTGTCAACATCAGACCGAACCAGCCGGTCTAACTAAATTGGCTAGGACGTGTGCGTCGACCGGTTTAGTTCATCGTAGAACCGCAATCAAAAGAAGATGGGCCTCAAACTCTCGGGCCAGGCAAGCCCCCGTCCTTTGACAGCTGATTAGTAAGTAATTAGTGTTGTCTAATATTCAAGACTTGTTTATTTAAATGTCAAATAATTGTCTGTTTGTTAATTTCCAGGGTTTCCTACGTAAGCTCCAATGTAGTTTGTGTTGACCACAATGGGTCCAAGACATGGTTCGATTGATTCAATGCAAGAATAAAAGCGGTATAACAAAGGAGTCAATATGTAGATTAAACTATTTTGGCCTTCGATGATCAACAATTAAAAGAAATTAAATTCAGTTCGGTACAGCAGCAACAGATCCAAACCACTGGATCAAAATCCATTAGTTCAAATTCAGCGACTCTAATTGGATCCCGGTCGTTAAATCCGGATCCAACGGACCGAATTTGTCGCTACCGTCCTTAAGGTAGCGGCTAAATCCGGTCTCCTGTCAAAAGCTTCTTTAATATCAATGGATGTGCTTTGTAATTAGAATTTCAAGCTAACTACACTCCAACGCGTGTTAGCCGCCGAGTAAATACAGTTGAATTAATTTACGTCATACTTTTCAGCGGAGGCCCAATATGACCAAACCACCCCAAGGCCCATTTTTACGGGCCTGGCGCATCGTATTTACTGTGGTTTTCTGAGTCTCGGTGATGAGCTGCTTTTCCAACTAAAATTTTAAAAAAATAAAATAAAATGAAATGTCTTAGGGTTGACATGGACTGCAATCTGCTTGCATGCGTCAGCAGTAAAGCGTTCAAATTTTAAAGACGATTCTGGTCAAAGATCAGGGCAATGTCACCAAGCAATACGGAAGGAGCTAAAAATACAAATATGTAAAAATAATGGGAAAAATTATAAAGTTGATGAAACTTTATTATAATTTCTCTCCGCTAGTCCAAAACCGCAATGCATGTGGACGGTGACGAAGGCCGTTTGATTGACCTAATTGGTCCCCCATTCAGGTCCTGGGTCTGCTCAATGGTCAATCATCTAGAATGAATTGGTGCCTCACGAGCCACTTCATCTGGCATTGTTTTTAAGTTAGTGCCGCTCGAGCTGTCGCCAACAAATAGGGTCGAAATTCGGGGAAGCAGGAATATGTTGGGCTGATTTTGTTTTACTTGGGCCGGGATGTAGTTGAACCGGATAAGGTGGTGGGTCCCACCAGATTGAGAAGTCGCCTGCACTTGATCCGACGGCTGTCCTCTTATCCGCGATCTACGGACTTCCGCTTCCCGAGGCGGGGATCTGACGGCTGAAAATGCTTGAGAAGTACGCGGCAGCATTAATACCTCCCCCGCGCGGTCGGCACGCCGGCCGAGAACCAAGACCGAGGTGAAGTCCGTAATTTTCGACGCGATAACGTGGCATAATCTCATTAGCCTTTTCGCGCCACGGGCTCGTTTGATAAGGTTAAGATTAGAATTAAAATATAAAAAATAGGCTAATTATTATTATTTATTTAAATACTAATCTGATTATTTTTTTACTGAATTTATTATAAATTATTTTATTTTCATATATATTACTTGACTTTTTGATATTTAATTTATGATAAAAATATTATAATAAATTAATTTTTAAATAAATAAAATTATAAAATATTAATTTAATTTATTTTTTTGATATTTAAATATTAATTAGATTATAAATAGACTAATTTTAATTCTAATTCATTATCAAAACGGGTCGATTTGTTCAGACAGCATTGAAAGCTGTCTGAGGGGAACAGCTGATCCGCGCCCACATCCTTCGACGTCTTCCCTGCGATATTAATTTATATCTTATTATTATTATTATTATTATTATTTAATTTTAATGTATTTTCTATTTTTTAATATAAAAAATAAATCAACGAATCGAGGGAAAGCCGGATTTTACCCCAAAAAGGAAGGATTCGATGATATTTGGAATTATGCTAATTAAATATGCTAATTATAAGATTCCTTTTTATTTTCATCGTTATCATGGATAATTATATTATTAAATTATCTTTTGTCTATATTTCACTCGGCATTTATCAAAGTAATTGTCATAAGCATCAGCATTGGTTTATATTTGTGCATAATTTAACCCTAGTTAACGAAACCAAGGGTTTCATTCATTTCGCGAAAGCTAACCTAACCCTCGGGTTAAGCCAAAGACTGATAAAAAAGGCGTCTCCCTTCTCGCCCTCTCGCCGTGCTGTTTTGTTATCTTCTTCTTCCCTCCGGTTCTGCTCGCCCTACAAATTCGTGCTGAAAGCCCACGGAAGTTTCCGCAAATCTCACCTCGCCCCCTTCAGAGGCTTATTTCTTCTTCATCGACGGGAAAAGCCAAGCCAGAGGTCCAGGTTTGGAGCTTGGATTCTCGAAGGCCTTGTCTTTTCCAATCGTTTCTGCTGAATATGATGCCGATCTTTGTGAATTTCTCTTTTATTCGATAAAGTTTGGATTTTTATGGCTCTTCATCTATAGGGCCTTTGATTTATTTGGTGATTGCACACTTTGGCTTTTATTGGTTGATCGTCACATGGTTTCTTTGATTGTCCGCCCTCTTGTCTTCTGAAATCTTTTGTGTTTACCGTTAATACGCTAGCATAGATGAGATGTGTGGAAAAGATTCTTCCTTTGATGGTTTGGGATTGGTAGAAGGGGAAATATGTGAATATCATGCTTGATGTTGCGTACGTGGTGCTTTTTTCTAATTGTTTTTGTGTTCTTTGGGGTGAAGAAAGGAGCTGTTTTGATTGATCAGCATGCCGTGGGTCGCGTCCTTTTCGAACTACTATAGCAGCGTCAGGAAGTGCATTCGCTTGGTCGTCTTCTTCCGTGTTATCGTGTATGACCTCTGCTTTGATTTCTAGCGGAAAAAGATTTGATCTTGATGGAGTTGGTTCTTTTTTTAATGTAAATGAGGCACTTTCTAATTTTTGGGGTATTGTTTTATGATATTCTTTCTTGAGCAGGTGACTTGGTTTAGGTTTCAATTCTGGTGAGGGGTTCCTTCTTTCTTTGGCTTGGCTTAAACTAGTATTGGAGAAGTGAGAATGTACATTGCTGTTAATCTGAGGAGATATCGAACAGTGGAGCGAGTAGGGGAGATCATAATGCATGTTAGAATCATTGCCTATTACCGACTGATGCAAATCTGTCAGGTACTTCACTGAACTATTTCTTTTGTGTTTTATTTGTTTTTTACTTTTCCCACTTTTTCTTGTTATGTTCATTGTGTCTCGTGGGTTTTGAGACCTTATTTGCATTTCTGTAGTTTGATGGAATAGTTCAACTCTGTTTTATATGTGCTTGCTAAGCTTCTATGTTAATACCTTGTGTTTCTGACAACATACATTGGTACTTTAGGAGAAGAATGCCTTCCTTTTGATTGGCATTGCATTTTAATTGATGTATTTAAGAGGAACATGTTTTGTTTCTTCATAATTGGACATGTTAGATTCATGTGATGATGTTATCAATTGACGATTGTTAGTATTTTAAGAGCAGATAAATAATATGATTGTATCCATGTTTGCAGACACCATACTATTCAACCATTAGGCAACGTGGTTCTGATGCATATGTTATTTTACGCATTCTGTATTATTTTGTTGTTAATCAACTTGGCTTGCACACGCTTAGTAGTTTTATACGCTTGAAGCATAAAAAATGCATCAACAATGCCATTCACTGCGTCAAATTAAACATGTCTGGTTTTTTATTGTTTGCAACCCCCTTTAATGTTTTGCTCACGATGCCCTTTTATGGTAATCTTTTGTTGTTGTCTCTGACACTGATTGGCATCTCTTTCTTCTTAATTGACAGGCTGAGTACTTCCGCCAGTTGCTTAAGCCTGTTACGTAGTTTGAACCACAGAAGATTGTTGACAACCCTGCTTTTGTAGTTTTATTCTCTGGTCATCAGAAGACTAGATTGTAGAAGTGAACCTAGTAGATGGCTGGCTCAGGATAGATAGTCCTTTTGCGGCATTGATAATCTCATAATCAGAATATTCCTGAGGCAGCCTGTTCCTCATTCTGCTCAGGTTAAGTCTACAAAGTTTGTGTGCTTGATAGTGGACCGACATCCTGTTCCCAATTTGAGAATTCTTTGAAAAATTTGACAATCAGCTGATTAAGCACACTTGGACGCGGATGCAGCGTGACCCAAGGCATTTTATGGGCGACACTCCGCCCACTCATGCATTTGAAGTGGGTGGTTACACCCATGTGAATGATCATGGTACTTATGGTACCTTTGTTGCACCTTCCTTTGGACCTGCTATCTCAGGGAGGAGGCATGATTTTCCTGGTCCACTTGGTAGCGAATTACAATTCCAACCTTTGGAAGCTTGCCCCAAGAACTTTATCATTTTTGATCAAACTGATAACAAAAGCCGGGTGATGTTTCACCCTGCATTGGCCCACAAATTCAGTTATCCGAACTTTGATACCCATCCCCCATTTGATCACAGGAATGTTAGATTTGTGGACAATTACAATGATAACCTGTGTCAGGCAAAACTCTTGTCTACTCTGAAAGAAGATACAGCAGAAATTGATGCATTACTGAGCTTAGAGGAGGATGAAGGAGAAGAAGAGGAACAGGATGATGATGTGATAAGCACTGGTCGCACGCCAGGCAATTGGAGAGGCAGTCCCTTATATTCTTCATCATCAGCAGAGAGTTCAAAGTTACACAAGTCGAAATCCTCTGCTTCGGTTCATAATTCAATTTCTAGCAGCAGCAGCAGCAGCAGCAGCAGCAGTGAGAGGAAGAGGGAGAAAATGCAGAAGATGGTCAAAGCTCTGAAGAGAATTATACCCGGAAGTGATCAGTTGGACACACCTGCTGTTCTGGATGAAGCTGTTAGATACCTGAAATCTCTCAAGGTGGAAGTGAAGAAGCTTGGCATTCAGAATCTTGAGGAGTAATGCAGCCTGCTGATAATTGTTTTCTCAGCAAATCAGCTCAGACAGGAATAAGCAGCAGTTACTAAAGTGAAATCCTCTTACAAGATGATCGCTGTACTTTTCATTTTTCTCTGCATTTATATAGCTTGTTTTGTGTGCTTATTATCGACATTTACCGCATGCCCCATGATTTGAGCATGGGGGGCTGTTAGTGTGTTTCCTTTTGCTTTGTTGGTGGTGGGGCTCTAATGTTTGCCATCCATGGGATTTGGATGCCTAGTGTGGGGTTTGGGACTCTTTAAGAGTTGTGCTTTTCTGCTCCCCCTTTGTAAGTTGGTGGTTGGTGTTGGATGTTGCTATTATTCTGTCAAATCCTTGTCCATGGACATATCACTACCTCCATCCGTAGCTCCACCTCTCTCTAGTGGGCATTGTAATATAAAACTCAGAGCCATTGTTATATTTGTCTGCCTTTTGGAATCTCATGCTCCTGTTCATCTTCTGTTTTATGTGATAATTATTGTTTCTTGAGATTCATAGTACAGAAGCTAGATTTGTTGTGAATTCTTGAATTTCTTAACAAATAAGGTACTGAGACTTGTTAAAAGTGGTGATGATGGTGTGCAAATACCAGCAAAAAGATCATTAGTTACTTTTGTTTTTGCCATTCAAGACCTTCAAAAGAAGTAAAGCAGCAGCATTTGGAACAATTGAGTGCAGTGTGTACCATGGGATTCCCTCTTTAAGAAAAGCCCTGGATGCCTGACTTTTCAGCTCTCTGGACTTTGTAGTTTTAGCTTCACCTGAATACTTCTATCGTCGTATTTATGATTTCTCATAGGAAAGAGCATGAAAGGGGGCACTTGCAATCTATATATATAGAGTATGATTGTGGAATGTCAACTATATCTGGTGTGGTGGTGGTGGTAGAGAACTTAGTGCCTGGTTATCCAGGTTGGATTTTTTGCTGGATTCAAAGTAGGTAGTATGCCTACCCTACTTTGAGGCCTTCGCTTTGTGTGGAAGTGCATGCTTTCATACGACAAGAGTTTTCAACCATTTTTTTTTCCTAGTTTTCTTTTTGTAATAATTTTATGACACTTTATTTGTCCCTAATATTTCAGCTTCATGTGCCTTTAGCAGGATTTGAACCCTACTACTCCTAAAAGCTATTTCTTACATATATTAGTTTCATTTTGTATGATACCATGTGTTGACATGATAATTGTACTGTCTCTTTTTTTAAGGGAACTTGATTCATGCGAATTTCATTTGGTGAAGGTCGCAGAGTTATTTTTTATTATGGGCAACTTAGGTCCAACACGGTTTGCCTCTTATTGCAAGCACTCAAGTTTGGCTGGTATTGACTGCTGAAAAAGATAATTTCAAAGCTCATAACAGCCAATACATGTGTAATCCCCATGCTAATTACTTGCTTGCGTTGGTAACGTGTATTTCAACGCCCTAAGTGGGATTAGTTAGGGTTACCTAATCAACTTCTGAGACGGAGCACCCAACTATCTTTTTTATATTCGCACTTTATTGAATTGGTTGAGTTGAATAATAATGAAGATCAATGAAGCATTGGAGGAGATTTGAGGTCATCCTCACATCAATAATGGATGCTTAGCCCCATGACTCAATCAAGGAACACTAGCTACATTATGGAAGCAAGTTGATACTTATTTTTTGAGATGTGGGACACTAATTGGAGGTGCTAAATCTTTTTTCCACTTCCAAAAGTTTTTAGCATTAATTAATTAAAATGTATAAATAGATGGGGGAGTGGTTTATTGTTGATTGACAAATATTAAGTTAAATGAGAAGAAGAAAGAGTTGGATTGATATATGCTTAGATTTTAATAGGTATTATCTATGCTAACATGGTGATATAGTACTTTCGATCAATCATGTCATATAAAGAAGGATAATAAAGAATTTTGCCTAATTGTTTAATTTTTTCTTCTATTTCTTCTATTTTTTTTGCCTAATAGTTTTTACACTGTAAGTCATGATTGATCAGAAAAAACGAATACTTTCTCTAGAAAGCAAACTTAATTCTGAGTTTGAAAGTAGAGGAGAAAACTACATTGCCGGTTGTAGAACATCCATGTCATGGATTGTATGGCTGGTCTTTCTCCTTTGAAGATTTGATGAGCACAAGGAAAGCAGGAGTGTGGCAGATGCCGCCCATTGATTTTTGAGTTAGAGAACTGGTGGTTTCTGCTTCATTTGGAAAGAGAGAGACCAAACCCAGCCTTTTCAACGGGCCTCACGAATGCGATGTCCAAACTAACACCTCTCCGTCACCTTCTTCGTAGTTTTGTCCACGCAGAAAAACAACGTATATTGCTTCTCCTCAAGATTGGAATCCAGGATTATCCTGGACAGTCTGATCAGCATCAGAGGAATATTACATTGAAGCTGGTGGTCAGGAAGGTGATATCACATGGAAAAGCTCGTTTGCACGCCTTGTCTCCTCCTCTTCTTTCTTCTGCTCTTTCAATTCAATGCGTTGGGTCTCTCGTGCATGGGCTCCACAGCAAGAGCACGCAAGCCATGCAATGAGATTGTTAATCATTCTTTTTTGAAAAAAAAACAAAGGAATAAAAAGTGAGCTAACATTTCCACCTTTGATTAGGACTACATGTCACGCAGTACATGGGCTTGATTGACTTCATGGGTTCTTCTATCATGATTTCGATCAGTGTCTTTGACGAAATATATCCCTTTTTAATTTATTTTTGAGTTAGTACCTAGATTATATATATATATATATTTGATGTATATAGGAGGACATGAGCAAAATTATGAAGTTGCATACGTACCCTACACTCCGAAAAGAATTTAAATTAATTTGTATTGCATACAATAATTTTTTAATAATTATATAGTTAATAAATGAAAAATATCAAAAATATGCAATATCAATGTTTTTCTTTATTGGCCTTTTCTAGCTAATCAGCTATAGAAAATGCAAACAGAGGACATATAATATGTGGAAAACTTAGGGTCGATGTCCAAATAAGTATACTTTTGGAGTCATATATGAAAAAATCGATTCAGAATAGAGCCCATCAGAGAAAATGGGTTTTGGCCCAGGTACTCGGATGCCCACAGTGTGGGCCTGATCTGGAGCCAGGAATGGTCGGAACCCTGACCGCCCAAAGACTACCGGCTGCGATGTACCATCCGCTTTCTAGCTAAAGACTTTGTATATGATATCATCTAATTTCTTTGTGAAAAGTCACATATGTTATTTGTGGTTCTGTCCACGGACTACTCGAGCTGATTTCAGCGCTCGATGGCTCCCAAGTGTACATGAAGCAGTGCGTTTCAACTGTTCCTTGGATTGAACGGGACTCGATCGTGGTCAAGCTCTCTTGAGAATAAAAACGACCGGCAGCTTTAGAGAAGGAAATCTGAGCAGCTGATATGACAACTCTGATGCTCCAGTGCCAAAAATTTGGCCTTAGGATCATAAATTTACTTCTATAAAGTTCTTTGTTGGCGAAGTCAAAAGAACGGTGAAGCAAAATAATATAACGAGTCGAACACTAAATTATCCCAAAAATTTAAATCCGTGAGATATGAGACTTTTTCATTATATATATTGGACCATATCTATCCAATATTTGATGTAGGATTAATTTATCATACTTGATATTATAACAATCTTTTTCTTTATGTGTGATTTAACCACATCAATTTTAACACTCTTAATCAAGAACTCTTTTACCCTATCAGTTTCACTGTGTGACCCATATTAATGGGTTTTTGTCTCGTTTTTTTTTATTTTTTAAGAAAAATTAACATGCGATTCAATTCAATCGCACTATCACGATAATTTCAGTATTAAGAGTTGGCATATGTTCGAGTCTGAAACTCTGATACTATTTATTAGGAGAATCGAAAAAGTATCGAACCGGAATAATATAGTGAAGTAGATACCAAACCATTCCAAAAATTTAAACTCATAGGATATGAGTCTTTTTCACTATATATATTGGACCATATTTATCTAATATCCGATGTGAAACTAATTTATCACACTTGATATTATAATAATTCTTATCTAGCAAATTATCTCGATTCATCTCAATCTCTTTTCATTTATTGATTAACAACACATATATTTAATTAATCAAGGTGAATATTAATCCACCTAACACATGCTATGCCACATCGATTTATTAAATTAATGTGCACGAAACACTGTCATGCTATGACACAAACTATTCGATCTTAGGGTTTCCATTTGTTTAATCTGCATGCGTTTATGACAAGAGGCTTGATTAGTCAACCTGCATGATATATTAATTCATTAATCACATGAAGTCCAACACCTCAAACAATAAATTAGGTAGATTTAGTGTGGTAGCTAGCGCATGTTCATTCTTTGACCGATTTTTCATAGTATAATTTGGCAATCGACCAGATAATCACATTCCACACAGGTCAATGCTATCGTACTTAGCATAAAAACAAACACTAATCCTTCTTTATTTGAAATCAGACACAAACACAATCAATTTAGAGGCTCAAACCTAGTCAAATATATATTATAAATCAGAGTAAATTCCCGATGATGCACATGCGGAGGATAGAATCACTTGGGATTAAAACTTAAAGAAAAGAGGCACGGCGAAGGAGTAATTCAAATATTTCTTGGATTATTTCCCACAATTCTCCTCAATGAATAGTAGCAAAGCTCGATGCTTACAATAACTCCTGCTACCAAACAAGGGCAGCCATTAATGTCACTGCTAGCAGAAGCATGGATTCCTCTGAACACAAGTGCCTCCATTTCCAAAATCAGAGAAGCATCATCTCTTGGGCTTTGGACTTCGAGGACTGGTCTGTTCTCCCGAAGAAACAACAGGAATATTCCAATCTCAACTAGTCAGAGTGGCGAATTGAATTCATTGCTCGATCCATCCATACAATAATAGCCAAGAGCCAAGTTCATAGTAGAAGCCTCTCTCCATTAAAATACATGTACAAGAAGAGTAGAAGAAGTACGATAGAGAGCAAAATAGAAGGATGATTTTGCTATTATTACGGCTGGTTGCTTTGAATGAAGGCAGTGGGGATGATGTCTTGCAGGAGTCCATAGTCTGGAAGCTGGAGCTGCTGCAGCGGAGGAGCTAGGCCTTGCAGGTACATGCTAGGGTTTGGTTCCAATTGTTGGGCACTGCTCAGAGGAGGCATTTGATGCATCAGGAGCTCCCGTGGAAAGCTTGGGGGCATCGCGGACCGAGGCGGTAAGATGTGCGTGCTCCCCCGGAGCGTCGCGGGGCTCGGATGAGTGTGCTGCCCTTCGTATGTCGTGATCACCATGCTCCGGTCTTGGTAGGATCTCTCGACTCTCTTCTTCACCGAACATTTTTGCGACGTGCAGCGGTAGTAGCTCCTGCATCACGCGGTGCGAATTAGGGTTTTAGCACTGGTGCAACTCGGATGAGATTGTTTGCACTTTGCAATCAATGCATGCAGAATGATTTCATGGATGAAATTGGAAAAACATAGTTGGGTGATCACCTGGGATAAGGGCTATTCTTAACGGCCTTCTGGCCGTACTTGCGCCACCGGTAGCCGTCTTCGAGATGGTCGACCTCGCTCTTGGTCATGAAAGCGAAGCGCGGCTCCCGCTGCCTTTTCTGCCCCTTCTTCCTCGGCTTGTTCCTGGTCAAGGATTTGAACATGTGAGCTTAATGGTCAGCGGGAGAAAATGATCTCGCTGGAGATGATGTTCACACCGGTGTGGTCCATTTCTTCTTCCATGGATTCCTCCTTTTTCAAACAGCCTCTTTAGGGGGGCAATCACATCAGTTTGAAAGGTTCACAAAGCATCTTTTTTGGGGTGTTTATTCTACAATCCTATGTTTCTAAAAGATTCATGATAACATTTGTGTTTTTGCAAGAAAAAAATCCAAGTCCAAGTAAAAGAGGGAAACAAAGAAGGAATAAGAGGAAATTTGAGTTTGAATGTGAAATGCAAGAAATCCTAAAAAGTGGATGACACATCACAATTTAAGAAAGGACAATCTTGTCTGCAAACATTAGGGATTCACTAACTCTCAAGATCTAACCCTAAATCAGAATGTTGAGATCACATAAACTGACACACATGGGATACTAAGAGGAAAAACTCTTCATCAATGAAACATGAAAGCCCTAAATTTTTAGCCGAGATTTTAGCTTGCATATTGAAGAACAAGCGCAGAAATTAATGATCACCAACAAGAGGATATAAAATAACACAGAAGTGTGTTGAAAACCTACACTTTCTTGGACTTCTCAGCACCATCTTCACCCCCTTTCTCCTGTGCCTTCTCCTCCTTCTGCGACTCCTTTCCGCATCGTCCGGAGTCCTCCTCGCCTGCCGCCTCGGTGGACGACGAAGACACCGATGAGTTATGCGTTGCCTGCGAAACCCCGCCGCCATTCCCAACAATAGAATTCACATCCCGGCCGCCGGCGATAGCTTCCATCTCCACTCCCTCCAACCCCTTACCTCCGCCGCCTATCCCCATCGTCTCCTCCGGCGAGCACGGCAGCTCGAAGGCCCTTGCCAAAGCGCCGTAGTCAGCAGACCCATGGTAGAACTCGTTGAAGCTCATGAGTGGCGTCGTAGGCTCTCCGGTGTGGAGATCAAGCATGCCGCTTCCTCCGCCGCCGCCGGGCCGAACGCCAAAGAGCGAGGAGAGATCGTCAGGGAACTGGAAGACGCCGCGGTCCCGGTGGAGATACTCATGGTGGAAGAGCTCCCTGTTCTCTCCTGACATGAGTGAGATAGCAGAGAAAAATAAGAAGAAAAAGGAGGAGGAGGAGGAGATCAAGAAGAAGACTTTGCTTGGTGCAAATGAATGGGAAGTGAGCTAAAAGAAGATGGGGGAGGACTTTTGAGGTTATAATGTGGCGAATACTAGTTATATAGAGGGGGTTTTGTGTAAAATGGACAAAATTTAAGGTTGGCTGGCTAGTCAGCGAGCAGAGGGAGACCACCGGCTACTGCCGGTGAAGCAGGGGCCCACGTTGCTGTCAGGCGTTTAATTCGCCCTCGGATATTCGCCGACACGTGTGCGGGGCGAGAAGCGGCGTTTGACCGGGAAGCCTGGCACGTGGGAAGCCAGTGGCGTTCCGACGCGTGGCACTCTTGCTGCTGACGCGGCACCGTGACACGTGGTCCGCGCTGCCACCTGACCCTGCGTCAAAGTTCGCGTCCGGACCGACGGCTGCGATCGGGTGCATGTTAAAACGGAGACGGGTTGGTGTAACGGTGTGAATGCTTGGGGATTCGTGCCGTGTCGTGATCCCGCCGACCATGGATGCGGTTCGCCGTTTTTTGAGCTGTTAGGGCCGACAAATAATAATATTAAAAATTAAAAAAAAATATCACAAAAAAAATTTACTAGGATAAATAAATGTAAAGCAGAATTATGACGTAATTATTGTTGCGGCTGGGTTGGGGACGCAACAAAGAAAAGTTTGTCATTTTCTTCTTCATTCGTAAAGGTCTCTTTGTTTCGTTGCATATGCTTTTCAATCTTTCCGACCAATTAATGGCATCTTTTCCTCAAATAGACCAACCAAAGGAATCTTAGAAAAATGTAGTTCCATGATATATAATTGTTGTTGTTGGTAGATCATACAATTTGGTTTCGGATTAAAATTAAATTTAAGTTTAAATTTAAAATTAAAATATAAAAAAAAAATTTGATAAAATTAGTTAGTGAATAGTTGAAATTTTTTTAGACTTTTATGTCTTTTAGATATATTATTTGTTAAAATTTAAATGAAGAAATATAAGAATAGTATGATAATTTATTTTTTCAAATAACGTAAAAATAGTCTAATTATTTTTTAATATTAAAATAGTATGATGATCGGAATATGACGATCATAATTCTAATTTCAAATCAAACACGCCTATAAAAATTTTCGTCCAAAAATATTTATATAAAAGCATTTTTAATCAATATTTTATATATTTATATATAATATTTTGTTTAGCTTTAACTGTCTGTAACGGAGACGAACGTTATCGGTGAGTCCATTCTATACGAAAAGTAGTATTTTATTTAGATTAAAAGCAAAAGTGAAAACCAGTTGTTGACACGCTGCTTTTCTCATTACATAAACAAGTCAGAACATGCTCTTAGTCCATCAAGTCCACATAGCGTTCATACAAGTTTCTTTTGGATTCATGCAGTAGGACCTTTCTCTTCTTGCCTTCTCTGCATAGCGCTGAAAAGGCTAGGCTTGTTATCTCTCTCCTTGCGCCCATGTTTAGTGTTTATATGGCATCCATCTCTCTCGTTTGTGCTAGTTTTTTTCGTAATGAAGTCCGTAAGGAAATTAATTACACAGTTGATATGGTATAATTTTGGCTATCCGTAATGAAGGGTAGGTCTAATTGAATTTCGGCTCCCCCGCGTCTAAACATGACTCGCCTATAAAGCTTTTGTGTTGTACGTATACATACAACTACATTATCTGTATAGCCATATATGAGACACCACTTTTCTTATTAGTATTCGTAAGTGTATTTAAGTTCGTAGCTTAGATGAGATCCGGTGTTTTTTTATTGGTACGATCATGCCCTTTCCAATAGATTTTTAAGAAAAAAATAAAGGATTGCAAGTCAATTTATACTTCACACATCATCAAGATCCCGGCACCAAACATTGTAAAACAAATGTCAATGCATTCCAGAAGCAGTTGATCATAGTCGAAGCATGAAACCCTAGATCCTCATATCAAGTCATAATTCCATTTTATTGCTCCTTTGAGATACAAATACCTCAAACGGTATCTTCACTATTAACAATTCAGATGTTAGGAATCTTGTCACTGTATTTGGTACTCTGACACCGTTTCTAGGCCCAATTAGTGTAAACAATAATCCTAAATAGATACCAAAATATAATATTTAGGAATCCAACGCTTATTGATTGACTTTGTGTCAAGGTCACAGAGGCCATGTTTCAAATTTTTTTTCCTTTCTTTTACATTTTTTTTTGTTGTCCAATGTAGGTTTTCAAATCTGTCAACATTGGTTTTGTTAATCTAATGTGATGCTTAGATCGATGAAGGACCTACATACCCACTCCGAATCATCGCAAACATGAAAACAGAATGTATTATATGGATTACAATTTTATTTTCAATTGACAGCGGTTGCATGCTTGCATAGTTCAAGTGTAGGTCATTACAAATGCATCACATGACGGCTTGCAACTTGATCTGCCATGGTCCTCAGTTAGTTTCGATGAAGTGCAGCTCTAATGCAGCAAACTTAAAAAACTCTTAAAGTATGCTAGATTTTTGCATCATCCTTTCTTGTCAGAATAGAAAAAGCAAGCCTCGTCATCTATGGTGTTTTCGCTCATATAATGGGGGCCAATGACATTGCCAAGAACTTAGTGTGGAGATGATGAAGGCGTGATAGAAGAAGACACAGAGAGACAGATAGAAAGAGAAAGATATAGATGTGTGCTGTGTGGTGTTGTTTGGCTTTTAAGGTGGGGCGGTTGCTTGAGATGTGGGACTTTTTTTTTTTTGGTTTGGGTGAGGGAGCATGAGATTGTTGACCGGATTTTGGGCTATGGATCGCACTTGGCATGATAGCAAAAGATGTTGGGCGTTTTGGCTACTCCTGTTGAGCACGTCCTAGTCAAATTGTGGCTAAAAAGTTCACAAGGGGGGAAGGTTGGTTGTTAGCTTTGTAAGACCATGACTTCCAGAGTTGAGTTGAGCGATGTGTTTTGTATCACCCTCAGTCGCTCGTCGGACATCATGGACCACTGCTTCAACTCTATCCGTGCTATCGATTGGATCTAATGCTGACATAGACAGGAGTGCCATTCGTCGATTCGATCGGTAGAATACCTTTCGTCAGTAGACCGTGTACGTACTGTTCCAACCAATTGGAGAGGACTACTTAGAAACTTTGAAGAATGTTTCAAATTTGATGAAATTATCACGCTCACACACACACACACACACACACACACACACACACACACACACACACACACACACATATATATATATATATATATATATATATATATAATATATATATAAGATAGTATATCATAATGGAGTATTGTTATCATATCAGATATAATGAATTAGTTTTATATTAGATATTGAATAAATAGAGTCAAATATATATAGTAAAAAAAAAATATATTCCATGAATTTAAGTTTTTGGGATCGTTTAGTATCTGACCCACTATATTAATTTGGTTTGACATTCTTGTGACTCTTCAATAAGTAATATCAGAGTTTCAGTTGTATGTTAATATCTCTCCGTTAGTATGGATCAGCCGGTGAAATTGGTTAAGTAAATGAGCTATTGATTAATAGTGTTAAATTGATGGGGTCAGATCACACATAAAAGAAGATATTATTATAATGTCAAGTGTGATGAATTAGTCTCATATCGGATATTGAATAAATATAGTTCAATATATATAATAAAAAAGGTTTATATTTCATAAATTTAAATTTTTAGAATAATTTAATATTCAATCCACTATATTAATTTAATTTGATACCCTTACGACTCCTAGTAGCTGGTGTCTCTCGTCCATGCTCGCATACGATACAATTTTCTAAATATTTCCTGATTTGTTTCTTAAATCAGAGTCAATGTAAATTTATTCTCCATATTTCTTAGCGAGATTGTCGAGGGTCAACAATCGTGGACATCGCTGGACACCAAAGATCTCTAATTTCTTCCTTAGCTCATGGTAGAGATTAGTCTAACTTTTGCACAGAATTTCACAGTAAAAAAAGCCTCGCCCTAATCACATAACATTAAATAAACACAAAGTAAGATGATTGTACCTAGTCAAGAAGCGATATAGTATTACTTCTTCTAGAAGCCCACACAAGCTTTTCTCCTCTTTTCATGGCTGACCCACTAATAGACCTTTGTTTAATTGCTAATTATAATTTGGAGTCATCTCAGTGTATTACAACTCGTATGAGTTGACTCAATATGGTGTGCAGCATATGCC
This sequence comes from Trichopus zeylanicus subsp. travancoricus, assembly GCA_005019695.1. Lineage (NCBI taxonomy): Eukaryota > Viridiplantae > Streptophyta > Magnoliopsida > Dioscoreales > Dioscoreaceae > Trichopus > Trichopus zeylanicus. Next base: position 268,155 of record RXID01011096.1, read on the forward strand.
AAACCCTAGTCAAGTTCAGTAAAAGGCTTTAGTTTTCTTTTCTCCATTTTCTTATCTTAATAATAAAAACAATGTGGTCTTCGTCTCTCCATCAAAGCAAAACAAGAAGTGGAATCCATGGAATAGATGAATGGCTTGACCTGGTCTAAGATCTCGTTATAAAATCGTTGTATTCTCCATCAAAAGAGGCTAGTTGTTCTTGGAATTCAAAGCTAAGGGGTAGAGAGAGGGGCCATCAGATCTTTTTAAAATCGGGGAAATTAGATGAATCCCAAGTGCATGGTCAGGTCAAGAGATGACCTTTGAAGGGATATCAAACATATCATCCACTTTGTTTATCCTGCTCACTGTTTAGCAATTAATGCCGCAGGAAAACCAATAGACAAAGCAAATGCTTTTGGCTAGAGTTCTACGTCATGTGATTCTTCTAAAGCAATAGGAATCTGATACCATTATCCTTGAGTTTCTTATCTTTTGCTTCGTTCCGTTCATTCATTAAGAAAACAAATACTTAACCGACTCATCTGAACTTGGTTGACATAAACATCAAAAATTTCAAGATTGACAAACCAATCTGACATGATATCCATATAATAAGCAAATAAACCTATAAACTTGCATTCTGCTAATCTACCGTTTCATCCTAATCAAATCTTAGCTAATACAGTAGACAACAAGATCAACTTTTACAAAGAACTTAAGCAGCCATTATAGGTCCAAAGAGTGCAGCGCAGTGATTGGAGTGCGGCAGAATCAAATCTGAAACTTTATTTGAGGCTTTCGATGAAGCATGTCGAACATAGTTAAAGGTGAGGATTTTAAAAAGGGGGCAGGTGTGCCATTCCCAATAGCATTTCCCTTTTGACTTCTCGTTTGTGTCACGGGAAGACTTGTTCTTCTTCTCAAGTGATTTCACACAGTAATTGATTTGGTGCGTGCTCCAGTGATTTATTAGATTCATCAGGGAGCTACAAGCACTGGCAAACATTTCAAGGCACATGCGCATGCATACAGACATGTGCTCTGGCGCGGGCACGCTGTTGCTGGTTGTCATGCATATAACAATGTGTGAACAAGAAGATCTTATTCTCAGAGCACATACTTACCCTACTCAATGAAGAAAAAGAAGCTGAGCAACGAGATTTGGCACCATGAACACTCAATGAGCATGAACTCAAAGTACATAACAAATGAGCATGTGCTACAAGCATGCTGATGAACAGTAGTACTTGAGGTACAGATGCGTCTGATTTAAGAGAGTTGCGCCTTGTTAGGAGGTTGTCTCCATCTAGCCTTACTTTCAAATCATGTTGGTGGGCTACTTTAAGATAAAGGTCAATGGCAACCTGGTGACTAGTACAAGGCCCCTGCCCTATTGGCATTAAAAGCACCCTACCAATGATCTTGACGATGATGGTGATGATGCATGATGGGGACTGAGTTTCAAACTGTGCCATATATATATATATCCTTGCAGAGCAAAGAGAGAAAATTTTGGATAAGGATTCCTGCAAGTAAGGATGGTAATCATAAGGGATTTTTATCTATAATTCTTTAAGATTTATTTTATTTATTAAATTTTTTTCGTAATTTTAGTGTTTATTTATATATTTTTAATTTTTTTTTTATTTATAATTTTTTAATTGTTATTCAATTAATTTTTTTCAAAAAATTTATTTTTATCTTTTATAATTTTACAACTAAACCTCTTAAAATTCTTAACTTCTCATCTTTCACTTTTTCTCTTAAATATTTACAAATAAACGCCCAATTAAAATTAAAATTAAAATTTATATATTTGTATATCTATAAATAGGCTCATTGTATATTTTAATTTATAAATAAGTCTAAATTTTAATATTTTTTAAACAAAAGTTTACAAAGAGGACCTTAAATATTAAAAAAAATTATAAATAAACCCTTCAGAAAATTTTAAATTACAAATTTAATATTCATAGTTATAAATAGACATATCAAATATTTTTATTTATAAATAAGTCTAAATTTATCTTTTTTAATAAAAAATTCACAATATTGAAGGTTTTAAAGTTTAAAAATTTAAATTTTAAATTTAATATTTCTATATTTATAAATAGACCTCTCAAATATTTTGATTTATAAAAAGTCTAAATTTTATCAATTTTTTAATAAAAATTCACAATACTAAAGGTTTTAAAACTTAAAATTTTCAATTATAAGTTTAATATTTGCACATTTACAAATAGACCCCTTGAATAATTTTATTTATAAAAAATCCAAATTTTATTATGTTTAAAATTAAATTTTATAAAAAAAATATTGAAGGTTTTAAAACTTAAAATTTTAAATTATAAGTTTAATATTTGTATTTACAAATAGACTCCTAGAATATTTTTATTTATAAAAAATTTCAAACTTTATTATTTCTAAATTAAATTTTATAAAAATAAAATTAAAGGTTTTAAAACTTAGAATTTCAAATTATAAGTTTAATATTTATACATTTACAAATAGACCCTTTGAATATTTTCATTTATAAATAAGTACAAACTTTATCATTTTTAAAATAAAATTTTACAAAAAAGATATTGAAGATTTTAAAATTTAGAATTTAAAATTATAAGTTTAATATTTGTACATTTACAAATAGATTTCTTGAGTATTTTTATTCATAAATAAGTCCAAATTTTATCTTTTTTTAAAAAATACTTATAAAAAAGACAAAGAAAGTTTCAAAACTTAAAATTTTAAATTATAATTTTAATATTTGTACTTTTACAAATAGACCCACTGAATATTTTTATTTATAAATAAGTCCAAATTTATTATTTTTTAAATAAAATTTTATGAAGCAAGATACTGAATGTTTTAAAACTTAAAATTTTAAATTATAAGTTTAATATTCATATATTTACAAATAGACCCCTTGAATATTTTTTTATTTAATAAGTCCAAATTATAAATAGAAATATTCAATGGATCTATTTGTAAATATAAAACTTGTAATTTAAAATTTTCAATTTTAAAATCTTCAATATCTTTTTTGTAAAATTTTATTTAAAAAATGATACAATTGAGATTTATTTATAAATAAAAATATTGAAGGGGTTTATTTAGAAATGTATAAATATTAAACTTGTAATTTAAAATTATGAGTTTAAAACCTTAAATATTTTTTTATAAAATTTTATTTAAAAAATGATAAAATTTAGACTTGTTTGTAAATAAAAATATTCAAGGGGGTTGTAAATGTATAAATATTAAATGTTAAAATTTTTAGTTTTAAACTTTCAATATCTTTTTTGTAAAATTTTATTTAAAAATGATAAAAATTGGACTTATTTATGAATAAAAATAGTCAATAAATTTATTTGTAAATGTAGAAATATTAAACTTGTTATTTGAAATTCTAAGTTTTAAAACCTCCAATATCTTTTTTGTAAAAGTTTATTTTTAAAATGATAAAATTTGGATTTATTTATAAATAAAAAAAATTCAAGGAGTCTATTTATAAATGTACAAATATTAAACTTGTAATTTAAAATTTTAAGTGCACAACCTTCATAATTGTGAACTATTTAGTAACACACTAATTTTGGCCTTCTTTTCCCTCCACATATTTGAAGCATTCTTTGTCCTTATACCCATAGTCAAACCTTGTACTTTAAAATTTTAAGTATTAATATTTTTTGTTAAAAAAAAGTAAAATTTGGACTTATTTATAAATAAAAATATTTGAGGGGTCTATTTGTAAATATATGAATATTAATCTTGTAATTTAAATTTTTATGGAGGATTTTTTTTGTAAAAAAATTTAAATATTTAAGGTTCTATTCGTAAATTTTCATTTGAAAAATATTAAAATTTGAACTTATTTAAAAATAAAAATATTCAATGGGCCTATTTATAAATATACAAATATATAAGTTATAATTTAAAATTTAATTGAGAGCTTATTTATAAAAATTTGAGAAAAAAGTGTAGGAGGAGAAGTTAAAAATTTTAAAAGATTTAGTTGTAAAATTATAGATAATAAATGTGAAATTTTGGAGAAAAAAATTTGATTAAATAGTAATCAATAGTTGTAATATACTAAATTTGAAAAGGAGAAAATTGTAAATAAATACTAAAATTATGAAATTTTTTTGATAAATAAGATAAATTTTAACGGATTATAGATAAAAAAACTCTAATCATAAGACATGGGTTGATGGCATTGCTGCTTCGGACAAAGTTCCTCAATTGACCTACTAACATATGGCTGATTTAAAAAAAAGAATTAAAGTGCATTTGAATTGGATTAGATTAAATTCAAACTGAGGGAGATCAATGAAATATCGTTTGATTCGAAATTAAAATTAAGATTAGTGAGTTATTTTTATAAACTAATATTTTTTATCAAAATTAATATTTTAATAATTTAAAATGTAAAAAATTATTTAATTTTTTATAATAATTTAATTTAATAAAAATATAATATTAATAATATTAAAAAAATAATTCTGAAATCAAGTTATTCTACTCATGATTTCAAACCGAACACTTCCAATAAAAGAAAGTGGTGTACAACTTTTGCAACTATGTAGTTTGGATTTGAAGCTTGGGCAATCAAGATGACACGACAAATAATGGACGAAATAAATGTGTGGATCCGAGTTGGTACAACCAAAAATAATACATGGTACAACCAAATATCGCTGCTCTGATGTGATGAGCGAAGTTTGCGGCCGCGAGCATTCAATGAACCGACCGCACTCTTTTTATTCGTGTAGTTGACTTATCTCGTGTTTCCGGGTACTTTGTTCCCCTTTTTTTCGTGTCGTGTTCTTTTTTTTTGAAAAAATTTTCAACTGAACTTCATATACTTTAGATTATATTTTCATACATATAACAATATAATTTTTGTATTTAAATAAATTATGATAAAAATGAAGTAGATATGATTAAAATTAAATAATTATGATTTGACTTTAATTATAATAATTATTTAACTTTAATCATGTATGTTTGATTTTAATTATAACAGTTTAATTTTCATCGTATATGTAAAAATATATTACTATAAGTATTATTACATCCGCGACTGTAGACTGTACGGTGACATCTGCCACAGGTACAATAATAAATTAAAGTATTAATATGGAATGATTGAAAATTTTAAAAATAAGATTGGATTAAGATACGCCGCAAGATTAACGCGCAAATTAACACGTACGATATGATATGCCATGTCATGGAAAATTAGATGGTCATGGGCCCGGCCCAAACGGCCCAAGTAAGTGGACCTCTAACAAGACTTGGGATGGGCTGAGTCTTGGGCTTCGCCTGTCTTGTTCCCTTCAAAACATTAGCAGGAAAAAGTGCTGTGGAATAGAGATAACAATATATCATAGAGTGAGACGGGTTATATAGAATGTGAGCTTTTCATCATCATTTCTTCTCCCATTTTTTGTGCATTAGCATGTGAAGATTTTCTAATCTCTTATGCTTCGGAAAGGTGGAGTATGAAAGTTTCTTTGCTCTGTTATCAAAACTTGCTTCCATTTCAGAGACAGAAAAGATTTCGATAAAAGAAAGTACAGGTCTCATGATCAGGTTTGCAGCTTTAGAGGGAAAGCGTGGGAGCTTGTTCCCTGCTTAGGGATTGAAACATAATCATTTCCTCCATTAGAGAGGGTGCTAATCAAGATTAAAGAAAGATTAGGATACAGAAAAAGTCTCGACAGGGCTTCTTAGTTTAATAATCACGAGAACTTAGATGGTAAGTGTAAAGTTCCATGCAATGTTTCCATATTATTATTATTATGCTTCGTGAATTAGAGTTTATGGAGATTAAGCATAAAATCATCAACCTACATTGCCAGTTGTTTCAAACTAAGAGATGCTCGAAGAGCTACAGATAACCAGGCATTAATAGGAATCGTTGGGATCTTTCCTTTACAGAGCCACCAAACAAATCAGCGGAGAAAGTTGGATTCTCTATTTCTCATACAGTAACACGATTACAAATACATACAAATACATTTCAAGTTTGATGTTTATACTAATTCCTCGTATATAAAAATTCATATATCCAAATCTTGTTGATTTTATTAATCTCGAAACATTAAAAATTATTACTTTAGAAAAACATAATCAAACATGTTTAGGCATTAGATCCTGTCCAAAACTTCAATGACTTTGATAACAGAGCTTGATTGTACAGTAATTCTGAAGGTTTTGCATATTCTGTTGGAGACGCATGACCAGCTCAGAGATTGTTGTCCCCTTCAACTCTTTTGAACATTTCTTCTCGCTGAAGGTACTTCTGGTATGGGAACTTTTCGCACCTCGGCCAGCCAATCAGCTTGCAGGCGAAGCCTCCAATGCGCGTTATTTATGATTCAGCTCAATTCCTCAACCATCCAATTCAAACTTGAAGAATGCTTCTTTCTCCATTTTTCTTTCTTCCGGTTTCTTGCTGACAAAGAATGGGGGCCAAGCGCAGCAGTTGGTTCGAGAAGATACAGTGGGCTGAACACCACTGGCCGAGGAAGCTGCCCTTCTCGGCAGCAACGTGGCGGTGGCGCCCTGGGAACATCCAGTTCGCCGTCTTTGATGACATAGTCTTCCACGTCCTCTACTACTTGGAGGCTATCATTCTCGATGCTGCTCTCTGCCTCTTCTTCTGCTGCTGCGGCGGTCACTTCTAACAGTTCTTGTTGCTAGCTGCTTGGTCTGCACTATGGAGATAATGGAGACTCATTGATGGAGAAACCGATCGACATGATTTTCATCTATGAGATGATTTAATTGTGCATCACAGTTAGTTTTTTCAGATGAAGAGAGGCTGATATTAGAGCTCTTACTTGATGAAAACGAACTAAAAGCTCATTTGCCTCACCTGAAAAAAAAAAAAATCTCAGCGAGTTACTTTGCAAAAAACTTCTTTTCTCTACTGAATCAGTAGTTCTGTTCTGTTGCAATCAAGGTATGAGAACACAGTGGAAGATAAAATTCAGCAAGATTCAGGACTATCTGAAAGACCCAAATCTGTACTTCCAATTTGATCAATCATTGTCAAGGGCTAGAAACACTTCTGTTCTCAGTTTTCCAGCTGAATTGAGTGACAAGTTAAGATTTTTACCTAGTGAGAAAAGCATAAATTATTGTTGCTCTATGACTTTATGGCATATGAGATTATCACAGCAGCTAAGACTGTGGACAAGATCAGATTCCGAATCTCTACAACAAATTATAGTCAAGATTACGATCAAGTTGTTGTGGCTTCGCTAAACCATCCAATCTCAAGAGTTAAAATCATGCAAGAGATGGCAAAATGGGATTATATTTTTCCGTACAATCGTCGAATGTTATAATATGGGAAATAATAATCACCGTTTGGTTATCAAAATAAAAATTAGTGAATCAGTTTTATAAATTAATATTTTTTTAAATTTAAATTAGCCATATAAAAATTTAAATTTTAACAATTTTTTTAATTTTTTATAATAATTTAATTTAACAGTAATATAAAATAAGTAATATTAATTTTATAAAAAAATAATTTTAAAAAATTCATCTTTATTGGATTTTAATTCCAAATTAAACGGTTACTTATAGATAATAACGTTGGTTTGAAATCGTCCAAAATCATAAAGCATATTACTTTATATTATCATCTATAGCTCAAAGTATCATCTACAAATTATATGCTTTAGTATAATAATATGCAATAATAATCTCTTTCCCACGTTAGGTGTTCGGTGGCCCCTTGGAAGATGCGTCCCAGAGCTAAGCTGCTTGCGTTGTATGCAGGGCTATGTATTATTCGATCAAAATCGAATTAATCGACCGACCGAAATTAAATAACCAATTCAGTTCGGATTATTCGGTTCTCCATTCGGTTCGGTTTTGAAAAAATAAAAAAATAAAGTTCGGTTCAGTTTTGATTTTTAATTTTGAAAAATCGTAAAAACTGAATCGAACCAAATTATATATTATATATAAATACATAATATTGGTTTTGGTTTTGATTTTTTATTTCAATTTAAATATAATTAAATTTAAATTAAAAAAATAAAAATCAGTTTAAATTTTCGGTTTTCGGTTATAACCTATTCGGTTCGGTTCAGATTCGATTTGTATAATATTCAGTTCGATTTGGTTTTCGTTTTTTGAAAATTTTAAAATTTCGGTTCGATTTATTCAGTTCGAATGCACACCCTAGTTGTATGTGAGCGGAGGGTGTGGAATTCTCCGCATCACACCTGCAATTGGTCATAATTATATATTGGTCCAGTCATCGCAAAAGACATATTTTTGATGCCCCGAGATCGCCTGAGTCATAATCTCTGTTCATGATCACGCTATCAAAATTTTAAGCTGCTTTTGTGTTTATTAAAATCAAATGTTTTTGGACTAAGGATTTTTGTAATCAATGCACGAAAACCAGGTGAAAGATAACATGTAATTCTCCCAAACTAACAGGGTGCTACACTTGAAATATTAAAACCTCGTTCTTTTGTGGGTCAAAAGGCCGAATGCGCCAAGCGAGGAGACCACGGCCAACACAACCGTGTTTCCCATTCCATGAAACACCAGTCCGCATACCAAATAACAATGCAACGCAATCCTTTACCGTCAATCTCGCCTCGTTGTAAGCAGAACTAAAAATATACGGCAGATATTGCGTCCAGCTCAGCTCATCCCATTCAGCGCCATTGACTCGAGGCCGTGTTATTATACGCCCACGCGGCTCGCGCTCGTCGGATCGAAGCCGACGCGATGAAGCCGCTCTGGAGATGGGTGGAGGCCGGCGCCGGAGCCGGCCGCCGGTGCCTCCCGCCGGCGCTCTTCGCCGCAGACGCCGTCCTCGCCTGCGTCGACGGCGCTATCGCCGGCGCCGCCTTCTTGCAGGTCGGTTTCCTCTGCATTTTACTCCGGTTTGGGTTTTGTGGGTCTCGTGCTGTCCTTTTTGGGGAAGATTTTGATATCTAGTATTTTGATTCTTAGGATTTTGAATTATGGCAATGCTGTTGTTGATTGAGGTCCTGTTTCATTGAATTCGGGTGATTGGATTGGCTATTTGTGTACGGATTTGTGATGGTTGTTTGGCGTTTTAGATCATGGATAATGCGATTGGTTGATTGGCGGAGCTCATTGAAAATGTTATAGTCGGTAGGATGAACTTGTATCTAATTGCTGTGCTTTTGATATGATAGTTGTATTTATTCCTTGCAAAGTTTCAAATCAAAGTACCAGTTGATTTCTCAAAGGAAAAAAAAGAATTTTAGTTGTTTCCTTTTCTTTTGAATCTCAATTTTCATAGAAAATCTTGATCCACAGAAAAATGAGATGAGGTTGAAGTGTAAGCATGAATGCGACGTTAACCTTAGTAGTGTCAATCAGCTTTCTTGCTTTTGCGGCTTTGAATCAGTTGAAGCATTGTCTCTGAAGTGAGTCTTAACACCAAAATTGTTTTTATTGAAGTTCGATTTTGGCAATGCATCAACGTTTTAGAGTTGCAAAGAAGCTGGTCTTTTCATAAAGCTATGGGCTGGGAAATGCTACTACAGAAGATGGAATAAACTCAAATCAATTTCATTCAAACTCCTTTATGTGTTGGTCTTGTTGGAGCTATGGAATGTAGATGGCCATGTGACCCTTACTTCTGCTTCCTCTTTGGTGTTTTGCTGCTGCCGTTTGTGCATCTTCTCAACTCCTTTATATAGACATTGTCACGTTAACACACTGTCAACATTGCTTTGATAAGGGCTAATGATGGTTCGGCAAATGGAATGGCTGTTGCGAGCATCTAATGGTTGGATTTGGCACTTGAATCTATTGTTAATCTGAACTAAATAAGTCAGAGAGTAATTCTTATTCTTCTGGTTTACATGCCTGATAAGGTGATTGAAAATCATCTTTTCATCTGCACGTCAGCAGTTCAACTGTCATTTGTTAAATTTATTGTATTAAATTTTATGCTCGTTATACGATTGCCCAGTCCTTCAGATGGAATCATGGAATGCTGTAGTAAAGCTTTTTGCAACACTTGTTTATTGACTGATTATGCTTTTTTACATGAAACCCTTTTGACTTGAACAATTATTTGGTCAATAGCTACAATCTTCATTTTCTATTGTGATGCTTACCAAATATTTCTGGTGTCAGCTGTTGAGAATCCACTTACGGAATCAGCAACTTGGATGGACTCGTCAAAAGGTAATTTATGGCTAAAATGTGTTTTTCTCTCGCTGTATGCTATATTCAAAATCAAGATGTATTCACCATCATCATTCTGAGTACTATGAAAACCATTTCATTTGATTCTCATGTAGGCATGTTTCACTTATTGTCCATCACCTGCATGAATGGATTTTTTTAATTGACAGCAGAAGACCTAGGATAGGTGTTTGTTCTTTTCTATAGGACTTTAATATTTGTAACTGTAAAATGTATCCTGCTTCATAATGCTCAAAAATGACTCACTTAAATGCCTCTGTAACCTTTCCGCTTATATATTCATTTATTTTTCTTGAATATTGTCTATATCTGCCTTCTTTAGGTTTAGTTTGGAACTCTAGTGTTTTTCTATTCAACTTTGAGAAACCTGTGTCCTTGGTAGTTGCTATCATATGCATCACAATCTGCTATTGATGGGTAATATCCTTGCGCAACATTTTCAGAAAAACATATATAAGGCATACACACAATCCTAAGGACTTAAGAAGGAACCAGCCTCAGCCTGTTGATTGTGAAGCACTAAAGCTATCCCTTTTGTCTGATGAAAAGAAATGAGTAAATAGATCAATATAACATCACAGATTTACAGCACACATACTCTCCTGTCCTCTTTGATTCTTATTCTCAAACCACAACTGAGACATATCTGTTCATAAAAAACAGTCTCTGACATGAGCTTCCTGTTGTGCCATTGAATTTAATGCTTTGATCATATGTAAACTTGTTGTTCTCTAAGCTCCTATGATATTTACTTGGCCAAATAAATCACAGGCTTTCTGACTAAGAGCTGTGCCATCTATTTCTTCTTATATGGTACTGTTGATAGAGTTTCTGCATTAGGATAATGATTCCTTATGTTGTATTTATGATGAGTATCACATCATTCTTTTCTTTACGCACACAACCACATTGTATTTGATGGAAACGCTTTGACGTCACAGATATTTCATCTCATGATCGGATCTTCAAACATTGGTGAGCCATTAATCCTTCCTTTTACATTTTTGAGTTGTGACTTGTTAATTTGTCTTCTTAGGAATGTTCGACTTATTTACATCTGGTATTTAGACTATGATTGTCAAGTTCCTGTGCATGTGGTGGTGTTAAATAGGAAGTTAAAATTTTGACATACTGATCATGTACTTTATCTTTTCTCCTACACTGCAGAAATGCATTGCCAAATATCTATTGATGGTTTAAATTTCAGAGTTTTTCAAAACTTTAAATTTATTTGTGCTGGGCATTTATATTGGAGGGTTATTGCTTGTGGGTTTCCATGGAAATAGTGAGGCCTTGCTTGTGATGGACATATTGATTACATCACATTATTTCTAAAGCTATGATGATACTTTGTGAAAATGGTTCAGGAGTTTTTAATGATTAGAATCATGGATTGTGTCTTATCTGGTTACAGAGCCTCTGAGAAATAGGTGGTTGGTGGTCACGTCTAGTTCAGGTGCCTGTCCTCTGGCTTCCCACTTATGGAATGCCTTGTGGGAAGAAGGCCTCAAAGTAGAACATAGACTTGAGATCAAAGTACCTTTCTCTCTGTATTCTAGACAATGGTTTAGGATTTTATTGACATTAGTGGCCACTGGCCTCTTTTCTCTAATAGTTTTTTAAGGATGTATAATTCACTAGTTTCAAGGCAATAATTGACATCTTTAGTTGATGCTAATTACTGAAAACGTATGGATTCTCTTTCAGGCTACTTGGTGTATTTTGTAACCACTCTTGTAGCTACTTGCAATGCATGGCTATGCTGGTCACATGGTTGTGGATTTATCCTCATGGGTATGTCCCCTAGTTATGCAGTTGCTTTCCCAATATATGTGCAAGTTCTTGTAGCGGCTCTCTGGTCAACTATTGATTTGAAGATGTTCTGTTTGATCTAATTCATCATCCTGGCCTTGCAGCTTGTCCACAAATTTTGTTTCTGGCTGCATTTCTTCTGCTTTTATCTTTCTGGTATGTTTCTATTCACATAGCCATAGATGGTTTTGGATATTAATTGTGTTGGTTGTAAAATTGTGCCATATGCTAACACTAACCTAATTCCTTTTGTTGTATCACATAAGTTTTTCTACTATAGACCTGCTATACAAATTTTTCTAGCTAGAGGAGTGTACTCTATTGAAGAGTATCTCAACCATGAATTCTGAAGTGATTAGGCTTGTAATCTAAAAGGTTCAGAGTCCCTATCCTTTATATTGTTGAACTCGCAAATTCTTTTTGTATATTAACATTTTTACGAAATATCTTGTTGATCAAAACTTTACAATTATGATCAAACATTATCGTCTATGTTTTTATGTTGATATCCTAGATGATGATTGTTTAAAGAACAAAGGCCATGAGTGTCCTTAAGTGACAAATAGAAGCCAAATAAAGCATTAGCAGGGATTGCTTGAGACATCATTTCTACAAAAATAATATTCTTCAACTATTGACCAATTTTCTCCATTTTAAGTGAACGTCTTCCAAAACCATCTTCTAACTAACAGATTTCGGCAATTTATGGAACATTTGAACACTTAGGAAGGCTGAATAGTGATTTGACAAGGACCAAGTATAATGCATGTTCTTAAAAACACGGATTGTAAGAATTTCATTGCTGACTTGTTTGTTCATTTTCTGCTGACTTGAAGGATATCATTGCTTTTAGGGAAAATTTTCCAGTTGAGCAATTGCCCAATTTAACTTTTGAATTCCCAAAATCCCCCTCTGATGTGGCAAATATTTCATTTTTAACTTCTGTCATTATTAATGATATTTTAGCACCATTAAAGTACTGTAGCAAATATTGTAATAATATTTTGGATATTTTAACAGTATTGTAATTATTATAATCAAAATCAAACCAATATAAATAGAATAAGATAAAATGATCAAAAGCAAACTGATATAAACAAAAAAAAAGATAAAATGATCAAACCCAAACCAATATAATTAGAAATAAGATAAAATAATCAAAATCAAACAAATATAACTAGAAAATGATCATTATGATCAAAACTAATCATTTATGACTAAAGAAAAATTATATTTTTTATCATAATAACTAATTTTTAAGTATATATTATTATTTCAATATTCACATATTATTATATTATTATTATTATTTATATATTATTGTATTATTGTACAGTATTGGTATAGTACCACTATAATATTTCCTGATTTTTTACACCAACAATTGCTAACAGGAGGGGTTTTTAGAAAAATTCAAAATTTTGAGGGGGTAATTGCTCAATTGACATCTGGGAATTTTCCCTTGCTTTTATTCTCCTGCAAAGACAAAGCCTTTCTGAGAGATTGTTGATCCATCAACTCTCTTTCAGCAAATTGAGTGATATCAACTTGAGAAACCGATCGCCCTTTCTATCAGCCCACACTTGTTCTCTGATCGTCTGTTGTATTTTCTCTTTGATTCTCCTTGCCGCTGTAGCCATATAACCACCTTTTGGTGATATATTCTTTTCTTAACTGGAGGTTGTTGCCAACTTTCTCCAGTCCAAGTGTCTATGGAGGTGACTATCTAATGATTTTCTCAGCAGTTCTCACCAATTTTCTCCCAAATCAGATATTTTTGTAATTGTTTATAAGAGGCACTTGTGCCTTACTGCTTATAGTTATCTTGCAGTTAGATCTTTCCAGTATATAATCTTTTGTTGGGTTATTGGATTATTAACCTTAGTAAGAACCTGAAATAGGCCTTCATCTAGAGATTTTGTAATATGCTTCTGTGAGCTGTATTTATAGGGTTGATCTATGCCATCAGCCTGATGATGAAGATGAAGAAGATGACGAGCAAGGTTATAACGAAGCATTTCTGGAAAAATCAAAGACTACAACAGGTGCTCTCCATGCTGATGGCCATAGGAGATGTTGTTCATTCCGAAGCATTCATGTTGGAAGCAGGCAGAAATTTGTGATTGTGGTAACATTCCTCATTTCCTCAAGCACCATACATTTTGACAACCTCACTTGGTTACACACTATGTTTTGTTGAATTGGTTCTGATTTTTATTCAAGATAAAAGAGAAATCCTTGTTTGGTTATGTTTTTTGCAAAAAAAAAAAAAAAAAAAAAAAAAAAAACTCAGTTTCCTTATTTTGTTTTCATATTTCTGGATCAGATGTCTGACTTATTACAGAAAAGAAAGGTGTTGTCTGCATCAAAAATTCAGATTTTTCTCTTCTGTTTTTGCAGGTGATTCTACTAACATTCTTGTGTATGATCGCATTTGCTCTGCTAATCTGGGCTGGTAGAGGGAAAAATCCTGTTGATTCATCAGTCATGGCTAGGGTATGTATGCGTCATGAGCTTCTATGACTTTTACACCAGTAACTTGTAATTGTGCTTATTTCTTACATCTATTTTATTCTGTTAATTATTAATATAACAGTTTAACTAGTATCCCTATTTTGGGAATCTAATTTGGTATTGCCATGCTGTACATTTTCTTGATGAAATGTACACTCACAGATATGATTTCTTGTATTGATTGTATCATTCTCTTGCTCCACTTTAATACTGAATCAGAATATTGGAAATTATTATTGCTTCAGTGATCAGTGAATGATTTAGCAGAATCTTTGGTCTATCTTATGACTTTATTTATTTTAACAAATTATTTCCTTGGAATCTTGACCTTCCACCATTCAGGTTTATCTGGATATATTTTCAGCAGTAATCCTTCTGTTAGGAGGAGCTTTGGCTTGCTATGGTAAGTACTTATGTTTGGAATGGTTGTGTTTGAAACACGTCTCTTCTACTTTTCTCCTTTAAGGAGAAATGTGACCTATGTAGAAGTTGTATTTGAAATGGTCCCGACACATAATTTGATCTGTTTACTTTTTCCAACGGTGACTAATCTCACATCTCATGTTGTTTTTTTTATTTCATAATTTTTCTTAATCCTTTCTATATATTTTGATAACATTTGAATAACTATACCACCTTCATGAATAATACTAAAGATAGAACAGGACCAAGAATGAATTCTGCATGCTGTATATTCAATTATGATGTGTAAACAGAAATCCATTTGGCATTTATTGGTTAATGCACAGGTAGGACCTCAATATATCTGTTTTTGTTATTTCAGGATTACTACTGTTCTTAAATATGCGCAAAGTAAGATCTGAAACAGTCTCAGCTGAGATATGGAAGGTATTTCTGAATTGAAGCATATCTTGCTGCATTTAACTGCATGACCATTCTGGAAAGTGTCTCCTAAGAATCTAGTTTGAATGGTGAATTCTGCACCTGATCATCATCATTAGCATGCTGCATGTCAATTCCCTAATTTATTGTAGTGTCTGTTAGTACTTTGTGTCATGTCATTCAAGTGACATTTATGTCTTTTGGCCCTATAGACATTTTCACAGAAATCTTTTGCCGGCCGCATGAACTTCTAAAAAAGTCCTCGTACAAAATATTTAAGACAATGGTTGATTTATGGTTGATACCAATGGTTTTTATACTTTGTTTTATATATGCTTAGAAGCTAATTATTGACCATTCATTATATAAATATACGGCTTGTTGGAAACTAATACTTATACCATTGTATGATACATTGTTGAAATAATTTTGATTGCCCAGTAAGCATAGTGTTATTGAAATGTGATACTTTGTGCAGGTTGCTAGTTTGGCAGCTCTTTCTCTTGCGTGTTTCACGTCATCTTCCATCTTAGCCCTTGTTACAAGTATTCCAGTATGTTTCTTGGTTATTCTTTATCATGGCTTAAATGCAAATGGTTCGTTCTTGACTATAATTTTGCATTGTTTACAGTTGCAGGTTCTCTCTTACTGGCTGCCAGAGCATCGAAACAGCATGAGTAGTTCAATTTTCATATTTCTATATTATTTTATAGGTATCATCATGTCGTTCTCCTACAATTTCATATTTTAAGTGAATGATTTGGTATGTTGTGAGCAAATCAAATCTTGGATCTGTAAGGTTTCTCCATTCCTCATGAACTTTTCTTAAGAAGGCTGTGGCATTTTTTTTCGAGGAATTTTCAGCCTGGATGCTGCTGTTTGGGGACTCAAAACCATGATGTCTCTCCCACTATGCTCCCAATAGTTTTGGCTGTTCGTTAAACAATTTCTTTAACCTTCTTATATTCCCACTAGCTGATAATACTTCTCAAATCATATTTGGTTTACTAAAACCTTGAGTTTCTGACAGTTGGTTATATATGATATTTCCTATTCAACTGCTTTCAATTCAATACCATGTGTTAACCATTTTGTTATATTGTCAAAGGTTTCCAAAGTTTGCCATAGAAGCAAATTCTGGCATAACTTTATGTTATCTATGAACTTGTCACAAGTCACTTTAAGGCAAATGAAGATTGTTGAGATTCTTCCAACTGAACAGCCTTTTGGGATATTTTTATGCTTCCAGCTCATGTTTTATTTAGGTTGCCCTACTAAAGTGACAGTTGCTGATTATTACAAGTTATATTTCTGATGGTTTTTTGATTTCATACTTTTTTCATTCTCTAGCCAACTTCTCTAACAAAATGCTTTGTGCAGTTAGTGCACTATCTTATTATTCTCTTGATCTCATGAACTATTTCTAATGTTACCATATGATGAAAATTATCTCCATGTTGGTCAGTTACAAATGTTCTAGTTAACTCTCAGAAATTCACTCTTAGTTTTAGATTTATCATTAGAGCCTCAACATGGACTGCAGCAACAGCTGCCAGATTTCCTCTAGTTTTTTCTTGTTGGCTGTAAATGCACTATGTTTAGAACTGTAAATAGAGAGGGGCAGACTTGGCCCTGCTCTGACCCAAGGCTGGCACCAACCCAAACATGAATTTCTACTAAAATATTTTCAGGCTAGGGTCAAGAACTACTATTATGACTATACACAACCCGTGCCCAAACAACTAGACATGGAGTCAGGATTTTCAGTTTGTGTTTTCAGGCCTGGTTGGGCCAGTCAGCCTGTTGCCAACCTATGGTAAGATCTGCCGAACTGCTTCTTCGTTGGGTGTTTGAGGGAAATAACTTTCTCTTATGACATTCTTCTGCAAAAATCTCTGTACTGTTTGCCCTCTAATCGCTGATTTTTTTGTATGTCCACTTAATATTCATGCTTGCCAATGTATTTGTTTAGACATAACTAGCCAGCCTTCTCCCTTTGGCCTGTACAAGCTATAATTCTTTTTTTAATTCCCATAACCTTCAATGCTACTGAATCACCTTTTGCACTGAACATTTTGTCAGGTTCATCAGTCCCATCAGGCTTTGTATTGTGGGTGATGCGAGAAATGCCTCCCCGGCTTGCAGTTGAATGGTCGCCACACTCAAGGGCGGTGACAGTCATCAGAGACAGGGCAATGCACAACCCTCAATGGAGAACTGCTGTTGCAAGTTCTCAGGATAAGGTTCATTTAGTAGCTTTCAGAGCAAACAGTTATCATGTTTATTTTCTATCAAGTGATTTGATGATCCAATTTACATCTAGAAATTCCTACATAATCTTCATCTCACTAGAGAAAGAAATCGGTACTTTATCTTTAGGGTATCAAGTCAAGGTCTCTTTTTCTGACCACTTAAGTTCTTTCTCACCGAATAAGTATCCTGTGTCAAAATAGAGAAATTTTATGGCTTGAATATGTTGCGCTCTCTTATTTTTAAGCTGAGTTTTTATTTAGGCTGCTGTTATTGTCATCAAGAATTTGAAATATACTTTAGACATGAAAGGAAGGGAAGAAAATAAGGAAGTGATCTAGAACTTTGAACATATGTGGCAGTTGTAGCAATGACATGTGAACCAAACTTCTTGTTGGGTCTTGAATTCTTCTCAGTATAAGATGACAATCATTGTGAAAGGTGATGTTTACACCGACTTATGTCAATGGCATTCTACTTGTATCATGTACCCCTTATGCTTTAGCTCAAGGAGGCCTTTCACATGCACCAATTTATTATATAAACATTTCCAGCTAATATATTCTTGATTTGATTTTGTGATTTGTTCAAAGCGTTTAGTATTGACTTCAGCTATAAAAAAAATGCATAAATCTAATAACCTTGTGCAGGCTCTGAAAGCAAGCCCAATATAGCCGTTCTGCATCTCTGTGCTGTATGCATGTTGAGCGGAGTTTCCAATCAAAGCTGCCACAAATTGCTTTGAGGGGAATAAATCCAAGATGCATACCACGACGCACCAATGTATTACAGTGGACAAGTACAATACATGGACCAAGACCATTTGTGGCTGTGACTACACCGTAACCCAACTTCTGACTTGCTATAAGATGTTTTGGTTTACCGTGCATGTAAGCAAGCAGAAAATCTGTTCCAAGGCCAATGGTTTCGGTTTAAATCTAGGGTAGTTCTGTGTCCCCAGTCAATAGTAATTATGCATTTTTTTTATGTGCTAATCTACTGTTTCTAAAGCTAATGTTTCACCTATTTCTATTTCAGCTTGTATTGCTTCGTTGAGGTCTGTTCTTGGCTTGTCTCGTACTCTATATATTGGATTTTATCGCACAAAGCTACCTTCGTTACCGAACTGAACCGGGATCTATTATATCATATAAATGTGTGACTAATCCAGAGTTACCACATGTAAAAATGTATGATATTTGAACGGTCAAATTATCATATTTTTATATTATAGATGTTGAATTTCGATGGATGATTGCATTGCATGTGTAGCAATCGGATTCTAGTTCTAGTAGGTCCATTGCTTGGTGTGCTGCCAATTTTGTTTGTCACATATAAAATCGTGATGCTTCAATTGGCAAATCATCTCAGTTTTACATTTTGAAATGCCAATTCCAATATTTGATTGTGTTGTACTGATCGGTTCTAGTTCCAGCCGGATCCGGTTGTTACATATGTTATCCGGATGGCCAAATTGCCACGGATTTATATTATACAGGGCAAGATTCTGACACGTAATTGCACCTGTAGCTGTTAGATCTCAATTTTACCGAACCAAGGACTCGAGCAACATTGTAAAGGGTCTCCAGCCGGAACAAGTTTCACCTTACCGGTTCCCGTGCTAACGCATGCGCCGTCATTGGTGACCTGTCTCCCGTCCCAGTATCATTTCAATCGAGCTGCGTTCGGGTGCGCCAACTTGTAGAGGGCGGCACTCAACATGTTCGACTTGTGCCCGACCAAGAGCCGGCGATGCGCCCGACCGCGCGCAGCAAATGGGCCATGGATTTTGTAGCCTTTCAACGCCCTCGTCCACTGAATAAAATCTTGCAGCTTTCCTCTTGCTCATCTCGAATAGACCGACGTCAGGAACAACAAGAAGTAATAACTGAATATGAATGAAAAATAGAAGCGAGATACATAAAATGATACCTAAAATATCAATGAAAACGTATACAAATTGAAAAATCGAAACAGAAGAAACCCAAACACATCCGATCTTCATTTTTTTATTTTCGATTTTCATTTTTGCACGTTTATGCCATTTTATATGATTATACACTGTGGCTTATTTGAATGGAGATCATTTTATTTTTTAATAAAATGATATATATATATATATATTTTTTTCAATAATAAAATTTGAATATATAATTTCATTAAACTAATGCTTAAAATATAAATTATTTTTTATTTTAGGCTGCGTAACTTTATGGCATCACTTTTTGTCCCAAACTGCTCTACTTATGAAAAAAATAAAAATAAAGATGACTAATTAACTCTAATTTTCCATATTATTTTCAAATCACAAATCCAGCACATTCCAAATCACCTCTGGACAATAATCTGAAATCCCACTCAAATCCTTTATTTATTCATTTATTTTGGAATAAAAGCCTTCCACATTTTTTTGATTGGTGGCTAAACATCACTCATCCTTAGAAGACAAAATGTGACAGAGAAGCATGGGATGCCACATGCCACCACAAATCAAATCAAACCGAATAGCAATCCAATATTTTTTTTAAAAAAAATAAATCAAATTAAATCAAACAGGAGGAACGACGGACGGTGGCCCTTTTGCCAATGCAGAGAGAGCGAATGCCCCACATTGGATGCAGACAAAATCCAGGTCCCACCGAGTCTTTGGAGCTGGTGCACCAAAGCCACATGCCAACCCAGCTCCTCCACCCTTCCCTGCGGCTGTTTCCTCTCCTCCCCAACTCCAATAACATGGTACATCTGAATCCAATCCAAGTGAGCAATCATGTTTATAATACAAAAACAACTATGATTTCCAAGTTTAGTGTTTCGTTCTGTCCTGGTTTTTGCACGAATAAAATTTAAAAAATAGCTTATTTCGAGACGAATAAATAAAAAAATACGTCGACTTCATAATTTATTTCTGAATTAAATTGAGATATTTTGGTTTTTCTATGAAACAAATGTCTAGCGTTTGTACGATGGTCACAGTTTTGTTCATGGATAGATTGGTTTATATCATAATGGCTTGAGACTCTGCATTTGATTCAGAAATAAATCGGTTTATACCAAAAATTGAGTTATCCTATTTTATTCTTGGCTTATTCTTGATTTGTCTAATTCTTTAATTATTTGTAAAAGCTGAACAAATTCCGATAATTTTATATATCCTGCGACCAAACACGCTTCACTTTCGGTTGTAGATGGATCGACGCTCAACAAGACTCGATCCTCCGCGCCACGCGTCGCGCATTGGATGGCTTTCGAGAAATTTACATCCAAAAAAATTATTAAAAAATGCATCTCTTTGTATCCTTATGTATACGCTAGGATTGCCCTCCGGTAAAAGCCTTCATGTTACACAAGTTTTTCAGAGCGAGTTGTCAAATGGAAGAGGATGCATCCCCGCAGCGCCAGTCTTCCTTCGCCGGCTGCATGGTCTCGCCGTCCTGGTTCCCGATGCACAAGCCGCACTCCGGGTTTCATCTTCTCGGCCGCGAAGCCTCCGCCAAGTGCAGGAGCTGGAGAGAGATTTTCAAGTGGCTGGTGAAGGAAGGCAGGGGCTTATGCGCAACAAAGCCGATAACATACGGATATGATGCAGTCAGTTACTCGAAGAACTTCGACGACGGGTGCTGGAAGGAGGCAGCCCTGCCATCGGGGCGCTGCTCTGATGATCGCGGCCGGCGAATGAGGGCATGTTAGTGTAACAGTGTTTGTGTATATATGTTCCTGTAAGGCGAAAATCGCGTCCTATGCCAAGACTTGCTCTCGTCTTTGCTTGAAAATATTTTGGCTCACTACTGTGTCAGCTATAATGCTTTCAGTTTCAGAATAACACTTTTTCTTCAATTATTTTTCGATAAACAAAAAAAAGAAAGAAACAAACTTGTCCTGGAAATGAGGTATCTTTGGATAGAAATGATTCAATTGGAACAATAAATGGTTCAAAATCTTTCTGGGTTTGACATGGATTTTGTTATCTGCAACATTTGATGCCTGCAACTTGAGTTTGGTTTTCAGGAGGAGTCGTTGCAGGTTTCTGCAGTCGAAGGTAGCAATTCCATGGACATGTTTGCATGTAGCATCCGAGGAAAATTCAGACAAGCAGAATATCTGACGGGCAACGGGAAAAATAGAACGCCAGTGATCTCTTTTTCCCTACACATACTGAATAAGTCAGACAAGTTCATTGGCATTTCATTTGTTGAAGGATAAATATTGGCCAAGAGCTCGACTCATGTGTTCCAATCACTCATTGCAAATTGGTACCGGGAAAAATTCGAAGTTGCATCAGAGGTTGAAACCAGGGGGTTTTCTGTAAATAGAGAAAATTTTAGGAAGCATTTATGAAATTTTCCAAAGGCCATTTGAAGACCATGAGCATATATTGTGTGCCGGGCCCTTAAGGCCCGTTTGATTTGGGATGAGCTTGGAGATTATTTTTTTCAGAATTATATTTTTTTTATAAAATAAATATTATTTATTTTATATTATTATTAAATTAAATTATTATAAAAAATTAAATAATTTTTTAAACTTTAAATTATTAAAGCATTAGTTTTGATAAAAAATATTAGTTTACAAAAATAGTTCAGAAGCCTTGATCTTGATCTTGATCCCGATACTGAACCAAATGTTACCTAAACCATTTTGCAAGGTCTCCCACAGTTATAATTGTCACCTTTCTTGCAACTTGTCTACTTATTTTCAGAAAATTATATATTAAGATTTACTAGCACATAAAAAAATATAAATTTAATTTATATTTTATTTATTAAGATAATTTTTTAATTTAATCTAAAATATGGAAAAAAAATAAATTTAATAAATTTGACACACACACACACACATATATATATTCACTTATCACACAATCAAATTTCTATCCCGAAATTTCGTCCGTGATAGTGCTAAAGTTCGCCCACCTTAGCTCGCTAAACTCGCATATACCCACAAGAGTATAAAGGAAAAGAGAAGTACAGTAACCTTACCAATCTTTTTTTTTTCACATAAAAAGAATACAACTCTAGTATGAAAGGACACTATAAGACTCTTTCTACTTGTGTATGTCTCAGCTCAATAGACCCTCTAATCTATTTATAATGCATATATTTGGTTGTGAGCCACCCATGAAAATCATGGAAAATATACTCCCACAATGTTCTCCCTACAATCCATCTGTTGGAGATCTGGAGAATATTCTCCACAATATTTTCTCTGCAGTCTACTTGTTGGGATCATAAAAAACATACTCCATAATATTCTCCCTGCAGTTTCCTTGACTCCTTCCAGTTACAACCACTTGTCCCATGAGCCCTCAATTGCCTCTTTGCTGGCCACATGTTCCTTAGCAGGTGTAGCTCTAATTCTTCAACTTACAACCATGTGTATTCAGCATGTAGCACCAAGTGTCCAGACTGTTTACATGCTCTTGTAACTTACTTTAACCAACTTATCTCACTGCTCTCTCTACATGACTGTTTGGGTTGTTCGGATCTCCATCCAGACATGTTGTGACTTCGTCACTTACCGCTATATGTGTTGCCCATGCACACATGTATTGGAGGCAGTCTGCTGTCTCGCATGATCATGCACTCTCTCGCATAATTTTCCTTATAATGGCACCAACCACTACAATTGATTGATTTTTCATATGTGTGCACCCGTACACACATACGTTGAAGACACTTCATTGCCTCCGAGATCATGAGGTTCGTTATATGATCTAGTTGTGGTAACACCTACCACTCACAATTAGTGTGACAAATCACCCTCACCTCCCACAATGTTCTCCATGATCTTTATGGGTGGCTCACAATCAAATATGTGCATTATAAATAAACTAGATGTTCTATTGAACTGAGACACACACAAATAGAGAGAGACTTGTAGTATCCTTTCGCATTAGAGTTGTATTTCTTTTATGTGAGTAATAAAAAATTGATAAAGTTGTTGTATTTCTCTTTTTTTCTATATTTTTCTGGATTTGTGCAAATTTGATGGGCTGAGGTGAGAAAAACTTAGCGCCATTACAGAAAAAATTCAAAATAAAAGTTTGGTCGTATGAAATATATATATATTTAATTGATTACCTTACCAAATACCTACTCTCGTAACATCCTCCGCTCTCAACACCAGGGCTGTGCATTCGGTTAAAACCGAACCGAATAAACCAAACCGAAATTTCCGAAATTTTAAAATCCAAAACTGAACCGAACCGAATAATATAAAAAACAAATCCGAACCGAACCAAAATATTTCGGTTCGGTTCAATTATAACCGAATTGCAACCGAATTTTTTGCAAGAGCCTGTCTGGATTTGGTCATTTGCATAAGGAAAAAAAAAATTAGTACAGGATATTCAATAGATACATACCCTGAATCCCTGATACCCAGTCAAATTGCAAGTTTGTAACCCAATAAATAATCAGTTAATCTCAGTATCTCACATGCCACAATGGCACAACTGCACAAGCAAGAGCAAAACACTTCAAGACTTCAAGTCAATTAAGTCTTCAAATTGCAGGAGCAGCAGGAGCAGCAGGACAATGTATAGTAGTAGTCTAGCAGAAGCGAGCAAGCTGCAAAATATTTTAACTTCATGTAGCAAGACACTTTAAGACTTCAAGTGAATCAAGTCTTCAAGTTGCAGGAGCAGCAGGAGCAACAGGAGGCTAGGAGCAGCAGGAGCAGTAGGACAATATATAGTAGCAGTCTAGTAGAAGCGGGCAAGCTGCAAAACACTTCAATAGTTCAACTTCATGTAGCAAGACACTTCAAGGCTTCAAGTGAATCAAGTCTTCAAGTTGCAGGAGCAGCAGGACAATGTATAGTAGCAGTCTAGCAGAAGCGGGCAATCTATAAAACACTTCAACAATTCAACTTCATGCAGCACGACACTTCAAGACTTCCAAGTTCCAAGTCTTCAACAGTTCAACACTTCAACTTCATACTTGCAGGAGCAGGCGAGCAACAGGACAATGTATATTTTATAGTAGCAAAAGTTGGCAAGCTGCACTGCTGCAGAACACTTCAACAGTTCAACTTCATGCTTGCAGAGTTGCAGGATAATGTGCAGTAGCGGGATAATCCTATAAGACTATAATATCATTCTTATAAGTCAAATAACTCAACATCAGCAAGCTGCAAGACAACAACTGTAATTATGTGGTTCAGAATAAATATGATCAATTCAGTAATCAGTTAGTATTTGAACTTTGAAGGATTATATCAGGTCCAGTGGTCCATTAAGAAAAGCTTAAGAAATCTCTTGTAGTCCCATGTACAGAAGTAACAGAACAGAAGCCAGAAGTTCCAACTTCCAAGCAGCATAACATTACTAGGGTGAAGCCAAAGAAGGAGACAATCGTCCAATCAGTCACTTGCCCACATGCGAGCATAGCATATGACAATGAGCCAATGATTCAACATCTTCATCGCCTCAAACAGCTTATGAAAAATTCAACAAAAATTATTAAAAAAATCATAAAACAATTCCAAGAGGGTCATACCGTCATATTTGCCTTTGATCCATTGTCAAAACCCAGCATCCCTCTCTGGCTCTCCCCATGCGCAATTGGTAGGTTGTGGTTGCCTTCACAAGCCATCCAAACAACAATGTCATTGCTACAAAGTGAAGAGGACGAAGCTAGAGTAGGGGACCATAGTCCAATCAGGAAGATTAACATGGAACACCTCCGCATCAAAACACCAAAGACAAAAAAACCTCAAATAAAAGCAAAAATTCAAGAGACTCAGATTTGGCTTTGATGCATCATCAAAAACGAAGATGCCTCCCCTCAGGCATCAACCTGCTCCTACAAAATAATAGTTGGATACATACCTGTTCCTGGATAGTTGGATGCATGCATGATGCATCTAAATAGACTAAATTCACTTTTTATGTTGGATCATATTGTTGAACCTAAAAAACATAGTAACATATCATCACAGTAAAAGAAATTAAGAAAATATCAGGTAAGTAGGTAACTGGGTAAGAAACTAAGAACTGTAAGATCATAACTTCACACATGCACTGATGCTGTGATGCACATGAATGATAAGGAGCCACATTGAAAGACTATGAGCCTATGAAGATACAAAGCAAGTATTCAAGTTAATATTTAGTAAAAAGGATATATAAGAATGAATCTGCAAGAGATGATCATAGAAAGTTAGAAACATAAAAAGAAATGCATAAAAAATAAGTAAGCATATTCAAACTTTAAGATGACTTCTCAAAATTCAATGGTTGTGACATCCAATTTCATCTTTGTCAACTCTGAAATAAAAAAACCATTCAATGATTATTTGATCATAATAAAGAAATATACAATGTAATAATAAAAATATTAGCAATGCAAATCTTACCCTCTTGAATCTTTTCAAGTTCTTGCAAACTTTCCTCAACATTAATTTTTGTTTTTGAATTTTTAATCCAATCTTGAGTGCAAACGAGAGTTTGTACTAGTGTAGGAGTCAAAGAGCTATGAAAACGATCAAGTATGCGCCCTCCTATGCTAAAAGCTAATTCAGAAGCCACTGTAGAAATAGGTATAGCTAATATATCATGAGCCATATGTGACAGAATAGGAAATATGCAGCTATTCACTTTCAAGAAGCCTAGAACATTAAAGTTTGGCTCATTTTTTTCAAGTTCCTCTGACAAATACTTGTCTAACTCAGATTTTATTTCATCACCCATGAAACTTTTTCTATACTCAGCAAATAAACTACTTAAGATATACTTTCCTGATTGCATTGGAATACTTGATCCTTCACCATCTTGCATTCCTCCCAGCTGTAGTCGCATCCTATACTCTTTGAACAAATCATATACAATTTCATGCAACTTTCTTCTCATCATGACACCTCTTTCACCTTCATACATTTTTTCAACTCCAAACTCAACATATTCTAACTTGCGTCTTGGATCAAAGACAACAGGAACAAAAAGAAGCATATTAATCTTCTCTAGCTCCCCCCAATACTTGTCATATTTGTCTTTCATCATAACAGCCATATCTTGGACTTTTGTATCATTGCTGACTTTTCACATATTCAAAATAAGGTTAACTTGATAAATTTTATCAAAAAATAAATTACTTTTAACATACATAGAGTCAAAAACTCAAAAAGTCAACTCATAAAAATGCTCTAAGAATGTAATAAGTCGCCTAACATTCTGCCAATCAAAAGACAGAGAAGTTCCATCTTCATTATTAAGCTCATTACAGAAATTGCTATCTTCCTCTTCAAATTTTTCAAAAACCCTCTCAAAAGTTTGAGCTACTTCAAGCATCATATAGGTGGAATTTCACCTTGTGGATACATCCAAATAAAAACATTTTTTGCTTTCAATTTTTTCAATTTTCACACATTCTTTGAACCTCTGCCATCTTACTGGAGAATATCTCACATATTTAACTGCAGATCTAACCCGAGCAATGAAATCTGTCATCTCTTTCAAACCATCTTTCACCACAAGATTAATGATATGTGTTATGCAACGCATATGAATATATTTTTCTTGTGCCAAACAAGTGCCCCAATTCAAAATTATTTTCTTCAAATAGGAAATAGCAGTATCATTTGAAGAAACATTATCAATAGTAACAATCAAAACATTATCAATTCCCCATTCAGACAGACATTTTCAATTGCTTTTCCTATAACTTCACCCTTATGACTTGTAATTTTGCAAGAATTTAAAAGTTTTTTCTTCAAGTTCCAATCAATATCAATATAATGTGCTGTGATACACATATAGTTTATGTTTTGAATTGAGGTCCAAGTATCATTGGTCAAACAAACTCTTTGTTTGGACTCTCTGAAATATTGTTTCAACTTTACCTTTTCATCATAGTAGAGTTGAAAATAATCTCTAGTCATAGTCCAACGTGAAGGCATTTGAAATCTAGGACAAGCTTGAGACATAAAGTATTGAAAACCTTCATGTTGCACAAAACTAAAAGACAGTTCATCTACAATAATCATGTATGTCAGTGCTTTTCTAATTTTTTCTTGATCAAACTTCCAACTAGTTAACACAGACTCATTTTCTACTTCTTTTTGAATAGGTTGTATAACAAGTTGTGTTTGATGTGCATCAATATTATATGAATATTGCTTGCATTAATTCATGTGATATCTAAGAGAAAAAGTACCATTTCTTTTTGAATCACAAAAGAATTCATTACCACAATAGTTGCATCTGGCTTTGGTTGACTTGCCCGACTCTGCGAACTTTGTGTAATGCTCCCATACAGCTGATCGTGCTGTCATTCTTTTTCTTGGTATTGGAGGCTTTGTACACGTAGATGCATTGCCCTCGTTTGAAACTTCGATAACCATAGGCGTAAAACTTTCCTGAGAAGCAGAAATTGGCATTGGACTTGGAATAACTGGATTTGTGTTCGAAAGCTCATGACTGTCATTCTCGTTTAACATCTATCAATAGAAAATACATAATTACAGATTAAATCGTATGAAATCAAAAAACCTTAATTTAATTTCACAAAATTCAACCCTAAATTTCATAATTTCATAAATCCCCTCACCTTGTAACTTTATCCTAATGATGTCGTTATAGAAAAATGAGATATTGAAGCTCAGAGTGTCGAACGCTGGGCACAGATAGATATTGAGGCGTCGGGACTTAGAGCCTCAGAGGAGGACGGAGGTCTGGGGGTGGACGAAAGTGATGTCACCGGGGATGAAGGAGAAGAAAAATCAGGAGTTTGGAACTGAGGATTTACTGATCTAATAATAAAATCGTATGAAATAAAAAAATCCTAATTTAATTTCACAAAAAGTCAACCCTAAATTTCATAATTTCCTAAATACTCTCAACTTGCAGCTTAATCTGTTGTAGAAAAATGAGAAATTGAAGTTTAGAGCGTCGATGGCTGGTCACAGAGAGATATTGAGGCATCGGGACTCAGAGAGTCAGAGTCTCAGAGGAGGGGGGGGTCCAGGGGTGGACGAAAGCAATGTCACCGACACGACGCAGCATCGCAGTTACAGGGATGAAGGAGAAGAAAAATCGTTAGTTCGGAACTGAGGATTTACTGATCTAACAATAAAATTGTACGAAATCAAAAAACCCTAATTTAATTTCACAAAAAATCAACCCTAAATTTTATAATTTCTTAAATACTCTCACTTTGCAGCTTAATCCGTGGTAGAAAACTGAGAGATTTGAGCTCAGAGCGTCGACGGCTGGTCACAGAGAGATATTGAGACGTTGGGACTCAGAGCCTCAGAGGAGGAGGAGGGTCTGGGGGTGGACGAAAGCTATGTCACCGACACGGCGCAGCACCGCAGCTGCAGGGATGAAGGCGCAGTATCACAGCCACGAGAGCGAGAGGCGATCAGAATTTAGGGTTAAGGCTGAAATGAGAGGCAAGAGCGAGAGCGGCGAGAGCAGCGAACCGATTGCTGCTGATAGCGATAATATATAGTTGTGTTTGAACCAATTAGCCCAAAACCGAAATCTACTGGTAGTACACAGATATATATATAATTCGGTTCGGTTCGATTTTTACGATTTTTCAAATTCAATAACTAAAATTAAAACCGAATTACAAAATTTCGATTTTCAAAATCAAATCGGACTGAAAATCGAATAACCCGAACTAAATTAATTATTTGATTTCGGTTCGTTCAGTAAATTCGATTTTAATCCAATAGTGCACACCCTGCTCAACACAGATACGGCGCTCGGAGCATTGAAACTTGGAGTTTTTCCACTCCCATCCTGCCACTCTAACAACCGCAGCTCTTCTTCCCCTCTCCGCCGCATCCGGGATCGACAAGAAAACCAGAGACTTTCTTCATCACCAGAGCCTTACTTTCCGACACAAAGGAGTCCACTCTCGGAGCCTTCAGTGAAGGAAGAGCTCTCAAGGTTTTGAATCTGAAAATCAGTGCATCCTTGATTTAACAGCATCATGCGTGTTCTTCTTTATCATCTTCTGATTGTTTTCGTTTGCAGATCATTTTGGGATTCCAGAATTTTGACAAAGACAATGTAGCATCTGTTGCGATTGCTGCCGACGAGGTTCACATGTTCATATTCAAAGCTTTAGTTTACGTGTTGATTTATATTTTTATTGCTTTCTTATTGAAGGACAATAAACAAAGAAGTTATCTGGAGAGATGGAACTGATATATCTAAATGACAGGGAGGTGCCACTCTTGTTGATATACCTTGCGATTCAGAGCTCGTAGAGCTTGCTGGGAAGTTGACCTCGCTGCTGGTAAATTCTTCTTTCAATTAAATATTCCTCTGAGATTACTGGGAAAATGATGTTCTAGCCATTACAGAATTGATCAAAGTCGACGGTAATATCTGTATACTATCATATAAATTTTGTAACTAGACGTGAATTTTCTTTTGTAAAGCTTCAGATCCTGATAACTTTGCATTAGAGCAGAGTTCAACTTAAAAACAAGAAGATTGAAATGCAGCTTGTGATGTGCTTGAACTGATATTTCACAAGCTTCCTATTTTTCAGGTTTAATCACGTTTGCTTGTTCACAGATTTTTGTCTTACTGTAGATCCTGTGGCATTTCCTCCAGCAATACAAGCAGGTGCCCAAATGGTCAGAACAATTAACCCATTCTAGTATTATTACCTGACAGATTGCAGTCTCTATGGTTTTTCCTGATTACATAAGTTCATCGTAAATGCAGGTAGAAATCGGAAATTATGATTCCTTCTATGAAATGGGGATACAATTCTCTCCAGATCAGGTAATAATAAAATATAAATTGATGATTAAACCACTACTCATTGATAATTTACTCTTTTATTCATCTTATTATTGTTGAGCAAATTCACAGATACTGAAGCTAACACAAGAGAAAAGGAGGATTCTTCCATTCATCCCATTATCTGTCACTGTGCCTCACACATTTAAGTCTTCCTGATCAGGTACATTATTATCTCAATCTTGCCAGAAAATCTTTATACATCAGGATATGTTTTCTTACAATCTCTGGTGTTCAAAGAACAGGTGAAGCTGCCTGAGTTATTGGAACTGGAAGGTGCTGACATTATCCAAACAGATGGAAAATGTTCCATCCCATTGAAACCTGAACAAGCACCAAAATATGAGTACTTTTACAGTAGTTTCAGTAGGATCAGTCTTGTTGCTTGCATTCCCCGTTCAATTTACTAATAGGCAACACCAACGCTAGCAGCAGCATATTTGATATTGATCGTCATTAAAATTCCAGTGGTTAATAAGCAATTTTTCAGATAAAACAGATATAAACTAACTGTTAGTATATTAATAGGCAATTTTTTCCACTCTTTTGCAGGGTGTAGGTTCAGCTGTGAACAAGCTCAGTGATTTGATTTCAATGATTGCAGAGGTCAGAACCATCCCTGACGACATGCTTGGGCTATGAGTGAATCATGTCTCTGAAGAATCAAGAACAGCAAGCCATTAGTGGAAATTTTGTGTTAGAAAATGTTGGCTGTCAAAATCAATAATCAGATTAAACTTTCTTGCAATTGCAATTGATTGTTCAGGATTTCAGTTGCAAGGATTCCTGATACATTTTAATGAAAGATTTATGAGTTGCAGAGTTATGAGATGGAAGTGAAGAATTAACATTCTAAGAACAACAAACAGCAAACCAAAAGTACAGAGAGACACTTCCATTAAATTTTTACTGGTGGAAACGTTGTCATCAAACCTAGTTTGCAATTCAGTACAGCACTGATCTGCAAATATAATGTACATCAAATTGGTATCAGCATTATCAGCAGTGCGATTTTTACATTGCCCAATTCTACCCATCCTAGTCACTCATAATCATCGGACTCCTCAGACACATCACCATTTTCCTTCAATAAAAAAAAGGAAGCGAACACTCAAATGACATGCTATGGTAAGGAAAAAGAACATGGTTACAGAAACAAGAGCAGATGAAATGAGCAATTGAAAATTCATCTACCTTTCTCTCGGTGTATGCAGCCAAAGCCTTCTCAAATTCTGCTCTTTTCTCAGTAGCAATATCATAGTATTTGACCTTTTCCTAGCAAGGAGAAAGAAGCAAAGAAAAGCTTTACGTATAGGAAAATACTATTTAGAAGTATCTCTTGAAGAAGGATTGCTCTATAATCTAAAAGCTGAAATGCATTCCCCATTCCAAACACGATATTGTTATAAAAGCAATCATTCATTAAGCATCAAGAAATCTCATTTTCCTGTTCCATTATCATTTTTTTTTTTAAGTTTTGAGTTAAAGCAATGATAATCTATATCTCTGATAAAAGCCAAAGTTTTGGAGAAGGATTTGTGAGGACAGAAAGATATTGGTATATACATTTAGATTTTAGCAATCCACTCATTCCGGGGTGAGAAACATATTCAGAAATTGACCTATTAAATGTGAAAAGCATATGTTGCTAATTACTCCATAAAAGAATTGCGGCAGATGAAACCAGCTGTTGCCTTGTCTTTGCTACTTTTGGTAAGTTTATGCAGAATAAAGAAAAATTAGTAAAGGAAGTCGGTCAACAGATATCTCTAGAAGAATATAAAAACATCATATCTGTGTTGCAAGAACCTTCAATCAATTCCAAATCCTTCTTTTTACACACCCATGTCAATATTGGTTGATTTTTCACTTTAATGGGGAAAATCTGACTATGAACATGTCCTTAGAATCTCAAAGCACAGACAACTGCAGAACAAAGCAACTCAACTTATGCCTAACTATTTGTTCTGTAGCATAATCCCAGAGTAAAACAAGATATGAGAAACAGAAATTTGAGATCAGGTAAGAGGTTGGCTAATTAGTTGGTACCAACAAGTGATTGAATTTTGTAACTGTTAAACAGATATCTCTTGTCATTCACCCCAAGACCCCATAAATCATTACCATATGCTAAAACTACTGCTAATGCCTCAACAGCTGGACCAAGGTCCATAATACCCACATATCATGCATCACTTCTCATGGACTTAGAGATGTACTTCACCATAGACTAGGCATTCATCACAAGGAAAACTTCTAAAACTAAAAGAAATGGAATATAAAAATTTTTAAAATATGATTCTGTTGCAGCATGGAAGCACCAAAACCATATTATTTCTCTCATGCAGCAATGCTCCTCTTAACACAAATGTCATGGATTTAAAATTTAAAATTTTTAACAAAGGTGTCTTATTGTGAATTTATAAAAAATCACCTACCTTATCACTATTAATAAAAATCACTCAACTTATACTATAAATTTGCAAAAAGCCACATTGATTAAAGTATTTAAAAAATATTTTATTTAAATTTAATTTTATTAATTAAATTAATATGAAAGACCAAAATTTTCTCATTTGATTTTTTTTCAAACAACTAGTTCACAATTATTGAACAACCAATTTGACAAAACTGCATTTTAAATTTTTACTTTTATAAAATCGAACAATCGATCTTTCATAAAAACTAAAATAAAATAAGTTATTTTTCATATTAATTTATTAATTTTCCAAACTAAAATCAAATGAAAATAATTTTTTCTTTTTATATTCATTTTAATTGGTAAATTAGAATTAAAACAGAATATTTTTTGAATATTTTAATCAAGTTAGTTTTTTATAAATTTATAATATAAGGCAAATGCTTCTTTACTAATAGTGATAAGATATATGATTTTTTGTAAATTCACAATAAAACAGGTTGTTTTTTTACTAAAAACTCAAAAATTTATTCATTGAACCATTAGATTGCCTAATATTCAAAATATTCATCATATCAAAACTATTACCAAACACTGAACTTAGTTGCTACATATATGACTCCAATTTTAACTATTCGTCCATGCAAATATCATGTAACCATGTTTATTTTGTCCATCTATCTACCTATCTGCAATGCATGGCACCATGTCTATATATATATATATAAAAGGATCTTCCAGAAAGTAACCAAAAGCATACACAAATGATCAGAATACAAACTAGCATGCATTGAAAAACACAAGATGATACCAAACCTCAAATGACATTCCTTTCCACTTCTCCCCACATGCTTTCCCAATCTGAAAGATCAGTTTGAAGAAATTAAATATTAGGTGAAACATGCAAACTGAATTTGGATATCATGCTGATGGTGCTTAATTCATACCTCACGCATTGATTTAATATCAGGATTTTCTTCTTGGAAAGTTTTCCGAAAATCTTCCCTTGAAAGGGTCCAGAAAGGCATCACAGAAACTAAAGTTTTCAGAGTTGGCATCACAGTAAGGCCCAGAAAATTAAAAAACCATATAAAGTGAAAAGGTTACAGGAATAAAAAAGGCAGGCAGGGGCATAACTGATTGCAATTCTGTAATCAGACCTAATAACAGGAAACCAACATAATGTGTGTTTATGATGGTTGACTTCATTCTTATTTGATGAATATTACAGCATCAGAATGATCGAGGAAGTCAACATAGCAAATGGAAATGAAGACAGAAGATAGCAAATAGATGGTTATGGTTTGGCTCTGTAAATGCTCCTCTACCATGCACATGTTGAAAAATGACCAGCACGCTAAAGATCCTTGGTAAAGCTCCTTAACACTTTTTGGCATCAACTTCATGTCAAGGATATCATACCATCAACTATCCAAATACAGACTAAATATATAGAAATGATAAAATTAACAAGCAAGCACCTGACTGATTCAAAAGCTACTCTAGCGATCAGTCATGTACCTTTTATTACTAACAACTCCCATTAAAGCATTACATAAGAGTGAAAAAAAATCAAGATAAAAACTTGCATAAGTTTTGTAAAATCATTTAATCAATTGTTCGACAGAGTAACAACAAACTAAAAGCATAGATTAAATTCCAATACTAGAGGCCAAATATTAAACACCACCACTAAAATTCAAAACTATCTAAAAAATCCAAGTATCCAGCTTTACACCGACTAAAATCCCTTTTCTAGAATGCAATTGGCAGCTAAACAAATGAACAGTGCTCACAATGGAGTAAAATATATTTTCCTACGAGACCAGGGAAAAAAAAACCTATGCAATACATAAACACCAACAAATGATTTCGTCATATTCCCGCATATCATGTCAAAATCCACCAGCCACTTCTCCACAACAAAAGATGAACTCCGCATTGCTCCACCAACGCACACCAAAGACCAAATTTTATACAGAATTTCACCAAAAAATCACAAAAAGTACAAATTCCAACGGGAACACATCAAAACTGGAAAATAGAAGTTTAGGGTGTACAGGAAGTAGAAGAAAGCTGTGGGCGGCTTCTTGGGCATCTTGGCGTCGGTCATGGCGGCGGGCCTCTTCTTGGTCTTGGACCTGGGCTTGTACCTGGTTCGGCTTCCGGCGGGCTTACCGTGCTTCGCCCTCGTCTTCATCGGAGCAGCGGCGAAGGAACTTACTGTCTCCTCTCTCTCTCTCTCTCTCCCTCTCTCCCTCCCCCGATGCGGTAAAATGTCCGCCGGTTCGGTTTAGTTTTATCCTGAGAGCAAATCCGAACAATCGATCTAAAGAACGGTTCGGTTTGGCCCGTTTAATCGGGAAACAAAGAGAGTAATTTTACAAATAAACCCTGAAAATGAACTTGGTTGACCTTCGGATCAGGGTTTTTACAAATTACAAGAGAAGTCGTAGTAGCCTTTTGTGACTTATCACAATACCCCTATTTTTATGTATATTTAGAATTTGAACCCTTTTCTTTCCAGAATTCTGACATTCCAGACACCGAGGAATACGTATGGAATGTTATTGTACGGAATTTTTTTGGCTACGATGTTCTTGTACTGAATTACTGAAAATAACTCTTTTAAAAAAATTCTCGAAACTGATAAACAAACACGTGCAAATGCATGTATTGTTTAAATAACAAAAATTTAATTAAAGTGACGATTTTTTTAACTGATAATAGAGTTTTAATAAATATAAATTTTAATTGATTAATTTGAATATTATTATCAATCTGTAATATATTTTCCTTCTAAAAAAATAAAACTAAAAAACTATTTTTTATTTCTTGTTAAAGTCTATCTATCTTTTAATTTTATTTTTATTTTAGTAACCATGAATGTGCAACGCATGTATTTTCTGTTCTTTAAAATGACATAAAATACAGAATATCCAGTAAAAGATTCTAAAATTAAGATTTCACCATAATTATGCAAAAAATTCTTATTGCCATTAAATAAAAGGATTCAAAATAAAAAATTTAACCAAAATTATGTTGAATACTACCATCAAATACACGAAGTCAAGTGAAAAAAGTTGGAAATTCACCAGAGCTATCTAAAATAAATGAAAGGAAAAAAAATAACGTTTTAGATATTGGATCCATTTATAGCTCGATCATGAACTCAAGTCCACCTGAGTTCCACCAAAACAATGGGTTGGGATTTCTTTTTTTTAAAAAAGAAAATATAAAAATAAATGAATTGGTGTTAGAATTTGCTAAATCAACAACTTCTTTTGACTTCAATTTGAGACCATCCTCTAATACAATTAGAAATTATTCAATACTTATAAAGTAAGGAAAGAGCATTGGTAATCAACTACTTATTTTATTATAAAATTATAAAAAATTATTTATTTTATACTTTTTATTAAAAAAATCACTTGTTTTATATTAGGAGTGAGCAAATTGGTAAATCATACTCCTTTTATAATTTTTAGAATCGAAATGGTATAATTTGTGTTGAGAATCGAATTTTCGGTATATCAATTTCTCAAACTATTACTTTTAAAAATATGAAATTTACATTATAATACATTAAAAATTAAATATAATTTTATAAAATAATATTTTCATAATATTTTAAAATTTATAATTTTAGTAAAGATTAAGAAAGATATTAACAAATTATAAATATTGAATTAAAATTTGGTATACGTATAATATATATATTATACACACACATATATAATATTTTTATACTTATTTAAAATCGATACTATTTTGATTTATAGGTTTTTTATAAAGTGTTGAAATAGAATTGGAACTAATTTCGCAATTTTACAAAAATTAAAAACGGGAATGATGCCGATTTACTTTGAGAACCGATGTTTCAATACGATTCTCAACTAATATGATATAATCTATTGATTTTTCAATTTTTTTCTCACACCTACCTTATATTATAAATTTATAAAAAATCACCTTGGTTAAAATAATTTAGAAGTATTTTATTTTAATTTAATTTTATCAACTAAATTAATATAAAATGTCAATTTTTTATTCGATTTATTTTGGATAATTAGTTTATAATTATCGGACAATCAACATGACAAAATTTAATTTTAAATTTTCAGTTTTATAAAATCAGATAATCGATTTGTCAAAAAAAATAAACTAAGATAATTTTTTATATTAATTTAATAGCCCATCAATCTAAAATTAAATGAGAATAATTTATTTTTTATTTTAATTTTTATTGATAAAATTGAATTGAAATTACTATAAGGGGAGTGATTTTTTTTGTCAATAGAAGTAAGATATAATGTTTTTTGTCCTTACTAAAAACTCTTAAATCAAACACGAGGTATATTGATATTGGAAAATACCCAATATATAGACTCTGTTTCATCTATGGTTGAATTGTTAACTAATTTTTCATGAACAGAGTGGAAACATGGCATTTGAAGTATATGTTCTTGGCTTGAGATAAGGCTAGAAAGTTATGCAACAAGTCCCAGAGGAACTCAAATCTGAAATAGAAATGCAGTGTCCAAGGAGAGAAACTTTATCAATTTATTTCCTTGCATCTGAAAAGAATATAAATGAACAAAAACAAAATTTTCTTGAATTATACTCGACAAGAGCTTCGTCTCTCAGGCACGCACAGGAAGTATAGAAAATAAATGGAAGAGAGCAAAACAAGAGTCCTCGCAGAAAGCAACCTTATATCAAGACTTAACTGGGATTGCAGGTGCTGGTGGTGTATACAATGATCTCAGCTGCCTATTCATAAGCTTGCTATGGTACAGTGCCAGTTGCAGTTATCGTCAGACCACCATTGCTGCAGCCCATGCGCTTCCAAAAATCTCTGAGGACCTTTTGACATCACAAATAGCTTAGCTTCAACGTCTCCATGGCCATTACCTTTATTATGAACTGCTTC
Organism: Trichopus zeylanicus subsp. travancoricus; assembly: GCA_005019695.1. Taxonomy (NCBI): domain Eukaryota; kingdom Viridiplantae; phylum Streptophyta; class Magnoliopsida; order Dioscoreales; family Dioscoreaceae; genus Trichopus; species Trichopus zeylanicus. Next base: position 305,892 of record RXID01011096.1, read on the forward strand.
CCCTGCGGGATCGGAGTAGTAACAGCAAATATAGTCACTATTATTCACAAACAACTGAAGCGCCCATTTCTTGATATCATTCTTGTAACTTTCTCCTTCTTCGCCATCAGTCAAAGCATCGCCATTTAAAGGGAACGAAGACTTGATTCTCTTCCACAAAAAACCAGCCTTTTCTCCGATAACTCGTAGACTCCTGGCCAGTGAAACAGAGGGTGGATTGAACAAATTTTGCCAATGCCTTGCCCACTTGGAGTGCAAACCCTGCTCCCAGTGATTGCCCTGCAATGCAGACATTGCTGCTACCGTGCTTATCAACTAGTAATTTTAGTGCTTCCAATGCTCCATTGAACCTCACGGATCCTTTGAGGCTCTCCCATACAAGGAACCGGAGATCGTCCGCGACGTCCCTGCGAATTGTGAGGCTCTCGAGCAATGTGCCTCTCAGTGCCAAGACGGCCCGGGGAGCCCCGCTTGGTCTAATTACTATGAAATCAGATAGTGCTGCGGAGCGGTCCCATTCAAGAGTTGCGTCATATATGGAGCCAACTCTTTCGTCAACTAGAGTCTGTGCAAGCTTGTACTTGAATGGCTTCCACCACTTTGGAGCAAGACCATCCTCTTCGATCTTTTTTCCTATCTAGTTCTAACAAATACACAGCTTGTATGAAGCATGCTATCACCATTCTCTTGTAGCCTGCGTAACTCCTAAAAATCAAAATGAGAGCTATATGTTAGTTCTATGATTTTGTAGATTATTTATTAATTTATTTTTAAAATAAATTGTATTGTATAATTCGGATCAAACAGTTTAGAAATATAGTGAGTAACTCAAATTTGACTCTCTCATAAATATTTATATAATAATGAATGACAATATATACAAAATTAAATTAATTATATATATATATATATATGTTTATTTGGGTGTTCCGCGATAGATCGTATTGATATTGATTACATATATACCTTCACAATTTTTGAGATATACTCATTCATATTTTCATTTTATATACACTGCTACAAAGACAAGGAAAAGAGTTTTTTTTTCCTTTTTTTCTCGCTTTTATTCATAGCTATATCTACTTCAACACTAAATTGGGTGTCAGGGACCTCTTCTGCATGTGTTTTGCAAGTGAACTAGTAGGAACTCGCGACTTGAAGTTTAAACCCACATCGTGGTCTGGTCTACATAATCATACACCAAAAAATCTTAATTTTAAAAATAATTAACGTATAAATACCAAGAGTGAATTGCTTCCAACTACTTTTAAAAATAGATCAAAAATAGAGAAAAATAATTTTTTCACACTTCCATCTATTTTCGGGCAACTAAATAACCCCTTAGCTTATATCCAAAGTAGCTTGGGCCTTTCAGATGGAGCTTGGGGTAAATCAAACTTTGGTACTTCAGCAGGACACGGTTTGAGCTCGTTGGTGAAAACCGTCTGGGATCCCTCCACTTGAAACTGCGTGCATCCACCTTTAGTCAAAAAATTATTCCTTATGATTCTTAAAGAATTTTACAGTTTATTGACCCTGAACTAAGGCATCATGGTTGCGTCTTTCTGCTCACTTGTATACGAATGATCTCTTGTTCTGTTTTGTCCATTGCTAAGGATTACTCCATGCTTCAAATAATTCCACTTGTCTTGGAGAAGATAACAGAAGATAATGATGCAGATCTCTGCAGTAAAGAGTATGGTCCAAGGCCAAATCTTTATGCTGCTCGAGCTCCTTACATGGTATGCGTGCAATCCAAGGTAAATGTTAATTATTCCTAGACTGCACACTCCAGTCCCAAGTAGCCAGTGTACACAGTACCATATCCTTCTTGATTTCACCCCTCTGAAGAAACAAACTAGGAAATTATAGACACATTGTAATTGTTCAATAAATTAATTTACTCTTCTACGCCAATAATTTCTCGATGGAATAGTACCAAAAAAGTGACCTTCAGCTCTGCACATGGCAATGTGCAGATAGAGTGAAGCGTATCCCATACCTTCGAGGTCGGCAGTAGCATCCAGTGAAGGGTTGGACCAATATAAGGCCGTAGAGGACCAAACCTAGCTTTTTATGTATGTTGTTGAAGGTGTTCTCAAAGTCGAAAAATGATAGCACTGCCCCGGTTAGAGCAAGCAAAACTGAAATTATCTGGTGAACTCAAAAATGTTCAGTTAAAGGAAAAGATCAGTTAAATGAGAAGCAAACAAAAGATAGATGGGGACCTGTACACAATGAAGTAACAACAACTAGCACAAAAGCACTACTTTAATTGCTTGAGATGCATGAGCGAATCAAATTTAGTCATCTAAAACTCAGCGTTTCTGTGGTTTGGACAATGTTACAGAAGAGAGCAAAGTAACTCACCTGCAAAATAACATGGGAGTGGAACAGAACCTCCAATTTTTTAGAACATTCTACTTTGTTGGACAGTCGAATTATGAGTACTCCAACGGGCATCAAGAAGCCAAGGGAAGCCCAAAGAAGAAATGCATGCAGCGTAATTTTGGAGGAGAGCCCATGTTCCATCTTCAAATAAAAATTTGCCATTCATCAACAGCTAGCTTTTCTTTTATGTAGACTCAAAATGTTTAGCTTTTTGTATAGATGTGACTTTTATGAATAAGTGCAGCTTTATTGTCAGTAGCCACAAGCAATACAATTGACTAACATGAGCAAGAAATAAATATTTATGAGAATGTGATAGCTCTACTCAAAACTCAAAAGCATTTAGTTTCTTTGGCTAGGATGACTAACCTTTGGAAGGTTGTGCTGAACAGTTTTATGGCTGTGCTCTGATTCTGATGGACCTGAAGATGCGCTCACGAACAGTGCAAGAAGGAGAAAAGAGAAAACTGTGACCATCATCGACATCTTTTTTCCTTCTAAAACTTGCTTTTTTAGTATCTTAAATTTCTTACTTCAAGAAGCAAGAACTGTACTGCAGGTATTGCACTAAACTCACTCGTAGTTGCTGAAGCTGCATGTTCAATACTCTTTATCATCCACAATCCAAATTTCAGGATCTACACATCAAACATTTTATGCGAAAATGATTGGTAAACATATGGAGATCATATCCTACAATCTTTATTGTACATGACAACCTTTTGAGTTGGATTTATTGACTAAAAACAAATATGCCCGTTGTGCTACTAAAATGAAAGGGCTTATAAATGAGGTGGTATCAAGCTTCAAGACACAAACCACTTCTTGTATCTTCTTCAACTTCCTTTAATGAATAAAGCATGCGATGTTTATTTTCTCTAGATTCCAATCACATTACTTACCTCTATGGAAGATGTCCCTTGACGCTTCTAGTCATATAAACAACTACCGGGTGGCAATAAACTACTGAAAAATATGCACTCAAAAGGAAGTTGCAGCAACCCTCATTACCTCTAGGTTAAACTTTTTACTGAACCAGGAAGCAAAATCTAGCAAGTTTGCTGATAAAAGAATCCTGAAAGCAAGAAGCTCCATTAAGGTAATCCTTAAATAGCTTGGAAGCTGGCCTTACTAGAAAGTCTTGCGAATGAAGAGTTCTCTTGAATATTTTAGCAAAATGTGGACCTTGTGCCCAAATTTATCAGCTTCTGGTTTGATAAAGATTTGTGGGGTTGCAGGAAGGACAAACGGGAATGTGGTCATTCCCTCAGTCTAAAGGAAACCCTAGGGAGTGTGATAACAAAGATGGGAGAAAAAGAATATGATTGTGCAGAGTATGTAAGTTTTCAGATGCTTTGTTCTTTCATACCCATAAAGCCTCAATGAACCAAAGCTTTTGTTTTCCACTTAAAAAAGAGAAGGGTTTAGTGAAAGTGTTGCTGAACTCGGGTTCCATTCTTCGACATCCCTTGGCTAGGGATGCCATGATTTTTGTGTAGGCTTTGTGGCCGCGGAACTCGGGTTAAGATCAATGAAAGATAGATTCATCAAAAACAGAACAAAACAATGGAAAGTAGAGTCATGTAAGTTGTGACTAGAACATTGTGAAGCATGTGCTTTAGTCCCCGCTTCTTGTACGCACTCTCGTGGAGGCTAGCATGGGAAGGAAGACCAAGTTGCAGGGTGCAGAAAAGAATGAAATGGTCTCCTTCACATGTTATTGTGTGGACTGATTCTGAAATTTGGTGCAAGTCATCTGTTTGTTCAGCAATTGCCATCAAGGTGGCCAATGTGTCATGTGATTGAAGAAAAATTACCACTTTGACAGCCAGGAGGGGACCTCAACCATTTGAGTCTTTTTGTGTTTGGCCCTGGTTGTTCATGCCATCATTCTCTATTTGACCGATTTAGAAAAGCTAAATTAATGATTTGTGATTTGGTTGTGTTATCTTAGGATAAAGCCCTAAACCAAATGCCCTAAACCAAACAGATGATGGTCGAGAAAAAGGAAATACGAAACCAAATGCTTGGTTCTATGCTGTCAAAGACTCAATAATTGATGACTCAGAAGCATCAAGGTATGCATTTTATTTAGTTAATTTGAATTCATTATAGAAGTTTGCTAGTCGAATGCTTGTCTAGGGACTCTTAGCATTTAAGCACTCCATGAAGAGGTCTCTATGAATCAATGCCAACAGATTCAGCAATAGATAAAGAAATTTGTCTATTACCCTATTTGGCAAGGATCACATCTAAGAACCAAAACTTTGATGAGATTCAAACTCAAGACCTCTTATTGGAGAGTAATGCCTTTGTCACTGAACTATTAGAACAAATTAAGTGACAATTGTATAATCAAGTGTGATAAATACTCGTGGCTTGGTGATTTTCTCAGAGAAGCTGTTGGTATTGATTCATAGAGACCTCTTCATGGAGTTCTTTGTCCGATATTTCAATGGCTGACACGTTATACTGTTGTTTTTCCTCTTAGCAAAAGAAAATTATAGATCAAGTGATAATTACAAGATATTTATGACAGAATAAAAAGGGTGAGGAGTTGGATGCAGGATTTGACCATGATAAGCTGCTGCTACAACAACCAGTGATGTCAACCCATTTCGGATCATGCTTATTAGGTCTGAAATTTACAGTATTTGGATGGTGCCCAGCGCGATTCCTATATCGGGTCATGTTTAATGTTTCACTTGCGGATCACAAGCACGACCCACAGCACTATTCGATCGAGCATAGCACGGCACGCCGGATGGCACAGCCTTATTCGTAAAAAAATTTTTTAAAAAGAAATCAAAAGTTTTGCTTAGGGGATTGAATTGCTATCTTTTAAAGAAAAATAAATATAACATATATATAATAATAATAATTTTTTTTTAAAAAAAAAAATAAATGGCTCAGGCACTACATGAACTGTGCCTAGCGCATAAAAAATCTCACGACCATTATTATTGCGGACCGTGTTACCGAAAAAATTTTAACAGCCGAGTCAGCTGTGCGGGGCCTGACAGAGCCTCTTTGACACTCCTAACAACAACTGCTAAAAAGGTGACTAAAATAAACCAAGGGCATATATGCTTCCAACACGGTGGAAACACGTCTGCCTCAGCTCAAAGCCATGGGCCGCTTTCTTTCTGACAATGTTTCAACACCTGTTCATGTTTGCCGTGACATCATAAATCTTCCTCGGAAAATGTAAAAAGAAAAAGTGATTGTAATTGATTGCATGGGTCAGTCTCAAAAATCAAAAGATGATTTGATAAGAGGTTGGTATCATGTGATCATTATCAGCTTTCAATTACTTTTGCTTTTCCCTCGCAAATCAGCAGGAGAAGTTGCTAGCTTGCTCTTGAAAAAGAAGCTGAGGCGGACCTTTTTAGTGATGTGATACTGAGAAAAACATGTTCTTTGAAATTTATTCTCGTAGTTCATGCAAAATAAAAATGAACAAGAAAACAATGGGTGTTCCGCGAGGAACCAAACTAGTTAACATGTTGAAAGGATGTCTTGCCCAATCTCCTTTAAAAACATATAAATTTGTAGTTTATATATGCATCAGATCACAAATCCAACTCAAGCAATTTTCTCTCAAACAAAAAGAAAATAACTATCAAAATGTGATATATATTTTTTTTTTGGTAAAGTTAAATGCAACATGCTAGTCTACATGTTCACCATGGAACCATTTGATTTTTTTCCTGTTTTAAGGAAAAAGTGTTAGATAATAAAACATAATAATGGCTCAAAGTTAGACAAAAAATTAGCAAGGGGAATAAGGTTATGTTGAACTAAAAGAAGATACTTCAATGTCAAAAGGAACCTAAAGGGCATACTTAAAAGACAGAAATTTCAAGATTCTACAATAACGATACACCAAAATTTGAAAATTTCAAGTCACCAGCAAACAGGACTTGAATGCAAATGTTGCGAAAAATATCGGTGTCCACCACAATTTACAATATATAGAAATAACAGAAAAAGAGAAAAGATAACAGACAAGAGATATATGTGGGGAAAACGATCTAAAGGATATTGTATTGATGAGAAGAGGAAGAGAAGATTACAACGATGGAGACGAAACTCTAATATCACCAACTCTCACAAAAGACTAAGTAGTCTAACCGTCACAAGATGTATTGAGAGTATTGATCTATATATATATCTCTCACTCTATTGAAATCCTTACATCAATGGTGTATTTATAGATGTGACCTAATAATGTTTGAGTCAAAGTAGAAGACTGACTCAAATAAGACTTCTACTAATTTAAGTCTTCCAGTAGAAGATAAATCTAGATAAAGATTAGACCCACTAAATAACTTCCTAATATAATTAAGACTATCCGGAAAATCCGAATTCGAGACACCATAAAACCAATAATCTCCGCATTGGCTTGAATCATCTTATTCTTTGAATTTGAATCTTCAATAGATGTTTTTGCCATTACTTCCTGGGATAGGATCAACGACCTTGAATATTGATCAAGTCCAAGCAGAGCTTGAACTTATCAATTGGAATCACCTTCGTCAACATATCTGCAGGATTTCTTGAAATATGAATCTTTTGTAGAGAAATCTCGTCGTCTTCAATAATATCCCGAATAAAATGAAATCGGACATCTATATGCTTTGATCTAGCGTGGTACATTTGGTTCTTCGCAAGGTGTATGGCGCTTTGACTGTCGCAAAAAATAGGAAGAATATGTTGAGAAAAACTAATTTCACTTGCCAAACCTTTTAGCCATAGAGCTTCTTTGACGACTTCTGTAGCTGCCATATACTCAGACTTTGTTGTAGATAATGTTACAGTTGACTGTAAGATACATCTTCAATTAATAGGTCCTCCACAAAGAGTGAATAGATAACCAGTGAGGGATCGACGTCGATCAAAGTCTCCAGCATAGTCTGAATCGACATAACCAATAATTTTGGCCTCTTGCACTGTGTTCCTGTCGAAATATAAACCAATATTAATAATACCTTTGATATATCTTAATAGCCATTTCACGGCCTGTCAATGCTCTTTTTCTGGATTTGTCATGTAATGACTAACAACGCTGACTGTTTATGCAATATCAGGTCTTGTGTATACCATAGCATACATTAGACTTCCAACAGCACTTGAAAATGGGATATTCTCCATGTATGCATGTTCTTCATCTGTAGAAGGACATTGTTGAGCTGAAAGTTTGAAATGAGATGCCAAAGGAGTACTGACGGGTTTTGAATTCTGCATGTGAAAACAAGAAATAATCTTCTCGAGATACTTGCTCTGTTTGAGCCATAATTTTTCATGCTTTCGATCTCGATCAATCTCCATACCAAGAATCTTCCTTGCAGCACCTAAATCTTTCATCTCAAATTCCTTTTTTATTTTAAACTTTAAATCATTCAGTAGAGATATGTCTTGAGTACCGATAAGTATATCATCAACATAAAGAAGCAATATAATAAATGAGTTATTGACATGCATCTTAAAATAAACACAGCAATCATGTTTGCAGTGGATGAAATCTTGTCTCAGCATAAAACTATCAAACCTTTTATACCATTGCCTTGGAGACTGTTTCAAACTATAAAGTGATTTGTTCAACTTGCAGACAAAATTTTCCTTGCCTTTTTGAATGAAACCTTCAGGCTGTTGCATAAAAATTTGTTCTTCTAATTCTCCATGCAGAAAAGCAGTTTTGACATCAAGCTGTTTTAACTCAAGATTATGAAAAGCAACTAAAGCAAGTAGAAAATGAATAGATGTGCGTTTAACCACAGGAGAGAAAATTTCATTAAAGTCAAGACCTTCCTTTTGTGAATACCCTTTTGCAACTAAACGGGCCTTGAATTTAACACCATCTATCTTAGAGAAATCCTCTTTCTTTCGAAATACCCACTTGCAACCAATTGCTCTTTTACCTTCTGGTAATTTCACCAGATCCCAAGTATGGTTCTTTTGAAGGGAATCCATCTCTTCATTCATAGCAGTTTGCCACTGAGAAGAATTCTTATCTTGCACTGCTTCTTTATAGAAAGAAGGATCACTATTATCAGTAACTAAAGCAAAAGCTACCATATCTTCAAAACCATACCTTTCAGGTGGTTTTATTTTTCTTTGAGATCTTCGAAGTAGAGTTTTTTTAGAAACTTGATTTTTAAAATTTTCTTGAGAGTTGGGCATACCCTGAATATCTTCTTCTGAAGAAACTACATGCTCCACCTCCACTTGCATTATATCATTAGGATCTTTCTTGAGAGATTTTAGCATAACACTTTCATCAAATACTATGTCTCTCTCAATAATTACTTTTGAAATAGTAGGATCCCACAAACGATAGCCTTTGACGCCTTTGGCATAACCCTGTAAAATACACTTTTTAAAACGTGCATCTAACTTATCCTTCACAACATGCACATAAGCAAGGCAACCAAAAATCTTTAAAAAAGAATAATTTGCAGGTTGACCAGTCCATACCTCTTCAGGAGTCTTACAATTAATGGCTGTTTGAAGAGAGCGATTCACAATGAAGCATGCTGTATTAACTGCTTCTGCCCAAAAATCTTTATCAAGATTAGCTGTACTGAGCATACTACGTGCTTTCTCCAACAAGGTTCTGTTCATCCTTTCAGCCACACCATTTTGTTGAGATTTTCCTGGGATGGTAAAGTGGCGTTTGATGCCTTCATCTTCACAGAATTTGAGAAATTCTGTTGATTTGTACTCTTCGCCATTATCACTTCTGAGTTATTTGATTTTTCTACCAGTCCTTTTTTCAACTGAAGTTTTCCACCGTTTGAAAACATAAAACACTTCGGCTTTGTAATGCAAAAAATAAATTCACACTTTTCTGTAAAAGTCATCAATAAAACTGACAAAATAACGAGCACCAGATTTTGATGGAATAGGAGAGCACCACACATCAGAATGAATATAATCAATTAAGCCTTTAGTGCAATGAATACCGGTATTAAACTTTACCTTGGATTGTTTACCATAGAGACAATACTCGCAGAAATCTAATTTGCATTAGTTGAGGCCTTTCAGTAATTTTCTTTTGTTGAGCTCACTTAAATCTTGCTCACTCATATGACCGAGACGCATATACCATAAGTGGGTCATATCAGAAGAAGAGGCCTGAGAAATTGTTGCTCCACCTGTAATGATTTTTCCTACTAACTCATACAAATTTTCATGCTTTAGGCCCTTCATCACTATCAATGAGCCTTTAGTAACCTTAAGAACTCCACCTTCAGCAGAATACTTATAACCAGCAAAATCCAAAGCACCCAAAGAGATCAAATTTTTTTTCAAATCAGGAACATGTCTAACATCAATAAGAATTCAAATAATATTATCAAACATCTTAATTTTGATTATTCCAATTCCAACAGTTTTGCATGGATTGTTATTACCCATCAAAACTAAACCACCATCATAGGACTTGTAGTCTTCAAACCAATCCTTATTAGGACACATGTGGTAAAAACTACCAGAATCAAGAATCCAAATATCATGGTAACGATCAAAATTAGAACTAATAGAGAAAATATTACCCAAATTATCATCAGAACTCCTTTCAACAACTGACACTTGTTCTTTGGCTTACTCTTTAAATTGAGATTCTCTTTCTTTCTTTGCTTTGAGCTTCCAACAATCTTTAATTACATGTCCCATCTTCTTGCAATACCTATAATTTATTTCTTTGGATTTGGATCTAAAACGACCTGTCATTGATCTTTCTTTGGTACGACCTCTGACAATTAATGCTTCTGAGTGTGACACATCCCCTCCAATCTTTTTCAAATATTCATTAGATAGAAGGGCAGCAGAAATATCGTCAAATTTCAAATCCTTCCCATACATAAGAATAGTTTTAAGATTCTCAAGAGAAGGAGATAAAGACGATAATAAAATAATTGTCTTGTATTCATCTTCAAATTTAACATCAATGTTTAACAATTGAGAGACAAGTTTATTGAAAGCATTAAGATGATCAACTATATTCGTACCTTCTGTCATTCGAAATTTGAAAAGCTTCTGCTTTAAATAAACTCGATTTGAAATAGACTTACTCATATACTGTTTCTCCAGCTTTTTTCATAACTCTGAAGGTAATGTTTCATCAAGAAACGGATAGAGTACCTCATCGGTGAGACTGAGAATGATTGTGCTATGTGCACTAGCCTTCTGGTTTTTCCAGACACTTTCAGCGACATCTTCAGGCTTGACGTCCTCCAATGTATTTCTCAATCCTTATTGAGTAAGAATTGCACGAACTCTTGCTTGGCAAATAGGAAATCCTTACTTTCCATTGAATTTCTCTATATCGAACTTCGTAATAGACATATTGAACCAAGCTCTGATATCACTTGTTGCGGAAAATATCGATGTCCACCACAATTCACAATATAGAGAAAGAACAAAAAAGGAAAAAAGATAACAGACAAGAGATATATGTGGGGAAGACGATCTAAAGGATATTGTATTGATGAGAAGAGGAAGAGAAGATTACAACGATAGAGACGAAACTCCAATATCACCAACTCTCACAAAAGACTAAGTAGCCTAACCGTCACAAGATGTATTGAGAGTATTGATTTATATATATCTCTCTTACTTTATTGAAATCCTTACATTAATAGTGTATTTATAGATGTGGTCTAATGATATTTGAGTCAAAGTAGAAGACTGACTCAAATAAGACTTTTACTAATTTAAGTCTTCTAATAGAAGATCAATCTAGATAAAGATTAGGCCCACTAAATAATTTCCTAATATAATTAAGACTATCCGGAAAATCTGGATTCGAGACACCATAAAGCCAATATGCAAATTCATAGAGTAACTGATGTTATAAAATAACCCCAGGCAAGGTCTCATTCTTGAATTCGGACTTGGACTTGTTCCTCAAAGTTCATTGTCTATAATGTTCTTGATCAACTCGGGGGGAACTAGACCTTCCGTTCGAATGGCATCCTTACTTGGGTCAGGGCTGATAAAATACAGGGTTGGCAACCCCCGGACCTGGCATGGTTTATGAAAAATATGAGTTTCAAACTTGTAAATACATGAAGAATTAACAGAAAAAAGATAGCATCTATTTGTTGAATAGCTATCAAATACCTGCATATCTCGTGCAAATTCATACTCATCATCAGTATCTACCTTAACAATCAATACATTGCTCTCATACTCGACAGCAAGCTGCAACACATTGAATTCAGAATCAGAAACCTACATTTCTAAATAGTTTGTTGTTCAGATAATAGTAAAAAGCCTCAATATTCATCTCAAAAATAAATAATAACCTCAACAACAAATTACCATTATCAAGGTCAAGGACAAAGTCCTCTGGCCATTCAGACAGAATTGTAAGTTTAGATGTCAGTGTTTCAGATGTAAAAAGAATTAAGAGTGAAACAAAATTAATCGTCTACAAGCTATCAAATTATTTTGTATTAACAACTGATTGCTTTGTTATAAACACCACCAACTGTTAATAATCTCAATAAAAGACCAGCACCAAAAAAAGATCCCATTTTTAGGCTATTAGCACACAGATCTATATGCCAACAACCAGCAGAGGGATGCGTGAACAAGTAAAAGCTTAGCAATAGAGTTCTAAATATTAGTTGAATGACAATGTAGCTGTCCAGCTGAATCATTGGATATGAAAAGAACGTGTGACTACAAATAAGATATTATATGCCATCCTTCATATTAGTCATTACCAAGGGAGTCAAAATGTGACAATAGAAATTGGTGCATCTCTTTTTTCTGTGATAGATACATTAAATCTAACCCAAGAATCTTATGTAATTAAAACATAAATCTCACAAGCAACATATTGTAAGAAAAATACCAACATTTCATAGGATAGAGACAACATTTTTTTTTAGTAACTCAAGGAAATGACAACTTTCTTATGGGTTAGGAATATAGTATTGAGGTTCCATCAGGTTACACAAGTATATGCCTCCATTCAAACTGTTGGTGAGATAGGAATATAATATCTAGAAAGCATCAGGAAGGCTTAATGAAAAGCAAGCAATAACAAGAATAAAAAACTTTGAACAGACCATTCATTAGAGATGCCAACTAGTATGGACCAGGACAGGTGAATTTTCTATTCTTGGTCTCAGCAAAACTGCCTCAACAGTAGCACTGGTAGAAGAGCCGGACTCAAGTACAATGCTGTCCAAGATTGATTCAGCAAGGACTAGGCCTGAATCTAGTACTTTAAAATCCAGGTAAGCAGGTAATCACAATGTATTGGATGGGCATGAGCTACTATGCCTTCCAACAACAAATCCACAACCATTGATGGGCATATCTGCAAACTTCTCTCTATTGCCTCTAAGTGACCTTTTGCAAATGCTTTTCAAAATGTCGTAGACAACAAATAGACTTTTGAGCACAGTACACAAAGGTTTTACTTCTTCCCCACTGCCTATTGGGGGAGGTTAGTAGCCAATGAAAGGAAAAACAAAAACAATATCCACATAGAAAAAATAATCCAAAAAGTTATCTCTAGAAGTTAGGAAATATCGGAGGGTATTTGTTTTCCAGTGACATTCCTTTTTTTGTTCTTTCCTCTTAAAAAGGTCAGAGATATCCATATTAACAACAATAGAACTTTTCAATGCAAATGACTGACAAAATATGATTAAAATAGTTTTAACAGAAGTTGTATGAAGAATATAAGAAGAATAGCCCCTATTTTTAGATTTACTAATTTTATTTAAGCAAAATTTTCCAATCAAACTGTAAAAAACCAGAACAATCAGTCCCCCTAGCATTTATACAAATAACAAGTTCACATGGTGAGAGAACTTCCAGTTTAAACATTTGTGACTTTATAGGAGATAATCTTCAATTTTTCAGTGATGATAGCTCAATAATGGTCATAACTTTGATTTCTTGAAACTCAATAGGGAAACATGGCAATTCATCCTATGCTACTTGATTGACACACAAGGACATGCAGGGGGCCTGTACAGATGAGCCTTTACATTCTGGCCCACTTCCGGTAAATCTATACTTTATGTATGCAGATTTAAACATATAAGCACATAGTAAACCTTATACGAACTCATCCAACAATTCCAAACTCCCGACATAAGAATACAAAAGCCAATGCAGATTGCAGAACCAGGTAAGTTGCATATCATACTGATCATCATTAATAAGTACCTTCCAACATACCATGACAACAAATAATGAAAACATCTGGGCCTATACAAGTTCAAGACAACAATATTATCAGGTGTCAGCAACAAACCAGAGGTCATGAAATTTATGATATGGCACGAGCCAGTTACTACCACTGGTACAAAAAAGTATATGAAAGTTCTTAAATAGTCGAGCATGGTTAAGTAGTTAAATGAATGAGATACAAAAGCAATTTAATCCTGGAATATGGTACACACTGATTTTTGCTACCTCCCTCCTGGGCTCCTAGCTTAAAAAAAAATACTTTTCACCCACAAACAAAATCGATCACATACACTAGGAACTATGTAGAACTTCCCAGCACCTTCAAATTCCCAAAACAAATCATCTTAATTCTTTACAGTGATAAATACAAACTCTTGGCATGCATCAGCAACCATCCTAACTGAAATAAACACAAACATTTCTCATCCTTTGGTGTTCAAACACACATATCAAGCATTAGAAAGCAAAGAACCAACAACAAACACCACCTGTGCACACTTTCAACAATATGAACCAAGAACCAAGAAATAAATAACACACTAAAAAAGTACCATCTCGAGTTCCTGTGCCATCAAAATGCAAGGTCCGCACCACGTCGCATAAAAATCCACAACGAGCGGCACAGTCCTCTCCCCCTTGACAAGCTCCTCCACCTCCTTCGCAGTCACCTTCTTCTGCAAAGCAAAAACCCTCCAACCCAATGACACCAATTGCCATTGAAGAAACGAAAGCCATGAATACAGGGCCTAGAGAGATACCACGAGGTAGTCTTCCCTGACATACTTGGCAGACGGGCTCGCTGAGACCAGCCTCCTGCTGCTGATATTCAGGCAGCTGTTTCCGGCGGCAAGGCGGAGAAAGGGGCATCGAGATGGAGATAGAGATGAGATTAACGAGGAGGAGGATGGAGGGCGGAGCGCGGAGAGGGTGGGGGAGAAGCCACGAATTGCTGCGGCCATGAACCCCAAGTAGAGCGAATAGCGAGGAGAAAGCCTCTCTTTCACCTCTCAGTGAACCTCATCCTTCAGTCCAATTATTCGTGGAATAATTACCTATAATTTCTGTAATTAACCCTAATTATATACAACTTTCCGTAATTTTGAAAATTATTTGTACTCTCTCATTTTTAAAAATATTTATCTACACTCCTCATTATTATTTAATCAAAATTTTCTTAAAAAAATTTAATTTTACTTTCGATTATTTTTACAATTAAACTCCTAAAAATATTTTTTTTATTATTTAATACCCCGAAATTCGGATTTTTACAAATAATACTCCAAAATTATTTCGATTTACAGAAAAGTCCCCGAAATTATTCCGATTTACATAAAAGTCTTTGAAATTTTTGTGACGGCGACGAGGGTGGCGGCGCGCGGGCGGTGACGCGGGAGGCTGGTGGTGGGAGCAGAGGCCGAGGCCGGCGCATCGACATGCGGGCGTGAACTGCAGAAGCCGAGGACGGCTGTCCGCGCCGGCC
Organism: Trichopus zeylanicus subsp. travancoricus; assembly: GCA_005019695.1. Taxonomy (NCBI): domain Eukaryota; kingdom Viridiplantae; phylum Streptophyta; class Magnoliopsida; order Dioscoreales; family Dioscoreaceae; genus Trichopus; species Trichopus zeylanicus. The sequence continues at coordinate 320,983 of RXID01011096.1, forward strand.
TCGACCTTCGTCCCCGGCACGCAAGGGCGGACGGCCTTGTCCTCTACCGTCTGCACCTGCATGCCGACCTCGGCCTCCGTTCCCGGCGTATAGGGGCGTACGGCCTCGGCCTTGGCCGTCCACTTCCGCCGCTGGCCTCCGGCGTCACCGCGTGAGTACCGCCGCCGTCGCAAAAATTTTGGGGACTTTTCTGTAAATGTAAATCGGAATAATTTCGGGGTGTTATTTGTAAAAAATTGAATTTCAGGTGTTAAATAATAAAAAATATGTTTTAGGGGTTTAATCGTAAAAATAATTGAGGGTAAAATCGAAATTTTTTGAAAAAATTTTAATTAAATAACAATCAGGGAGTGTAAGTAAATATTTTGAGAAATAAAGAGCGTGGATAATTCCGAAAATTACAGAAATTGTAGATAATTAAGGTTAATTATAGGGTTAGCTAATTATCCCAATATTCATATGCCCTTTTGGCAGAAAACCTCCTGCATTTCAGATATTTAGCAAAGCATCCCCTTTTGCCCTCAAATTTCGTCCAATTTCTGTCTTCAAATGTGAAACGAACCATCTGATAAAAATATTCTGAAATGAAGTAAACAACTCAGAAAAACTAAATAAAAGATGACTAGTACTTCCTCATATAATCAAAAGCTAGATAATATCGGCACCTGCAAACTTTTTTTTTCACCAAAAAAGAGTGAAGTTCTGGCAATCGCGGACAACCTTCATATGAAACAAAATTCAAAGATAAAACGTATAGTATCAGAAAAAAAAAGGAAAAAAAACGTACTTTTGGTTGCATAACATGAAAGAAAAATTCCCACCAGCATCGCTGTATGTTAAAGACAGGCAGAGAGAGAGAAATCAGATTTATCATGCTTCCGAATAACAGCATTCTCCATGATAGGTTGCAGAGCAACCAATATGCCAGAGGTTTTATACCTTAATCCACATTCTCCAAGCAAATTTAATGAATAAAACAAGACACACCCAACTGCATGATTGACTATCTCTCTCCTGCAACTCCTATAGAACTCATCAGATTTTGATGATGAAGATAACCAAAAAAATTTAACTAGAACAACAAATCTGAACCACAATGGCTGCTCAGCCACTCCCTTTTGTATTGAGATAATACGTTTGTATCCTTCCAGTTCTTCGCCTCCGGCTGCAACACCACCTTCAGCTGTCTGTCCGGCGATAGCCATGACAACAAAATCATCGCTGCATCCAGTTGCTCGCTGGGAGTCGCCTTATGAAGGAATATACAGTCTTCGGAGATCTACAACCTTCAATATAAGAAACCCTATGAACTCCACCTCCTGCTCCCTTCCACTAAAGTTCATGATCTGCACTGTCTCCAAACAGCAGTCAAATGACACTTCTCCACAACTCTGCCTCTAAATATGGTAAGAGATCTTTGTTCTTGTCACCGATGTAATCATTCTCGTTCTGAGATGAACTGGAACTGATCAGGGCGGCAGTTGGAGAACAACAAGAATCAGTATGCGATAATGAACACTACTTACCAAGATCGTCAATTGGTGCAATTCTAAGCAATCTCTGAGCATTTGGGCCAATACAGCCATCTGCCTGATATTATTCGAGTTGATGTTAACGGATAAAACTTGCAGATTTCTGAATAGACCGTCTTGGATGAAGATCTTCTGCACTCCATCCATCTGCAAAGAGAGGATACACATACTAGTTCATGCTAATCATTCTGTCATAACCACCAATGAAGCAAGAGGCATCACTAGTATTCTAGTACTATTGCTACCTGGCACATGTGGCACCATGTCTCAAGCATTGGGACGCTGACCCGTTCCTTCTTGATAGACTTGCATTTTACATTAAATAATTAAATGACTAAAATTTAATATATATAGTAAAAATTTTATATTTTATTAATAATTTTTTAAAATAGTTTGATATTTGATCTACGGAGAAAGAGGTGTCTTGATAAAAAAAGTATATTCTTTTAATTATTTTTGTTCTAAGCACTTGTTAATCCGACCTAAATTCGATCTAAATTAGACGAGTTCAAATCGTAATTGGGTTGGCTTGATTATGATCCAAAAAAAGGGAATTGAGTCAATTTGTTTATGATTTGAATATTCTATTTATTTGTCAAGTTATAAATGAGTAGAATCAACTAATTTATCAATTAAGCTAATTAAAATCATTTAATATTTTTATTTCACAATATTTTTTAGTATTTTTTAAAATTATTATTTATAAACTAAGTATTTTTATTATTATAATTATTTTTTAATATTATTATTATTTTTAATTACTTAAAATATATTAAAATTATTAATGCTATACAAATATGTCAAATTAATTTGAGTCAATTTAGGTTAATTCAAGTTGTTTTGAACTAATTGAATCAATTTAAATCGGATCAAATTTTAATTTATTTAAATAAATTGGTTAATTCGCATCAAATAGAGTCATGATCCGAGCCCGATCCATTTAATAAATAAGTCAATTCAAATTGAGTCGGATTACAATTTAAAAAATAAATTTGTTTTGAATCAACTCATTTACTATAATATTATAGGTTTGACTCAATTCCCATCCTACTTATGAGCTGGAATTATCGGGCCTAATTTAAGTAGTCTATTCCTATGGTTTATATAATTTTGTCCGGAATCCAAAAGTGAAGAGCGAGGATTAATTAGCTATTAGTCCCTTAAAGTTTCTGAAATTATGTACAAGTACTGAGATTTTTAACGTATTATGTATTACTACCTAATTTTTCTTTCTTTTTCAAATAAGCTTTTGGGGTTAAGTTAACCCAAAAAATCTTGATTTTTTAAAATTTATTTGTCCATGAAAATAAAATTATTTGAAAATCACAAGTTGCCCTCTTGATTGTCTCTCCCACGTCACTATCAAATGAAAAAATTTTCTGATTGAAATTGACATGCAAAATTGTTATAGTCTATTTATTCGGTTATAGTTTGGCTAATTTTGATTTTTGCATTTACCTACTTAAAAATTTATCAAATTACATATTTTTATTTTAAAATTCAAAAAATTTATATTTTTACTTGAATTTTTTCGCTAATGCAAAAATCTACTTGCTGTTATTATTATAGTCTATCATAGGTTAAAATATAAGTTAAAATATAAAAAAAAACCTAAGTCTTCTTAAATTCAAAAAAAATTATAACAATCAACCTATACTTTTTTAATATTTGTAAATTTCTACTTTCATTATTTATTTTTAGCCTCTAATAAGATTAATTGGGGTCTCTAGTCTTTTTTTAATGCAATCACGAAAATGCCAATTTTGAGCTATTCTCAACTAATTTGGAGTTCGAAAAAAAAAAATATAATTCTTAATCATTCAATCATAAATTGGAAATTACTGTTAATAGCTTATAATAGTATTTTTAATACTTTATAGATACTTAGGGTACGTTTGGTTTACTAGTCTGACTAGCTAGTTTTGCAGTAACGCTTCTAATTTAAAAACTTGCTAATCGGACTAGTTAATCCTAAACCAAAAGAGCGGTTATATATTTCAAGTCCTTTAAACAAGTCCTATTGGATCCAATTGCTAAGGCTTATGATAAAAAATTCAAGTTATTAAACCTTAAAAAAATAAAATCATATCCAAAGGTATTTTAGATATTTTATGACATACTTAATGCATCAAATAAAAATATTTTGGAAATATTTTTTACAATTATGGTATGCTTTAGTAGGAAGAGATATTTGTAACTATCTCGTGACCTAAGCAGAAATATTTAATTTTTAAAATTTGAAGTAAAAATTATATAAGGTAATTTGGAGTGGCAGAGAAGTGTCACTTTTCTCAAAGGACAAAAAAAAGACTTTAAAAATTAAAATATATAAAAAATACCTTATTTGGTAATTTATTAGTATATGATAGGCGTATGTAATAAATTATTTTTAGACATGATAGTGAAAATTTTATTTTTCTTTGATTTAGTATAATTAAAATTTTTAAAAATCCTACTATAACTCCTTACTTCTTTTAATTTTTAATAAATACAGTAAAATAGAGTACAATATATGTATATAATAAAAGTTATTATTATTAAAAACCAAAATTTTCATATTTTTTCCTAAATTCCTTGGTATTGATTTTGAATTTTTTTAAAACATATGAAGAAATTTTTTATTATTTATCATTTTTTTATTATCAACTTCATTATATTATATTTTTATATTTTATATTTTTTTAGAATTTTGATTTCCGAAATACATTTTTTTTTACCAAATGTTAAAAATGAAGAAATTCAAATGTGGAAGTGACACTTTTTAAAGTGGAGAATAAATCAGTGAGTGACACTTTTCAAATGTAGATTTCTTTGAACTAAACAGATCCTAAGGATGTTTGGTTGAATAAGAAAAAACACTTCTTATGATTTATGCTTCTAAATTTTTTTAAAAATGATTAAAAGTGGTTCATTTATGATATTTGGTTAAATAAAATAAAATAACAAATGAAAGAACCAAATTATTCAAAAGTAAGTTTTAATTTATTTTGGATTTTTAAATTGAAAGTGCCTAGAAATAGATCAATATTTCCAAAAGTTATTTTGTACTCGTTTCTGACCAACCCAATCGCTTAAAATTCATCATACTTAATTTGCAAAAGGGCGAATGAGTTCTCCATGGCAATTTAATTTAAACCGCTTGGTTGCTTGAGTTTAGTTGGAGTGGATTGGATATATCCAATGAAATTGATTAATGTCAAATTTGCTTGATTGAAGATGAATTAATTCTTAATCATGATTAATTGTAACAAGATTATCGGTGGCTATCTCAAAGTTCAGTGGTTATCATAAGTTAATAACAATGATTTTCATCACAGTATTCACTACATTAGGGATGCTAATTGGGCTGCAAATGGCGGCAAACCGGGTTCGGGTCTGGATTCCGACTGGGCCCAAGTTCGGGTCCCACTCCCCACTCCGATGGTCTTTTTCTCTTTCATGTCCACTCCTCGACTTCGCGAAATAACAAGCATCCATCTTCTCCTCCTCCTCTCGCCTCCATCGGGAAGGGATCCAAAATCGTACCCTGCTCATCGGCTAGAGAGCTTCATCCAGCCATGCCGGCGGTGTCGGTGGCGGCGGAGTGGGAGCTCCTCCACAACCGCTACTACCGTAAGCCCGAGCTCTACGCCATGCGCTGGGGCCGCATGGACCTTTCCCGCCACCGCGTCGCCTGGCTTCCTTCGGCGGCCCCATCGCTGCCATTCGCAACGACTCCAAGATCGTGCAGCTCCTAGCCGAGTCCGCCGCCGGATTTCCTTATCTTCTCCTCCTCCGGCCAACTCCTCGCCTCCTCCGTCTGGGACCGCCCCGGCGGCCGCCTCGTCGGCATGACACGGGCCGACGACCTCTCCCTCCTCTGCGTCGTCCAGGGCGGCACCGTCTACCGCTTTGACCTCCGGGCCGAGCTCCTCGACCAGTTATCCATGGGCAGGGACTGCTTCGAGCAGGGCGTCGTTGATTGCGTCTTCTGGGGCAACGGCATGGTCTGCATCACCGAGGCCAACCAGATCTTCTGCGTCCCAGATCTCAAGAACCCCATCCCGTGCAAGCTCGCCGATCCGGGGCTGGAGGAGCATCCGTTGAGCGTTGCTGTGATTGAACCGCAGTACACGATATCGGGGAACGTGGAGGTGTTTCTCGGTGTTGGGGATCATGTTCTGCAGGTGGATGAGGATGGGGTGCAGCAGCTTGGAGACGGAATCGGGCCGCTGCAGAAGATGGCGGTCTCGCCGAATCGCAAGTATCTGGCAACGTTCACGCATGACGGAAGGCTGCTCGTCATCTCCACGGGTTTCTCCAAGTCCGACATCATATTCGAGTACCATTGTGAGGTATGTTGTCATCGTGATTGATTTCTTATTTGGTCATTAAAGATGGGCTAGTACCGTGAAATTTGTTAGAGTATGATCTTTGTTACCATTTTACTTGTTAGTTCTCATACTGAATTGTTCTCGATTCTGATTATATTGTGAATTAGTGTTTTATTAATTCATGCAAGCTTCATTTTTTCTTGTGGTCGGCACTGCCACCTGAACAATTTGCTTGGTGTGGAATGGACAGCGTGGTACTTTACTGGGACGAGTTGCTACTGGTGGTGGGACCACTTGGTGATCCAGTGCGTTATATGTATGATGAGCCGATATTGCTAATTCCAGAGTGTGATTGAGTGAGGATTCTGTCAAATTCGACCATGGAATTTCTACAACTAGTGCCAGGTTCTAGTGTTTCCATTTCCAGATGGGAAGCACATCCCCTGATGCTTTATTGTATGATGCTCTGGATCACTTTGACAGGGGTAGTGCTAAGTTATGTATTTTGTCATGAGTTACTTGTTCATGGAGCTTTCTATATCTACTTGGTTTCTATTCGTTAGTTTCATTGTGTTCATACAGTTACTGTTCCCAGTCCTTCATGGTGGAGTGACTACACTAACAGTAGAAGAAGTAGGATGTTATGCATTTTGGCATGGGTTACTTGTTCATGGAGCTCTATATATCTACAATTGCTGCCGGGGTATTTGTTTGACCATGTCTTTGCTTGGGAACTCTCTATTTGATCTTGCATGCTCCACAACACTGTGATCTTTGAGAAGAAAATGACCTTTGGACCTACTTAACGTATATGTATTACTTAAAGGTGATGATTTTCACATCTAGTTTACTTGTTTGGAATATGTAATGGTTGCCCATCTCAAAACAGGAGTTTATGATATCAACTGTAGACATTATGTTAGAAGTAGTTGCCATAGAATTAGGGCAGTTTGCTTTTTTAATTATTTTTCTTGTCTTCCTTTTACTTTCATACTGATAAAATCTTGAAGTGATAACCTAGATTTGGCATGCAACTTTGTCCATTTCACATTGTACATTTAGGAGGCCACATGTAACATCAAACAGATAGTGAGATCTCTCAACTATTTGTAGTATTAACTACTTATTTCAATTTTCTATTCTTTTTTTTATGGGATTTGGTATGATGGGTAACTCAGAAAGCAACATATGTTATTATTTTAGCTTACACTTGTTTTTTGTGATCTTGTAATCCAATATAAGATTTTCAATCCTGTAATGGTTCTTCACTTTATTCTTTTGAAGATTGGAAATACACATGTTGGATTATTATTCCCTGTGTTTTTGAGGTTAAAAAAACTCTTCTTTTTCCAGAGAAAGGATAGTTTTCAAGAAAAAAATATAAAGCAACATAAAAGAAAAGGGAAAAGGACCAAATTGAGAATCCAAAAGATAGCCTTTGTTTAGGTTTGATTGATACAAATGGCTAATGCTTTACTAAATATTTTGATATTCCCACAGGCTGATGAAAATTTGCGATCGATTTGTTCCTCATTGTCTGAAGCAGTTGAGGCTTGCATAGATGCTGCTGCTCATGAATTTGATGTCTATTGCTAGCAAACACTGCTGAGGGCTGCCAGTTATGATTGGGCTTTTTGCAGGTTGCATTTCTAGAACTGTCGTAATGGATCACCATTTTGTTGGAAACTATATTTAACATCCACCAAGATTGTTTTCTTCCAACTTTTGAAGCTTATGAATTGACACACTATTTGGTTCTCTTCTTTAGTGTTTGATTTAAATTAGTTTCTTGTTGTCATTTATTTGCTTCAATTCCTAGATAGATCCTCATTACTTCTTTCTAAATGTCAGTTTTGTTTTTTGGTTTGCATAGTTTTTGTCTTGAATTAATTTTACTGCATATTTGGTTAATTTTTTCTTACTTAACTGGATTGTCTTCCAATAAACAATGCAGCCATTATAATGTAATTTATGTTGAGCAGATAAGAGTACTATATATTTAGTTTGTTTCATATAATAAGAAAGACCAACTAGAAATATGTAAATACATAAAGAGCTGTCTCTAATACTTTTCTTCACTATCATTGCATTTGCTGAAGAATAGTTGTCATCCATAAACTTTTCTTTTCCTACTAGTTTCATGCTTGTGTCCGTTACAAACATTGACTCTTGCTTTACTTCAATATGAGATTTAAATCAATTTTCTTTTGGAAATAATGTTAGATATTTTCTTCAATTTCAATTATTTGATCCTGTTAATGTGGCAATCTGAGTTGAATATTCCTTAATTCATTATTCCATGTAAATGGAAACTTGGCATGAGTTTTTTCTCTTTTTGACAAAGAATCTTCAAAGGACATAGTGATTGTCTACAATATTGATGTCTCATACAATGTGAACTCAGCTAATTGATAATGTAGGAAGTCACCATCTATTTTTCAGTGAACATGTGATCAAGTAACATAGTATAAGAAATGCCACATGAAGTTGCACACCATGATTGTCTAGGCTGACATTGATGTTTTGGTCTCAAGAAGTTCATATAATTATGCTTCTGGATAGGTTGTTTACTGTTTAGTAAAGAAGTCTAGTGGATAAAAATTAATCTGACAATCTGATTCCACGTATCCAAATGGAGTTGTTGGGCATTATGATTTAAAAGAGCTACTATTTTCTGATTGTGATCCTGTTTAATGATATTCAGTTGGCTTTGACAGTCAGTTTCCACGTGAGCGTTTCCAAGAAATGTGCAAAACTCTGCATGTTAAATGCTGTTCAGGACTATGAGATTGGTATTCCACTGAGCATTCAACAATACAAGGTCTTTAATGTTTAATTTAGTTCTTTCTTTATATCAGGGCTGAATGATTATTCAGTTTTCCTGAGTGTAACCAATTAACCTTCAATGCTCCTTTCAGGTTTTAACTGCACCAGTTCTTATTGGTTATTTAGTTAATGCCAGTCATCACCTTGTGGCTTTGCAGATCTCTGTGTACCTTAACCTTAATCCTGTAAGTTTTTTTTGTCATAGTATGTCATCATTTGCTTTTCCTTATTATGTTCCATTTATAATCAAATGTTATTTCCATAAGTTTATTGGTAAACTTCATTGTTCACTATTAATGCTGAAGCTCAACATATTGATACGTGGTGAACTTCTATCATGTTGTGAACATTTTATGGCTTAAAAAGATAGTTGCACAAAGAAGGGCAGTTAAATTTCAGTATTTTTTTTAAGTGGTTATAATGCATTGGGCATGTCCCTTGAAGCATTGCTTGATAAGGTTTGCATTTCTCTATTATCTGTTGTTGAGTTTATCTCTGAATTTCTTTGTTGTTGACCTCTATCTGCTTCAACTTTTTTGCTGAAGCAATGATGTTTTGTCACAGCTTAAGTAAGTCCTAGCTATCAAATATTATCGATGATTGTGTCTTCCTTTTCCTTTCCTAGCTTGCAGTTCTACCTAAAATGCACTTGAACTATCATTCATTATCTGTTCATAGTTAATGGTGATTTTCAAATGAAATAAGGTTTAGTTTACAATATGGTCATGGATTAATTCTTTTTTAATATGCAATCGGAATTATTTGCCCGGCAGTGCCAGAAATACCGGTCAAGGTTATGGCTAGGAGGGAATATCGTTATTTTGAAGAATGCACACTGCTAGTCTGATTAACAAGGAAAACATAGCTGTCCTGTTACTGACAAATAATTGTCATAGCTAGTAGTTCCTTCAAGATTGGCCCATGCCCTTTAGATATAGTGATATACTTTTATTGTTATCCAAATGCATTCTGTATTTTTTTACTTAAATGTTTTTCTGGTTAAAATAACAGTTTTTGCCCAATATTAGTCCGCGACCTGTACCCAAAAATCATGTGGAGACATTCTTGTTTTTCTCTTTCCTGTTGCATTCCATTGACATGTATCTCTTCTAAAAATGGGCTTCAGCCAAACGTTCAACTTGGCTCCTTCATTCGATGATGTTATCTCCTGGAATATACTCTTTTTTAATTATTGGAAGATTTGAGTTTTCTGTGGAAAAACTGCCAATACCTCATTGGTTTTGCCAATTGAAATCTTAAATTTGTAGTGCTAAGTGCCTCAACTAACCCAAAAAACTTTTGAACCTTTTCTTGACATATATATGTGGCAAGATATTCTTCTTACTTTCTCTTTTTCCTCAAAAATATAAACTAGATTTAGAATTGGACCTCTTTGGGTCATATATGGTTCAGTTTCATTTGTGCCACTAAAGTTATTCAATTTGTTTATCAAAGAATTTTAGGGTCCGTTTGTTTGGGGTGAAAGTGAAATCTGGATTTTGAAATCTTGAATTTGTGAATCCGGGATTTCAAAATCTTGGAAATTTATGTTTTTTGTGTTTGTTTTGAGAGAATTAAAAAACTTGAATGTAAAATTTAAAAATAATAAAAATTATTAGTTTGGGTTTTGTTAAATTAGGAAAATTTTAGAGCGCAACTGTAAATATATGCATTTAGTGTAAAATTACTCTAGCAATCCAGGATTTGATTTTACCTCCAATTTTGAGGTGAAATTACTGTTGCAATTTCACTTATTTTAGTGCACAATTCTATAGCAATTTTACACTGTGAATTTGAAATTTACCAAACAAACATGTGAAAATTACTGTTCATGGTGGAAAAAAAATGAAAATTGGATTTCAATTTCATCCCAAACAAACAGACCCTTAGTGGTTTTAACTTTTAACCTTTGCGGCTGAACATTATTCATATTTAGATGTTTCCTTTTGGTTGTTAATAACTTCTATTGTGGAGCTGCAGACTTGCGTTATTGAAAAATTTGTTTTGCAGAATGTTGCTTTCCTTTTGTTGAAAGAATCATGGGCAAATGAGAAGAATATGATGGCAAGCAAAGGATCGCCTCTCCATGGTCCCTGCATAAAACTCATTGAGAAGGCTCAAATTCTTTTTGCTGAAACCAAAGAGCATGTGTTTGAATTGAAGGCTGCCGAAGAGCATGCAAAGTTGTTGAGGTAAAGTGAAACTAAGAAAAAAGTATGGTCTATAGATGGTAATGCTCTGATCTTTTGGGAGTTGGGACTTATTTCCAGTGTTTATGCTAATCTAGACACTATATTTTGAGATGGATTGTGTATGCTATGCTTCACGCTCAAGATAGTTTTGAGTCTCCTCTAAGTATAAGCCATTGACCTAGCATCTACATTGATTTTTCTGAAACATGGTCTCATAACTTCTGTTATTTACATTTCTTTTTTGAATTAGAATAAGTATGGCCATCTATTTGATCAACTTATACAGCCATAAACCGAATAGTGATAGAGGGATCCCAACAACCATCTTTAAATAATATGGTAGTTACAACATAGGCCAAATGAAATTGCATTAGTAACTCATCGTGACTACAGATGTGGTGACCAAATTTATTGGATTATAGTTCTAGGTAGATGATTATGTCAAATAAGTAAAATTAGTAAATCCCTTGAAATCAATGGGTTTGAATGTTAATCCGTAGAATACTTTGTAAGGGATGCCTGGCTACCAAAGAAAGCATCTTAGGGCCTGAATTATTCTTTGGAGTCATTCCAATGTAGATGAAATTCTTTTAGGACTGTTGCCTTGCTGATTGAGCATCTTATTTATATGTATTGTGTCTTTTTTTCTACGGATTCTATCTAGCATGTGTAATTAAAACATCACAAGCCAAAGTGAATATCCTTAATAACAGTTTAGGAATGACTTCTTAAATATGTTGCCCAAAATTATCATTTTTTGGAAAGCCTAAAGCCTGAAATTTTTTTATGAATGATTATATCGCACGCTTAAACATGTAATAAGAGAAAATTGGATTTCTGTTATAGTTTGTGTAAAATCACCTTGGCCTTTACTTTTAGTTAATTTACTATATTCCACTAGAAGAAATTTAGTTATGGGCATAAATTATATTCGAGTCTTTACACTTCTTGTAGATTACAACATGGGATAGAGGTTTTGACAAAACAAGCAATATTCATGGACTCAAACATCAGTGATACCATTAGAACACGTATTGTATTAGGAAATCATCAAATGGTGATGAAAGGAAGAACTGAATTCAAGGTATATAAAGGTTTGCCAAACTTATTGTATCTGTAATTTTTTTATTATATCTGTAATTTTTATCTACTTTCTTTCCATTCTGTATAGTGATAGGAAATATTTGCTTTTGCAGGTTTCAGATAAGAGGTGGTACTGGCTAAAAGCTTTTGCATTGGCTTCTGTCGGACTGGGATGCACTGGAGAAATTCTGCAAAGAGAAGAGACCACCTGGTGGTAGGTCACACAACTTGTTGCACTCAAATAATTCCACACTGAACTTAATTGTCTTCATAATTTTCTCAGAAATTGATATTAATGGCTTTTTTTCATGACCCTCAACTCCTGGAATTGGAATAATGCAACAAAAAACAAAACTTGTAGCTACAACCAAGATGTTTACTTCTAGTTCTTGGCTAACGCATTGTTGGCTTTGTTTACCCATTCACTTAAAATTGACCTCAACTGCAAGTTACATATATTATGATAAACCATTTACTGTATTCTTACTTTCACATACAGTTTATAAGCCCTTTATAGAAGCATGCATTGAGGCAGGTGAGAAAGCTGAAGCTGTCAAGTATATTCCGAAGCTAACAGACCCTAGGGAAAGATCATATGTAAGTCAAACTTGATTCCTTTTTTTTTAAAAAAAAAAAAATTTATCCTGAAACTGATTTGATCCATAATGTCTGAGCTGTCCTTTTTTTTTTTTAAAAAAAAAATTATCCTGAAACTGTCTTGATCCATAATGTCTGAGCTGCCATTTTGATTCAGCAGAGTTTTGAAGTTTGTATTATTTTTCTTTTTATTTTGTGTTATTACATCTTTCTCCCATATGAACAGGCATATGCAAGAATTGGCATGGACGAGGAAGCTGCTGATGCTGCATCTCAGGCTAAGGATAGTGAATTACTTGGTCACATAAAATTTACTCTGGCACAGAATGCTGCTGCGACATCAATTTTCGATACCCATAGGGATCAATTGTTTTTCCAGGGTGTTTGCTAGTGAAATGTCATGCTTTCTTCGTTCAGCATTGAAATTTTATTCTCTTGGACTGTCTTCCACTCTTTTGTTATTTTTCCTGGCCTGAGTTAGTGGAATTTTGTGTGCTAAATTGAGATTCAGCTGGATCTGAAAGGTGCTCATCATCTGTAAATGTTTGTTACTCTGCCAAACCATTGGTACATATGGTTTTGTAAATTTGAACGTGTTTTCGTAGTGGAATTGAGTGAAAGGAGTAAAATATGGAGAGTTTTTATTCATCTCATTTAAAATTTTTGTCTTCCAGAATTAGAATTTCTATGGGATTTTGAAATGATAATCTTGCCTACAACAGGATCCTGAAATGGATACCATTTGTTTGGAATTGATAGCGTCCACAAAATAAAGTAGCACATTCAGCATGTTTTATTTGGAGGTACATATTGCAGCAATCAAGCATGATGCTTTATCGGATATAAGCAGTAAAACCTACTGATTTTGTTTGAAAGAAGAAGATCAATATGCTGAAGCTGTTATTCCTGACACATTTGTGACTGTTCCACTGGAAAAGGCTTATTACTTTCCTTTCAGGCATGGGTAAACAGAATTCTCAAACTTCCCACTCCATCTGTTCAGTTCAAAAGCAGGGAAATCAATAACAGAACAAAACTCAAGACTCATAAATGAACTTAGCTTATTTCTCCCAAAAAATAAAATAAAATAAAATAAAAATGGCATTACCTGGATGCTTCTTCCTTGGCTGGTATCTGAAGTTCAAGTTCAGCTTTAAAAGGCTGGAAAACAAGATCAACTTTCTCATTGCTCACTTCTTCAAGAGTAGCAGGGTTCCACTGAATGCACAGATGTTAAATGCAGTTATGCATGTACGGTACATGGAATAAAATGAGTTCATCATATATCATAAGTTGGAGTACCTTGGGAGAATTATCTTTATCGATGCTAAGAGCTCTGATTCCCTGTCAGAGCAAAAATTCAGAAAGAACTATACACACGCACAGGCTTTCAGTGAAAATAGTGATAACACTCGCGTACCTCGTATACATCCCCAGAAATAACTGATCTTAGGAGATTCATAGTGAGTCTGAACTCTTTCTTGAGACACTCGGGCAGAGTTTGATTCCTTCCTTCTTGGATCTACAAAGGAAAAGAAAGAAGGTGAATATAAATTATCTAGTTTGGTTTTTGTGGAAAATTCTAAATTGCAGATACAATGATATGCATAAGCCAATTGTAGGATTGTCCATCCAAGCTCCAAGCAATCTTACATGGTGTTGTGTCATATAAGTGTATGCAATGTATTCATAGGCACTAGGTTTGGTTGTCTTGGACTTCAAGGTTTTAGCCAAAATTTGATAGGCCATTCTTTCATCCAAAAAATTATAACTGCTATAAATTAGAAGAAAAGTTTTTTGCATAGGAATTGAGCATAAAGAATATTCTATGCAGCAGGAAGCCTTTGCGAGCAATGGTTATATAAGAGCATGCAAATACAATGCATATAATTGTCTCAATATCAAGTTGGTCCTCAATTTTGAACTCCTTGTGGGTGTTGTCCCTTGATTATTTTTGCAAGTCTTAGATAACAAGTTCTATTACCGATCTCAGAGTGATCTTCAATCCAGTTGGAGATGATCTCTTGAGTCCTTTAAGCACAGGCTTAATCCATTCATTCCCCTCTGTGCTTGCTTCAGCTTCCTGCAAAGTGAAAAATTTTCATTTCATTTTCTTGAGAAAGAATTTATTGGATCTTCCACATCATAAAATACATCCTTTCCCATACAATGTGTCACAGCTCTAACAATAGAATAATACATAGTATCTAATAAAGTTACTCTAAATGATGATCCAAAAGACCACACAAGCAGCATGAAAATTCAATGCGTAAGTTCATGCATCCAAGCCAGTTGATTTTAGAATCAAAAGAAGAAGTTTTAAAATTCATAAACTAGATATGCTTTGACATCAAACCCCAGTCATTATTCTGTAGAACACCAGCTTTTCCTCGTCATTGTCAAGGATATCAATGATAAATTTCATTTTGCTCAACAAAAAGAAAGTCGATGAGCTTTGGCACTCAAGAATATTCACTGATTGGAAAGAGATTAGTTCAAACTTGTACAATAGATAACCTTTGGCACTCAAGGATATTCAGTGATTGGTAAGAGGTTAGTTCATACTTGTACGATTAACAGAAAAGTCTAATTCTTGTACTGCTCAATGCCTGCCAGACATTCTATTGCACCTCCAAAAAATTGAACCTCAGACTTACAAGAGAGAATTTTGATGCAAGTGTGGGGAAGATGGCATCTTCAAGGGTAAGTCCAGTTTCTTAACCCACATTTCCAAAGGCGAGTTAGGTCATAATTAGGTATTGGTATAAAGAAACTGGAAATGCCTAGTCACCAGGATATAGAAGGTAAACTTGCCAAAGAAGGGAACATGTTTAGTGCATTGTCTGGGCTGTGGGCCAAAACGAGTACTGTCTTAAATTCTGTGTAATTTAATCAACACTAGGAATGGTCATCATGATACACTCAAGTCATTTGATTTGGGCAAATTTCCAGGTTTAAATAGGAACATAATGAAGGATTGGTAAATTTGGCTCAAGCTAGCAATGTCTGAAGTTCAACTTGTATGAGAGAGGAACTGGTAAATTTGGCTCAAGCTAGCAACATCTGAAGTTCAACTTGTACGATAGGAACTCACAAAAGACTTTATGATTTCTTCAACAGACTCCAGGCTAAAGCACTTGTTGATTGTTGAGAGCCTGCACAGAAGATAAAAAGAAACTTAGTTCATAACGACACTAAAACTAAGTATTCATTATGATTATTCTTTCAAATTCTATACTTATTTAAGATGCTCTCTTCATCAGGTTGTACATCTGAAGAGAATTCCTCGATTACAGCTTTGACTGCAGTCTCATCAGCAGAATTCAGACTCAGTAACCGCTTCTCAAGATCTTCCAGTTTCTGCCATGGAGATGAAATGTAGAGTTGTATGCGAAAGCATAGATTTAAATTGTTGATCCGGTGTGGCTGATATAGAACATACTGAATAGTATATATGTTTGGATGTTATCAACAATAAAATTTATGTAGTCCACATCTAGGTTGGCTCATTGTTGTCAAAGATATCCTATCTTGACTATGCATTAGAGGTTTGCAGTCAGTGACAAGTGGTCTGCGAGATGTTTAAGGAGATAGGACAAATTAGAGTTGTAATGAAAGAATATTGGCTGAGCTACGTTAAAATGATAATAAAGACATATTATATGAGATGTGTTTATGAATTATAGCTTTTTGTGATGCATATTGCTGCCTCTTTTTTGGTAGAAACGTACTAGTTCCCTATGGCTTAAACTTGATGTCCTGATGCTGGAGAATAGATATCAAAATACACAATTTACCTCAGATGGCACAAAATGTGTTGCTAATCCAATAGCAATCATTTCTTTTCCATTCAATCTAGCACCAGTCAAGCCTAAGTATTCCCCTGTAATATTACTCAAGAGTAATCAGAAGTCTTATGTAATCCAAATCTTTTACAGCTAACATTTATCAAACAAGTTGACTATCAACTCTTTGTCATGACATTTAAAAACCTTGAAAGATATAGTGGAGTGTGTTACGATGTTGTAGATTTTGGAATCTAATCTAGGGCTAAAATGAAACCAGCTCATGAGTCATCTAGCAAAGAGGCAAATATATCCCTCTCTCATCTAACATAGAATTTATCAGCTCATGCTTATTCCTGTTAATTAGCATTATACTTACCCAAATATCCAGGGAGACGTGAAAGGATGTAGGAAAAGCTGCAATCAGTATGAAGCCCTACACTTGCTTCAGGCAGCGCAAAAACCTATAAACCCAAAAGATATCTTAATCAAACTTGTATATGCATCAATTGAGATAGGCCTAAATTCTGAGACTAAATGTGAGAATGATAACAAGAAAAACGACACAAGACTACAAGCGAAAACCAATCTACGATCCTTCCTGAAAGCTAATATGGAACAAAGAACTCTAAAGACCCACCGCCTTCTCAGTGACAACAGCAAACTTCAATGGGGAAACCATCGCTCCACCTCCCCCCATGACAATTCCATTGACCAGAGCAACCTGCAAACAAACACAGATAAACCCAAAATTAACATCGTTGCCACCTCAAACTTGAATGGAACTCGAGCACTACCGTTGTCTTCTTATAGGTGTGAATGTGGTAGCAGAGCCAGTACATCCTATACACAACTTCAAGACAGGAATCATCTGCAAAAAAAAAAAAAAAAAAAAAAACAACTCTTTTGAGTTTTGACCAACCAAACCCACATTAAAAAAAAACAAAAAAAGCAGAGCCAATATGCAGCTGCATCCAAACCTGATCTCCCCGCATAGAACATTTTGAGATCACCCCCAGCCGAGAAAGCACGTCCAGAGCCCTAAAAAGATAATAGAACAACAAACTAACGAATCATTAAAGAAACTACCTCTTATTGAATCTTGAACACAAACTATCAAATACCTTGATGATAACCAGCTGGGAATCATCATCCTTCTCCCATTTTTCAAGAAACCCAGCCAGCAGTGAAACCTGCCACCAATTCAGCAAACCCCAATAGGAAAAATTGAAGTAAAAAATTTGACTTTTTTTTTGCTTAAATTGAAACTTACGACTTCGGATGAGATGACATTGAGCTGCCGAGGACGATTCAGAGTGATCAGCCGCAAATGGCCGATCTCATCTCCGAGAACCACCTGAGAACAACATCAAATGATCCCTACACTTCAGTGAATCTCTATCAAGAAACAAGAAAAAACAAAGATCTGCAGACCTGTTCAGGATTTGAGGGGTCTTGCGCCATTTGAAGCACTCTTGGAGTTAGGAGATGGGCTCGATTTAGCGACTCGAGAAGGAGATCGACGACTCGAATTGAGAAATTTGAAGATGAAGAAAGTGGAGGTTTGGTGGGTGGAGCGGAAGGTTGGTGCGGACTGTCCAGGGGTAGACTTGCTACTTTCTGGGCCCGTGGCGCGAATAAAGGCAGTTCGTAAGCTGGGGTCCGCTTTTCAGCTGATGTATCTTCTTCGCTGGCAGAAGCATAACTGTTCGAATACGCTTTGAGATTCACGCAACTAACGATTTCTCTACCGCCAGCTAGATGCCGGTCCGCGATGTTTGAACGGCATGAAATTCGGAGGTCGGAGCCGTTGGAATCTTCTGGATAATAAAATGAAGGGCTAATTAGATTTAAACAAGATTTTAATTTTTCGATGAGACGATTTAATTTAAAATAAATATAATTACCTATAATCTCATATAATTAGTCTTAATTACTTATAACTCTCATAATTTTTGGAATTACCTATACCTCTTTTCTCAAAATATTTATCTACACCCTGATTGTTATTTAATCAAAATTTTTTCAAAAAATTCTGATTCTACCGTCTATTATTTTTACAATTAAATTCCTAAAAACTTATTTTTTAATATTTAACATCCTGAAATTTTATTTTTTTTTCAAATAACACCCCGAAATTATTTCGATTTATAGAAAAGTCTCCGAAATTATTGCGACTGCGGTGAGGGTGGCGTAAGCAGGTGGTGACGCTGGAGGTCAGCAGCTGGAGCAGAGGCCGAGGCCGGCGTCGTCCGCCCCCGCATGTCAGGGACATGGGGACGAAGGTTGAGGCCGTCCGCGCTCGCATGTCGGGGACGGAGGCCGAGGCCGGCGCGCTCGCACGCAGGCGCGGACGGCCTCGGCAAGCGGGCGTGGACGGCCAAGGCCAAGGCCGTCCGCCACCGCATGCCGGGGACGGAGGCCGAGGCTGGACGGCAGCGGGCGTGCCGGTAGCGGACGGCAGCCGGCGCACCGGCCTCGGCCTCCGTCCTCGGCACGCGGGGGAGGACGACCTCGGCCTTGGCCGTCGGTGCTCGCGTGCCTGTACTTTGGCCTCGGCCTCCACTCCCATCGCCGGCCTCCGGCATCGCCACCTACGCACCGCCACCCTCGCCACCGCAATAATTTTGGAGATTTTTCTGTAAATCGAAATAATTTCGGGGTATTATTTAAAAAAAAAAAAATCGAATTTCAGAATGTTAAATAAAAAAAAGTTTTGGTGGGTGGAGCGGAGGGTTGGTGCGGACTGTGCAGTGGCAGACTTGCTACTTTCTGGGCCCGTGGCGCGAATAAAGGCAGTTCGTAAGCTGGGGTCCGCTTTTCAGCTGATGTATCTTCTTCGCTGGCAGAAGCATAACCGTTCGAATGCGCTTTCAGAGTCACGCAACTAACGATTTCTCTACCGCCCGCTAGACGCCGGTCCGCGATGCTTGAACGGCATGAAATTCGGAGGTCGGAGCCGTTGGAATCTTCTGGATAATAAAATGAAGGGCTAATTAGATTTAAACAAGATTTTAATTTTTCGATCGAAACGTTTTAATTTTAAATTAATTAGTACAAAATTTAATTATATATATTATTTTTATATCAAAAAATATTCTTAATTTAGTAGTTAAAAGTGTTAACCTTGAATCACATTGACCCGGGTCTGGATTAGGGTTGCAACAACTCTTTTTCACAATATTTCAAGTGATTTTTTACCAAATTTTTTTTTTTTATTAATTTTTTAAAAATAGTACAATATTTTCACTTTTAAAAATTTTTAAATTCAAAGTCAAAGTTTAGTAAAAAAATGTAAAAATAGTTTGATTAATTTCTCAATTTCAATAGGTGCCAAAATTAATGCCTAAATCAAAACTTAAAATTGTGCATTTAAATCCCTCAAATGTTCATAATTGCCTGTCAACAATAATATGCATTTTATTACGAAAACATCCCTGACTTGAGTTTAATGAGAAAAATAGTATAGCGTGCATGCCATATTTCCTCTGTATACCCATCTTTGTCTTTGTACAAAAGAATTTTACTGTCACAATAAACATGTAAAGGACAAGCGACCCACATACAGAGGTCATGAAGGCAAATTAACCACCATGGACATAGGAGGTGAATTATTTCTAGGACTTGTATGTAATTACAAAGGCTCTGAGGGACTTCTAAATAATTAATCAAGTAACCTTGGTAATAATAAAGGAATTTCGATATAGAGATGCATTGGAAACATATCATGAGTCTGATATTGATTCTTGCCAGACAAATAAGAGAGATACAACAATTTATTCTCACACATAAAATAATAACTTTTTGGCTCTTTTTTGGAATTCATGGGGCATATATACATCAATGTCTCGCAAAAGGTTTGGCCATGAATTACCAGACGTCAACACTGTGGGTTACACCCAGAAGGATAGCAATTGAAGCAAGAACGGCCTGCTCAAACAAACCAAAAGGTCAGCAGGGATAATTGTTGTTTCCAACAAAAAAATCATAATTAAGTGATTGCATCTAGATGAGTTAACATTTAAATCCGTTTAAATAAATTATGATGAAAAATATGAAACCTTGATGAGAACAGAACATTTGCAAACAATTTATACTTCATTGTACCATGCACCCTCTTTGTGTAGAAACCTGCCACATGTTTTCCATTTGGGCTAGGAAGGAGCACCACTGGTTTGTAGTGTGCATGATAATGTGATGGTTATGTTTTTTTCTCTTTTCTTTTCTGATCACATTATGCTGAAGCACACATTTTGCTTTTCTATGAATGTCATGACATTCAATATTTCATTGGTCATCCAGTATAATACCCAGCACGAGCACATACACACAACTTGAATTGTCTAAAAAATTTAATGCAACATTTCATATATCACAGACTGGAGCCTCTGAATAGTAAGGGCAGTAGCTAGTAATGTCATGTGCATTATCCTGAGAACTACACTCAGTTCACACAAATTTGGCTTATTTATTATAGCCCTATATAAATCCTCCCATGAGTAATATTTGACAAAAAATGAATTCATGAACCTTATGTGAAAATGAAAGAAACAATGGCAGGAATTAAAGTCAATTACAAAGAAATTGGCTACTCTATATTGGTTTTTAGTGGACAAGGAGGGGAACCAAAGATGAATATAGATCATACTATGGTTTAAGTTCAACTGAGATTTGATCATGGTTAGGGATACCAAATATGGTTCATGCCCCTTTTGTTTTATGTAATGAAGTTCCTTGAGCCGCAGTTGGCCAGAAACCATTATGCTTGATCCATGGAATTAAAAGCAATATTTCCATTGAACAGGCCTAAGTATGCATTAAATCAAACATTTCCTCAAGTCTCAAATTTGAATGGAAATAACACCATTTACTATTCACAAAAAATATCAAAGGCACATATCCCTCAAGTTTTCAATTAATGGTGGAACCTAAAGATAAGTTACGTAGCTAAACGATTTATAGTCCATGACTCCATGTACAAACAACTTGGAGAACAATAGTCCATGACTCCATGTACAAACAACTTGAAGAACAAAACAGTAGCATGTAAGATGTCAACGTAATTAGCAAAATTAATGCAATAAAAAATATAAAGAGGATATTATATAGGTTTAAAGAGGGAATAAAACTAGAAGCTTTGAATTCTTTCACTTACTGCAAGGGTGCATGCAATAAACCCTGGCTTTTCTCTATAATCTATTCTGACACATAGTAGAATGAAAGCTCCAACATACCAGGGAATGGCAGCAAGAAAGAAGCCAACAATAAACCTTCCAAAAAGACAGATATTGTAATTAGCTCCATTCAGTAATATATTACCAAACAAATAGTTACCTATGTTATATGAGGATGATAAGATGCTGAAACAAGAGGGGGAAAAATCCATGGACGAGCTTACAGAAACCAGCCAATTCCCAAGCCACAACAGGGAAGCCTTGGCATTCTTAATGGTCTTCCTTCTGCAACTGCATAACCTTGAAAACCATAGAAACAAAAGAAGGAAAACAAATAACCGTCATGCTTAGCTGCTTAATGTTATTTATGTCTAAAACGTAATGGCATGGTGAAAACAACCTGTATCAAATACTAGCCTATAAAGCATTACCTCTAATAAGAAAAATAAGGAGACATAACAGATGTTTCAACCCACTACATAGAACTCCAGATATATTCCAAAAATTTCGGAGTATTTTTCAGTGTGAAAAAGAAAGAAGCACCATATCCTAACTATTGGCAAGGAATATGGCTTAATTATTACGACCTTTCGCAATTTGCAAAAAGAAAAAACTTTTAGAAAGTAATCAAAGATGAACATCCAGTAAATGGGATAGATCAAAAGAGAAGTGAACAACAATAGGGTGGTCTTGCACAGGAAATAAGCTGAACTAGTATAGAACTTAACATGCAAATGTAAAACATTTGATTTTAACACATTGCCAAACAAATTACTAAAGATGGTGTCAAATCCTGGCCATGAGGCTTGAATAAATCATTTTTCATTTGCTTCATATGGGAAATTTGGTTGTCTATTTTTTATCCAATGTTGCCAAAGAGACAACTTGGTCGTGAAGACAAGAAAGATAGATAAATACTGTTGTTAATTGCACTTGAATTAGGTCGACGAGAAACATATATAAATACTTTCAGCCTAATTAGTCCAACCTGAGCTAATTTGAATAAATTTTCAACAATAAAATCAGACACGCACTCTAATTCTTGACATATGCGTGATTCAAAATATTCAGTCACACTGTTGATGACTAATTATTGGGCCCAGCTCACACCGCCTTGGGTGCGCCCAAAATCGGCCCGCATGGGTTTAAGGTGGTTTGAGACCTGGTAAGATCCGCTAATTTTTATATTAAGCCCGTTTAAGTTTCAATCCGTTAAACGTTAAGACCTGCCAATATCTACATTCATTGCTTTTAATGATATGTTAGAGTGATTTTTAAAAATAAATTAACATATTTCATTAGGTCCGTTGACACCCCCACAATACGTGAAGGTTAACGACTAATAAAAATGCCCAGACTATTCCTTGAAATTTGCTCCTAGTTTCAAATGTCCCATGCAGATTATCACATGTTAGAATTTGGACTATAAATCATGTACATTTATGCATAAGGACATGTAGACGTACATGTATTGCATGAAATTATTGTATATATATTTCTATTATATGGTATAAGGACCCAATTGAGGTGATCTATTTAATTTAGGGTCTTTGTCATCTAAAATATAAGTGTGGTGGCTAAATTGTGAATGTGTAGAATTCCTGGGGTTTAATTGTTAATTATTAATGGACTAATTAACAATTAACCCATTAAGATTTATGGGTGTGGTCCCTGACTGTGGAATTTGATATAAAAGGAAAAGAAACCCTACATCCATTAATGGGGAAAATTCCAAACAGTCAGAAGACCTCCTCCCAAAACCCCTTCTCCTCCTCCCCTCGAGTCCGGCGCCGACGCTAGGGTTCCGACGAGTTCGAGAGTCCGCCGTCATCGGATCTCCGGAGAGGCCGCTGCGCTGCCACGCCATCACGCCGTCCGGCCTCCTCGCTGCCACGCCGTCGTCCCCGCTGGGCCACGGCTGCCAGCAGATCCGTGCTCTCCCGCGCCTCCGGTCGTCGTCACCCCAAGCCGTCAGGCCGAAGCAAGCGCCACCGCAGCCCGAGCAGCCTGCGCACGACGGCTGCCGCACGACACCTACCTGCGCACGACGCCGAGCCGTCGGGTCCCGTGCTGTCTGCGCACGACGCCTGCGCGCAACAGCGACGCACACCGCCGTCTCCGCTGCCGGTCGCCGGAGCATCGCACGCCGCCGTCTCCGCTGCCGGTCGCCGGAGCACCGCACGCCGCCGTCTCCGCTGCCGGTCGCCGGAGCGCCGTGGGCTTGATTGGGTGTCAGTCTTATCCCAATGGAATCAGGTACGCTTCCGTGATCTTTATTTTTCTCAATGATCTGATATGA
This sequence comes from Trichopus zeylanicus subsp. travancoricus, assembly GCA_005019695.1. NCBI lineage: Eukaryota > Viridiplantae > Streptophyta > Magnoliopsida > Dioscoreales > Dioscoreaceae > Trichopus > Trichopus zeylanicus. Next base: position 344,784 of record RXID01011096.1, read on the forward strand.
ATGTTTCTGGATTGTTTTGGCATACATTCCCTTAAATTTCTTACAAGTGGCATCAGAGCCAGGTTTCATGTTGGGTTTTTGAGAATGCATGTTTTCATGGATTTAGTTACTAATATTTTAATTTAATTTGGTTCAAGCAATATGTTGCCAAAGTAACTCTATTGTGTAGATTGAATTAAACTAAAAATATTAGGAAGGCATTACATGCTTGAAGTTTCATGCGGGTAATAATCGGCCCAAAGGAAGGTTATTATTTGGCCGAAATCAAAGCATATTTGTGGTAATAAATATGTGACAATTATTTGGTTTTATCCATGTGGGTAATAAGTCGATCCAAAAAAAGGCTTATTATTTGACAGGACTTTATTGTCAATATTTGATTGTCATACCAAGAGTACCACTTACAAATTGAATTTTGTCCAAAGACTTAATTTCAATGTTGTGCTAGGTATCTTGAGATGGGATTTAATTTCTTTTTGTGAGCTGATTGTGTTTTGAATTGTTGTTCTCTTTCAGTTGACTTTATGAATGCTTCTGCTGTCACTGCCAATATCAATGGCATTCCAGTGCTCAATGGGAGCAATTTTAAGACTTGGAAAAATAAGGTAACTATAGTCTTGGGATGTATGGAACTTGACCTAGCATTGAGGGAGAGCTTTTGAGAGGTGGGAACGCTCTAACCGCTTGAGTCTTATGATAATGAAAAATGCTATCCCAGAGACGTTTTTGGACACTATGTCTGAGGAGACTGATGCTAAAAGGTTCCTTGAAACCCTTGAAAAGCGCTATATGAAAAGCAATAAGGCGGAAACAAGTGCAGCCTTAAGAAAACTTGTTTCCATGAGGTACAAGGGTAACGGGAACATAAGGGAGTATATTCTCGAAATGTTTAATCTTGCAGGGAAATTAAAAAACACTAAAATTAGAGCTTTCGGAAGACTTGCTCATTCATTTAGTGTTGATTTTTCTTCCTCCGCAATTCAGTCAATTTGAAGTGAGCTATAATTGTCAGAAGGAGAAATGGACAATGAATGAGCTCATTTCTCATTTAGTGCAAGAGGAAGACAGGATGAAACACCATAAAACCGAGAGTGCTCATTTGGCATCATCTTCTTACGGAACAAGGCAAGAAGAGAAAAACTAAAGATGTTGCGGTGAAGGAACTGCAAAAGAAGCAAAAAATACGTCCGAGGGACATAAGGAAAAGAAATGCTTCTTTTGCAAGGACTCTTCCCATTTTAAGAAAGATTGTGCCAAATTTCACGCTTGGCGAGTGAAGAAAGGTACATCTTTTGCTCTTGTTAATTCTGAGGTTAATTTAGTTTCAGTGCATAGATATACTTGGTGGTTGGATTCGGCTACCACAACTCACATAAGTATATCTATGCAGGGTTGCCTGAACTCCCGACAGCCAAATGATGACGAGAAGTACATCTATATGGGGGCTGGAAAAGGGGTTGAAGTTGTGGGCATTGGGACTTTTCGGTTGTTATTACGTACTGATTTTTATTTAGAATTAAATAATACATTTATTGTTCCGTCTTTTAGACGGAATTTGATATCCATTTCTATTTTGGACAAAGAAGGATTTGTTTGTTCATTTGGTAATAGAAAATGTGATATTTATTTTAATTCTGTGTTGTATGGAACCAGTCATTTAACTGATAATGACAACCTTTATTTGCTTCATATAGAAAATTCATACAGTGAGTCCCATAATACTGAAACAAAAGGCACTAAACGCAAATTTTCAAATGAAAATTCCTTTAAATTATGACATAAGCGTTTGGGTCATATCTCTAAAAGGAGAATTGACAGACTTGTGTCAGAAGGAATTCTTGAAAAACTTGATGATTCATATCATAATATTTGTGTTGAGTGTATAAATTGAAAAACCACAAATAAGAGCAAAGAAGGAGCTGAGAGAGCTAAGGAAGTCTTAGACTTGATACATACAGATATTTGTGGCCCGTTCCCTACAGCTTCTTGGAATGGTCAACAATATTTTATCACATTCATTGATGATTACTCTCGATATGGCTACCTATATTTAATTCATGAGAAATCACAAGCATTGGATGTTTTTAAGTTGTTCAAAGCCGAAGTTGAAAACCAACATGGTATATCAATTAAGGCTATAAGATCTGATCGTGGTGGTGAATATTACGGAAGGTACGACGGATCAGGTGAACAACGTTCAGGTCCATTTGCTAGATTTCTTAGTGAGTATGGGATCGTTCCTCAATACACCATGCCGGGTTCTCCGAACATGAATGGTGTAGCTGAGAGACGAAATAGAACCCTTAAGGATATGGTACGAAGTATGATTTGTCGAACAACTTTACCTCACTCACTATGGGGAGATGCATTAAAGACCGCAATGTATATTCTCAATAGAGTTCCTACAAAAGCTGCTAACAAAACCCCTTATGAGTTATGGACGAGTAGAAAACCTGTCTTAAAGCACTTACGAGTTTGGGGATGTCCAGCTGAAGCAAGGCCTTATAAGCCAAATGAAAGAAACTGGATGCAAGAACTGTTAGTAGTTATTTTGTAGGATATGCTGAAAGATCACGGGGATTTAAATTCTACGATCCTAAAACAAGAACATTTTTTTTTTGAGACGGGAAATGCTCGGTTCTTTGAGGATGTTGAGTTTGGGGGGGAAGATAATGTTAAAGGTTTTGTGTTTGAGGAGGAGTTGGAAAATATTCCTTTTCCTACAGTAGTTGTTGATCATGATCAAGCTTTCATTCCTAACATGATTGAACAACATCCGGTACAAATCCAAGACAATGCTGAACTTCCAACTCATCAAGATCATCCAGTTATTCCTCAAACCATTATTCATGAGGAAAATGTGGATCAAACTCAACATACTCAAATTCAAGAAGAGCATGTGCCTTTAAGAAGATCCACTAGAGAAAGGAAAAAAGCAATTTCAGATGATTATGTTGTTTTTCTTCAGGAACATGAGAATAACATTGGCTTAGAGGGAGAGGATCCACTCACCTTCCATGAAGCAGTCAATGGTTCCAACTCTCAAAAGTGGATTAATGCCATGGGTGAGGAAATGCAATCCATGAAAGACAATGACGTTTGGGATCTTGTTTCATTGCCTGAAGGTGTAAAATCTATTGGTTGTAAATGGATTTTTAAAACCAATAGGGATTCACAAGATAATGTAGAAAGATATAAAGCTCGTCTTGTCGCCAAAGGATTCACTCAAAAGGAAGACATTGACTATAAAGAGACTTTCTCTCCAGTTTCTTCGAAAGACTCTTTTAGGATCATCATGGCACTTGTAACGCATTTTGATCTTGAGTTACATCAGATGGATGTAAAGACCGCTTTTCTTAATGGAGACATTGAGGAAACAATTTATATGTTACAACCGGAGGGGTTGGATTCCAACGAATCTAGCCAATTGGTTGGTAAACTTAAGAAATCCATCTATGGGCTTAAGCAAGCTTCCCGTCAATGGTATCAAAAGTTTCATCAGGTTGTTCTCTCATTTGGATTTAAAGTGAACCCTGTTGAATATTGTGTATACCATAAGTTCAGTGGGAGTAGATTTATTTTCTTAATCTTATATATGGATGATATTTTGCTTGCTAGTAGTGATGTAGAACTGCTTCGAGAAACCAAGAAATTTCTTTTGGAACAATTTAAAATGAAAGATCTTGGTGAAGCATCCTTCGTATTAGGGATCCAAATTCATCATGATCGTTCACGAGGAGTTTTAGGATTATCACAGAAGGGTTACATCGAAAGTCTATTAAAACGATTTAGCATGCAAAATTGCAGGCCACATGATACCCCGTATCTAAAGGAGATAAATTTAGTTTGAACCAGTGTCCCAAAACTGATATTGATTCCAAGTTTATGGAAAATATTCCTTACGCATCAGCGGTAGGGAGCTTTATGTATGCGTAGGTTTGCACTCGTCCGAACCTCGCATATATTGTTGGAATGCTTGGTAGATATCAAGCTAATCCAGGAAGAGAACATTGGGTAGCAGCCAAAAGAGTCTTCAGATACTTACAAAGCACACAGGATTTAATGCTCACATATGGGAAGTCGGATAGACTTGACATCATTGGGTTTTCTGATTCCGATTTTGCTGGATGCCAAGACAGTCGTAAATCGACATCTGGCTATCTTTTTCTGCTAGCTGGAGGTGCAATTTCATGAAAGAGTGCCAAACAAACACTCGTTGCATCTTCCACTATGGAGGCTGAATTTGTAGCTTGTCATGAGGCATCTAATCAAGCTATGTGGCTGCGAAACTTTGTTTCAGGACTGCAAATAGTTAATGGTATTGAAGGCCACTTAAGTTGCACTGTGACAGTAGAGCAGCAGTCTTGTACTCAAATAACAACAGGAGCTCTTCAAAATCTAAGCATATAGATATTAAGTTCCTTGTTGTGAAGGAAAGAATTCAGAGTGGGTTAATTAGTATTAAGCATGTAGGAACAAACTCTATGATTGCAGATCCGCTCACTAAGGCATTAGCACCTAAGGCCTTTCATGATCATGTTACAAATATGGGTGTTGTTGCATTTGATGTCATTTGATTTAGTGGGAGTTTGTGTTTTTATTTATGCTTGGTACTGTACTTAATGTCATGACATTATTCAGTTATTTTCAGTTTTCATTGTTTACTCTAAATTTTGATGTCATTTGGTTAAAGTTGGACCAGTTGGAAATAGGCATGTGCAGATCACATTACATGTAATTTTCATGCTACACATCCACACTTGATTTATGTCATTTAGTTAAATTGATGCATGAGATTAATGTGGGTTTAGTTGCAAACAAGAGCAACGACTGCCTCTTTGGTCCTTGTGTTAGTGAGACTAATGGACGGAATCGGTTTAGATGACTTTTCTAGTTGTGTACACATTAAAGATGTAGAGATGTATATACGATAGAAGTTATATGTACATGATTATATATAGTCCAAGTGGGAGATTGTTAGAATTTAGACTATAAATCATGTACATTTATGCATAAGGACATGTAGACGTACATGTATTGCATGAAATTATTGTATATATATTTTTATTATATGGTATAAGGACCCAATTGAGG
>RXID01011097.1:0-25295 GCA_005019695.1 Trichopus zeylanicus subsp. travancoricus
TAGTAGTAGTAGTAGCAGTAGAAGTTGTAGTAGTAGAAGTAGTAGAAGTTATGGTAGTAGTAGTAGTACTACCAAAAGTAGCTGTAGTAGAAGAAATAGTTGTAGTAGTAGTAGCAGCAGTTGTTGTTGTAGTAGTAGTAGTGCAAGTACTAGTACTAGTAGCAGCAACAGGAGTAGTAGCAGTAGTAGTAGTAGTAATAGTTGTAGTGGTAGTAGAAGTAGAACTAGTAGTAGTAGGAGGAGTAGTAGTAGTAGCAGCAGCAGTAGTAGTAGAATTACTAGTAGTAGTAGAACTTCTTCTTCTTCTTCTTGTTGTTGTTGTTGTAGATGTAGTAGTAGTACCAAGAGTTGTACTAGTATTAGTAGCAGAAGTAGCAGTAGAAGTAGTTGTAATCATGGTAGTAGTAGTATTACTAGTACTAGTAGTAGTAGCAATAGTAGCAGTAGTAGTTGTAGTAGTAATTGTTGTTGTTGTAGGAGGAGTTGTAGTAGTGGTAGTAGCACTATTTGGAATGGTAGTAGTAGTAGTAGAAGCAAAAGTAGGAGTAGTAGTTGCCGTAGTAGTAGTAGTAGTAGTAGAAGTAGTATTATGAGTATGTGTAAGAGTAGAAGTAGTAGTAATAGCAGTAGTAATAGGAGTATTAGTAGTAGTAGTAGGAGTAGTAGCATGAGTAGCAACAAAAGTAGTAGTAGTACTCACAGTAAAAGTAGGAGTACTAGTAGTAATTGGAGTAGTAGAAGTAGTAGTAGCAGTGGTAGCATAGTATTTGTAGGAATAGGAGTAGTGGTAGTGGTACTAGTAGCAACAGTAGTAGTAGTAGTAGTAGTAGCGGTAGTTTCAAGAATAGCAGTAGTAGTAGTAGTAATTGTTGTAGTAGTAGCTGTAGCAGTAGAAGTGGTATTAGGAATAGCAGTAGGAGAAGGAGTTGGAGTAGTAATAGTAGTATTAGTAATAGTAGTAGTGGCAGTAGTAGTTGTTTTAGTAGTAGTTGTAGTGGTAGCAGTAGTATTAGTAGTAGTTGGAGTAGAAGTAGTAGCAGTACGAGGAGTAGGAGTAGGAGGTGGAGGAGGAGTAGTAATAGTAGTAGTAGAAATAGGAGCAGTTGTAATAGTAGTAGTAGTAGTAGTAGTAGTAGTAGCAGTAGTCGTATAAGCAAGAGTAGTAGTAGTAGCAGCAGAAGTTGTTGTTGTTGTAGTAGTAGTAGTAGGAGTAATGGTAGTAGTAGAAGGAGTAGTATTAGCAGTAGTAATTGTAATAGTTCTTGGAGTTGTAGTAGTGCAAGTAGTCGAAGTTGTAGTATTAGTGTACTAGTAGTAGTAGCTGCATCAGCAGTGGTGGTGATAGTAGTAGTAGTAGTAGAGATACTAATAGTAGCAGTAATTGTAGTAGTAGCAGTAGGAGTGATAGCAGCAGCAGTAGTAGCAGCAGCAGTAGCAATAGTTGTAGCAATAGTAGCAACAACAACAATAGTAGTAGTAGTAGTAACAGTAGTAGTAGTAGTAACAGTAGTAGTAGTGGATAGCAGCAGAAGGAGTAGTAGTAGTAGTAGCGGTAACAAAATTTCTACTACTAATCCTACTCCTACTTGTACTACTACTACAACTACTCCTACTCCTACTACTACCACTTCTGCTACTACTGATACTATTATTATTACTTCTACACCTATTCCTGCTCTTGCTACAACTAATACAACTCCCGCTCCTACTGCTGCTACTCCTAATCTTGTTTTTGCTGTTGTAGCTACTACAACTTCTGCTTTTGCTATTGTTGCTGATGTTGGTACTACTTCTACTGTAACTCCTACTACTACGACTATACTACTACTAGTAGTCTTAGTACTACATGTCGTACAACTACAACCACTACTACTACTACTGCTGCTGCTGCTGCTACTACTGCTACTATTACAATTGCTACTACTACTACTACTACTACGAATACAACTACTACTTTATTGTTTCTACTACTATTGCTGCTACCAAGACTATTACAACTACAACTACTTCTATCACTATAGTTGCAGCTACTACTACTACTACTACTACTACTACCGCTACTTCTACTACTGCAACTACTGCTACTACTACTACTGCTACTACTCCTACTATTACTACTACTGCTACTACTATTACTAATACTACAACCATTACTACATATACTGCTACTCGAAACACTCCTCCTCCTACTACTACTATTACTACTACTGTTACAACAGCTACTGCCATTACTTCTGCTACTACTACTATTACTACTCTTACTACTGCTACTGCTGCTACTACTTCAAATCGAACTACTACTACTACTACTACTACTAACACAACAACAACAACTACTACTCCTACACCAACTCATTCTACTACTCCTACTACTACTCCGACTCCTACACCTACTGCTACTACTACTACTTCTATAGCGACTACAACTACTACTCCAACTCTTAGTACAAATATTGCTACTACTACCACTGCTACTACCACACCTACTACTACTATTAATACTATTACTACTACCACTGCTACTACTACTTTCCTACTACTACTGCTTCTGTTACTACAACAATAGCTACTCCTACTAATACTAGTGCGGCTACTACTAGTATTACAGTTAATACTACTACCACCACGACTACTACTTCTGCAACTACATCTATAACTGCTACTACTACTACTTCTTCTACTACTGCAACTATAGCTAGCACTGCTATGACAGCGGCCATAATTATTACAATTACTACTACTACTACTACAGCTATTACTACTATTATTATTGTTACTACTACTAGTATTACTACTACTACTAACACTATTGCTACTACTACTGCTGCTGCTACTACTATTACTTTTCTTGTTGCTACTGCTACTACTACTACTACTATTACTACTACTAACACTACTACTACTACTACTGCTGCTGCTGCTGCTGCTGCTACTACTACTGCTGCTACTGCTACTACTACTAACGCTACTATTACTACAACTACACCTATTGCTACTAATACTACTAGTCCTGTTGCTACTGCTACTACTACTACTACTACTACTACAGCTACTGCTGGTAGTACTACTGCTATTGCTACAACTTCAACTGCTACTGCTACTTCCCTTTTTGCTGCTTCTACTACTACTACTACTACTACTACTACTACTACTACTTCTACTACTACCACCACTACTACTATTTCTATAGCTACTGCTGCTACTACTGCTATTGCAACTACTACTGCAGCTTCTACTTCTGCTACTACTCCTACAACTACTACTATTACTACAGCTACTGCTACTGCTACCACTACTACAATTACTACTCCTCCTCCTACTACTACCTCTACCACTACTACTCCTACTACTACTGCTATCCGACTACTACAACGATAACAACAACTACTACTAATACTATTGTTGCTACTACTACTACTGCTCTTACTGCTACTGCTAAAATGACTACTACTACTGGTACTACAACTGCTATGACTACTACTACTACTACTACTGGTACTACCTCTACAACTACTACACTAGTACTACACTACTACTACAACTACAACTCCTATTATTGTTACTACTGCCACTACTACTACAACTACTAGTACAACTACAACTACTATTGCTTCGTCTGCTGCTACTAATACTACTACTACCACTACTACTAATACTACTACTACTACTACTACTTCTACAACAACTACTCCTACTACTAATACTATTACCACAATAACTACAACTATTGGCACAACTATTACCACTACTACAACAAGCGACTACGTACTGCTACTACTACTTCAAATACTAACAACTGCTACTACTACTAACTACTGCTCCTCCTCCTCCTAAACTGCTCTGGCTACTAGTAACTCCTCTATTACGACTACTACTACAACTTCCTACTACTACTACTGCTGCTTACTACGACTACTGAGGACGCTACTACTACTGCTACTACTCGTATTCGACTGCTACAACTACTATGACTACTACTGCTACCCCTACCACAATAATAAAAACAACAACAACAACATTGAGATATCTCGCGCAGACTCTACATGAGATGCTGGGAGGGAGAAGGACTACTAACGACTTGACTACCTACTAGCTTACGAACGAGGGCGTACTACTACTAAGTAACGACAACTACGACAACTACGACCAGGCGTCTACTAACACTACCGCTACTGACAACCTTACTACTATTGCTTGAGACGACAGAAGTCTACGGCTGCTCGTACTGCCTACGAGTACGATTACTTCTACTACTACTACTACGATTAATTCTACTACTACTACAGCTACTACTACTACAAGGACTACTACATCTACTACACGAATACTACAAACACGACAAGGACTATGACTACCCGGTACGAACTACTGCTGCTGCTACAAGGACAAGCTGCGACGAAGTCTAACTTCTTCCTTTTACTACTGCTACTACGGCGGCTGCTGGGGCGGTTACAAACAACTATTACTGCTTACAACGACAACAATACTACGTCTCCCGATTGCGACTACTAGAATTACGACGACTACTACTATTGCTACTACTAAAAGACTACTGCTTGCTCTACAATCGCGAACCTACTACTACTGCTGCTGCTACTATTACACTACTACTACAATACTACTACAACTACTACTATTGCTACCACTACTATTTCTATTACTACTACTATTGCTACTACTACTACGACTACTACTACTGCTACTACAACTCTACTACTACACTACTACTACTATTGCTACTACGACTACTACTACTACTTCTCCTACTACTACTAGAACTACTACTACTACTACAGCTTCTACTACTGCTACTTCTGCTGCTGCTGCTACTACTTCTATTACTACTATTATTACTGCTACTTCTACTTCTGCTACTACAAGTGATGCTACTACTGCTACTGCCACTTCTATCGCAAATGGTAATACTAATACTTCTGCTGCTACTACGACTACTACTGCTACTACGACTACTGTTACTACTACTCCTACTACTACTGCTACTTCTACTACTACTGCTACTACTACTACTACTACTACTACAATTGCTACTACCACTCATACTATCACTTCTAGCACTAATACTTCTACTGCTACTATTGCAGCAACAACTCCTACTCGTACTCCTACTACTGCTACTACTACTACTACACCTACTCCTACTACTACAACAACCACTACTCCTGCTCCTACCACTACTACTGCTACGACAAGAACTCTGTTCGTACAACTGTAACTTCTAGTACTCCTACTACTACTGCTGCTACTACAATTGCTGCTGCTACTACTACTTCTTTTAGAACTGCTACCACTTCTGCAGTTGCTGCTACTACTACTACTGCTGATGTTGCTAATATTCATACACCTACTACTGCTACTACTACTACACGTACTACTACAACTACTGGTGCTACTACTCCTACTCTCGTTGATACTACTCCTAGTCATACTCCTACTACTGCGACTACTACTACTACTCCTCCTACTCTTACTACAACTACTACTACTCCTACTCCAACTACTACTATTATAAGTACAACAATGTTACTAGTACAACTACTTCTACTAGCAGTCCTACTACTACAGCAACTACTACTACTACTACTACTCGTACTACTACAACAACTACTACTACAACTACTAATACTTCAACAACAACTACTACTACTATTTGTACGAATACTAATGCTGCTGCTACTACTATTTTTTCGTCTACTGCTACTACTACTACTACTACTCATACTGCTGCTACAACTACTGCTACTGCGGCTGCTACTGCTACAACTACTACTGCTGTTGCTGCAGTTACTACTACCTGCACTGCCCCAAAAACTCCTATAACAACACTTGTACTACTACGTCCACTTTTGCTTCCATAACTACCGCTACCACTATTTCTACTTCTGCTACTACTACTACTATTATTTCTACTATTACTACTACTACTGTGACTACTGCTGCAGCGATTATGACTATGACTGTTACTGTAACTACTACTGCAATTGATACTACTATTATTGTTACAAATACTGCTACTTCTACTACGACTGCTGTTACTGCTACTACCACTACTACTGCTGCTACTACTGCAACTACCACTTCTCCTACTACTACTGCTGCTGCTGCTGCTGCTTCAATTGCTGCTATTACTAGTACTACAGTTACTACTTTTTCTACTACTAATAATTCTTCTATTACAACTACCACTAGTATTACGATGAATACAATTGCTACTACCACTACTACTACTACTACAACTTCTACAGCTACTACAACTACTACTGCTACTACAACTTCTACTACAACTGCTACGACTATAGCTTCTACTACTACTACTATTGCTACTTCTGCTACTACTACAGCTTCTAATCCAACTGCTACTGCTACTACTACTACTGTTACTGCTACCACTGCTACTATTGCTGCTATTGCTACTGCTACTACTGCTACTACTGCTATTGCTACTACTACTGCTACTATGACCACTACTTCTATGACTACTACGACTGCTACTACCGTTACCACTTCTACTATTACTGCTACTATTTCTACTACTATTGCTACTTGTACCGCTATAATTGCTACCACTACTGCTGCTGCTACTACTGTTGCTACCACAATTGCTACTACTACCACTACTATTGTTGCTACAATGACTACAACTACTTTTGCTACTACTACTGCTACTATTGCTACTATTAATTCGACTAGTACTCCTACTACTACTAGTACTCCTACTTCAACAACTCCTACAACTACTACTTTTGCTACTACTACTCGTATTCCAAATCCTTCTGCTACTATCACTCCAACTCTCACTACTCCTACTACAACAACAACTAGTATTACTACTACCACCACTACTATTGCTACTACTACTACTTCTGCTGCTACTGTTGCTTCTAATATTACTACTCCTTCTACTACTACTAATACTACTTCTACAACAATAACAACCACTACTAATAGTACTATTACCACTACTGCTGTTAGTGCTACAACTACTACTACAACTTCTACTTCTACTACTACCGCTACTACTACTGCTACTAATACTACTATAAAACTACTACTACTACTACTTCTTCTACAACTGCTACTCCTATTGCTACTGCTGCTGCTGCTACTGTTGCAACTACTACTACTACAGCTACAACTACTACAACTACTAATGCAACTATTACTGCTTCTACGACAACTACTACAAGAACTACTCCTTCCGCAACCGTACTCCAACAACAACAACTACTACTGCTATAACTACTACACCTATTCCTACTCCTACTACTAATGCTGCTGCAGTTGCTACTACTATTACTACTACTACTATTGCTACTATTGTTGCTGCTACTGCTACCACTACTGCAACAACGAGTACTACTATCACTGCTGCTACTACTAATATTACTACTGTTGCTAGTTCTACTGCTATTACTACAACTACACTTTTTGCTGCTTCCACTGCTTCTGCTGCTATTGTTGCTGTTGCTAGTATTACTACTACTGCTGCTACAGCTACTTCTACTGCTGCCACTACTACGACTATTGCTTCTACTTCTACCACTACTGGTACAATTGGTACTACTTCTGCTACTACTACTACTGCTACTACTACAACTACTGTTGCTACCACTACTACTTCTACTACTGCTACTACTACTCTTATTACAACTGCTACTACTACTCTTATTACAACTGCTATTACAACCGCTATTGCTACTTCTAACACTACTACTACTAATGCTACTACTGCTGATGCTACTACTACTAATGCTACTAATGCTACTACTACTACTACTACTACTACTACTAATGCTACTACTGCTGATGCTACTACTTCTCCTACTACTACTACTGCTACTACATCTACTTCGGCTACTAGTACTACTACTACTCATTCAACTACTACTGCTACTAGTAGTATAGTTGCTACTTCTACTACTACTATTATTGCTTCTACTGCAACTACAACTAGTTCTAGGGCTAATACAACTGCTACTGCCACCACTACTGCTACAACTACTGATTCTACTGCCACTAAAACTACTATTGCTACAACTGCTACGACTACTGCTTCAACTTCTATTACTTCTGCTACTTTCGCTACTACTACTGCTTCTACTACTCCTACTACTACTGATGCAGCTACGGCTACTACAGCTGTTGCTACTACTGCTGTTACTGGTACGGCTTTTATTGCTACTCCTACAACTACTACTACGACAACTTCTACTACTACTACTACTACAACAACAACAACTACTCTTGTAGCTACTGCTACTACTGCTGCTACTACTACGGCTAGTGCTACTACAACTGCTACCACTATAGCTTCTGCTACTACTACAACTACAAATTCTGCTACTATTACTACTACTACAACTAATAATATTACTATTAATACTACGACAATAAATACTACTACTACTACTACTACTTCTACTACTACTTCTACTACTACTTCTACTAGGATTACTACCGCTACCACTACTACTGCTACTACGACGATAACAACAACTTTCGCAGCTACTACTACTATTGCTACTACTACTACTACTACTCCAACTACTACAAATACTCCTACTACTGCAACTCTTACAACAACTACTACCAATAATACTACTTCTACTACTGCCACTGCTATTAACACTACTACTACTACTACAGCTGCTACTGCTGCAACTAATACTACTACTTCTTCTTCTTCTTCTACTACTACTACTACTATTACTACTATTACTAATACTACTATAACACTACTACTAATACGGTTACTACTACTCCTTCTGCAACCACTACTCCTATTGCTACTATTGCTGCTGCTACTGCTGCAACTGCTACTACTACACAACTATTTCTCCTACTGCTACTACTACTGCTGCTACTACTATTACTACTACTACTACCACAACTACACCTACTACTATTGCTACTATTACTACTGTTGCGGCTACTACTACTACCACCACCACCACTACTATTCCTACTACTACTTCTACTATGACTCCTACTACAACAACTACTGCTGCTACTACAACAACTTCTACGACATCGAGTGCTATAGCCACTACAGCTATAACTACTTCTACTACAACAGTTATTACTACTACAACTACTGCTACTACTGCTGCTGCGACTACTACTGCTACTACTTTTACTACGACAACTACTATTGCTACTCCAACTACTACTATTACTACGACAACTGCTACTACTATTGCGGCTACAAATACTACTACTATAGCTACTACTTCTAGTGCTACCTCTACTACGATTATTACTGCTACCACTACTGCTGCTGCTGCGACGACAATAACTACTTCCGCTACTACTACTACTACTACTGCTACAACAACAACAACTATGACTCCTACTACTACAACTACTCCAACTACCACTACCCCAACAACAACTACTACTACTCCTACTATTCCTACTCCAACTCCTTCTGCTACTACTACTCCTTCTCCTACTACAACTACTACTACTCCTTCTTCTCCTACTACCACTGCTACTGTTGCTGCTACTACTCCAGCTAATAGTGCTACTATTACTACTACTATTGTTGCTGCTACACCCACTACAACTAGTGCTACAACTAATGCTACTACTACTACTACTATTACTACTACTACTACTACTACTACTACTACTTCTTTTACTACAATAACTACTACTACTGCTAATACGACTACTACTCTTGCTACAACTACTGCTACAAGAACAACAACTGCTACTACTATACTTGCAGCTGCTACTACTGCTGCTATTGCTACCACTACTACAACTGCTACTACTACAACTATTACAACAACAACAACAACAACAACAACAACAACAACAACAACCGCTATTACTATTACTACTACTACTATTACTACTACTACTACTACTACAACTACTGCTAGTACTACTACTGCTCCAAGAACTACAACTATAATAACTACTAACGCTACTACTACTACTACTACTTCTTCTACTACTACTACTAGTACTACTATTCTACTACTACTACTACAATTACAACTATTGCCACTACTCTTACTACTAATACAACTACTACTCCTACTAGTACTACTATAATAACTACAACTGCTACTACAACAACAACAACTACTACTACTACAACTACTGCTGCTACTACTACTTCTATTGCTGTTGTAACTACTACAAGTGCTACTACAACTACTACTATTACTACCATTGTCGCTGCTACTGTTGCTACTACAACTACTATTGCTACTGCTACTACTACTGCTGTTGTGGCAACTGCTGACTAGTACAACGACAACAACACCACCACCACCACCAACAACAGCAACTACTTCTACTACTACTACTACTACTTCTACTACTACAATTACTACTACAACTACTACTACCACCACCACTACTACAAATACTTCTACTACTACAACTACAACCACTACTACTACTACTACTATCACAACAACAACAACTACTAGTACTATGACTACTACTTCTACTATGATAACTACTATTGCTAGTACTATAATTATTACTACTCCTACTACAACTACGACCATGACTACTACTACTACTACCACTACTAGTACTGTTGCTGTTGCTACGCTACTACTACTACTACTATGACAACAACAACAACAACTGCTATAACTACTGCTACTAATACTACTACTATTGCTACTACTACAACTACTATTGCTACTACTACTGCTGCTGCTGTTGCTTCTACATCTGACTGGTACAACAAGAACAACGCTAAGAACAACAACAACAACAACTCTTTCTACTACTACTACTACTACTACTACTACTACTACTACTACTACTACTAATACTACTTCTTCTGCTACTACAACAACTACTACTACTTCCACTACTACGACAACTACTTCAACTACTACAACTACTACAACAACTAGTACTACTACTACCACAACAACAACTACTACTACTACTATGACTACTACTACTACTACGACAACTACTATTGCTAGTACTACAATTATTACAACTACTACTTCTATTTCTACTACTATTACTACTACTACTACTTCTACTCCTACAACTATGACCATGACTAATACTACTACTACCACTACTAGTATTGCTGCGGTTGCTATTGCTACTACTACTACTACTACTACGACAACAATAACAACAACACTACAACTACTACTACTAGTACTACTACAGCTGCTACTGCTACTACCACTACTATTGCTACTACTACTACTATTGCTGCTATACCACTAGTACAGCAACAACTAAAACAACACCACCACCACCACCACCACCAACAACAACAACAACAACAACAACTACTACTACTACTACTACTACTACTACTACTACTACTACTACAACTACTACTACTACTACCACAACTATTGCTACTTCTAGTACTACGACTACAACTACAATAACAACTACCATTGCAACTACTACTACTATTACTGCTGCTAATTCTACTACTACTGCTGCTACTACTCTTATGACTACTACTACTCCTACTACTCCTATTAGTGCTACTACTACTCTTATGACTACTACTACTACTACATCATCTACTACTACCATTCCTTTGAGTATTACGACGATGACTAATACTACAACTTCCAATTCTAGTACTATTGGTGCTACTTCCACTACTATTACTGCTACTGCTGCTGCTGCTACTACTATTACTACTACTACTATTACTATGATTACTACTACATATCCTACTAGTACTACAACAACAACAACAAATACAGCTACTACTGCTACTTCTGTTACTACTACCACAAATTCTCCAACAATAACCATAACTAGTACTACAATTACTTCAATTACTACCACTGCTACTACTACTACTACTATGATTGCTGCTACTACTACTACTGCTACTCCTATTACTTCTACTACTACTACTACTACCACTATAACTACTGCTGCTACTGCTATTACTATTGCAACTACTACTACTACTAATACTACTACAACTACTACTACTACAACAACAACAACCACTACTACTCCTCCTCCTCCTCCTACTACTATTCTTACTAATACTACTACTATTACTACTACAACAACTACTATTGCTACTACTACTGCTACTATTACTACAACTACTGCTGCTATAGTACTATTACAACAACAACTACTACTCCAACAACTACTACCATTACAAGTAGTAATACTACTACTACTACTACTACGACTTCAACTACTACTACAAATACAACTACTTATACTACTACTAATAGTACTACTATTCTACTACTACGACTACTACAACTACTACAAATACTACTCCTGCTTCTACAACTACTACTACTAATACAACTATCACTCCTGCTACTACTACTATAATGACAATGACTACTACGACAACAACAACAAAAACTACTACAACTATTGCTATTGCTACTAGTACTACTTCTACTGTGTTGCTACTACTACAATTTGTTACTACTACTATAACTAATGTTGCTGCTACTGCTACTACTACTACTACTACTACTACTACTACAACAACTACTACTCCTACTATTGCTACAGCTGCTACAATACTAGTACAACAACAACAACCACGACAACTACAACCACAATAACAACTACTGCTACTACCACCGCTGCCACTACTACCACAACTACTACTTCTACTACTACAACTACCACTACAACTACTACTTCTACTGCCACAACTACTACTACTACTAGTACGACGACTACTCCTAGTATTACAATGACTACTATTGCTACTACTACTACTATTACTTCTACTAATTCTACTACTATTGCTATTACTGCTTTTACTACTAGTACAACTACTATTATTATTATTATTACTACTACTACTACTAATACTTCTTCTACTACTACTACTACTACAATAATTGCTACTACTATTGCTGCTACTACAACTACTATGGCTTCCACAACTTCTACTACAAGAACTTCTGCTACAACTTATAGTACAAGTACTACTACTTCTACTTCTTCTATTACTAGTACTTCTACAACTGCTACTGCTACTTCTACTACAACTTCTGCTACTACTATTCATACAACTGCTGCTACTACTACAACTACGACTCCTACTACGGGTATTACAACTGCCACTGCTACTATAACTACTACGGGTACTACTACTGCAACCATTACTATTTCTACTACTGCTGCTACTACTAGTAGTACTTCCACTACTAATACTACTACGACTACTACTACTGCTACTGCTACTACCCTTACTACTACTACTGATACTACTACTTCAACTACTACTACTACTACTACTACTACTACTAGTACTACTACTACTACTACTACTACTACTTCTACTACAATTAATTCTACTACTCCTACTGCTACTGCTACTACTAGTAGTACTACATCTACTACTAGTACTACTAGTAGTAGCAGTACTACTACTACTACTAGTACTACTACTCCTATTGCTGCTACTACTGCTACAACAACATCTGCTGCTAAGACTACTTTTCTTGTTACTGCTACTACTTTTGCTACAACTACCAATGCTACATCTACTACTACTGTTACAGCTACAACTGCTGCTACAACGACAACAACAACAACAACAACTACTCCTACTATTACTACTAGTATAATTATGACTACAACTACTTCTACAACTACTACTACAACTACCACTACTGCTACTACCTCTACTACTATTCCTGCCACTACTACTAGACTACTACTATTGCTACTACTACTACTCCTATTACAACTACTATTGCCTACTACACTTACTACTACTATCTGTTTGCTACTACTTACTTCTACACTACTACTTCTCCTTACTACAATACTACTACTACAACGTCTACTACTGCTACTGCTGCTTGCCGCTACTACTACTAAGTACTATACTACTACTACTACTATTACTACTATTACTACTACTACTTCTATTGCTACTACTATCATTACTGCTACTTCTACTTCTGCTACTACAGTTGATACTACTACGGCTACTGTGACTTCTACTGCAACTGCTACTACTAGTACTTCTACTCCTACTACAACTACTACTGCTACTACGGATGCTGCTACTGCTACTACTCATATTACTACTACTCATTCTATCACTTCTAATGCTACTACTACTACTTCTGCTATTACTCCAGCTGCTACTGCTACTACTACTACTACTACAATTGCTACTACCACTCATACTATCACTTATAATGCTCCTACACCTACTATGACTAAAACCACTACTAGCACTACTACTGCTACTACTACTATTGCAGCTACAACTCCTATTCCTACTCCTACTACTGCTACTACTACAACTACACCTACTCCTACTCCTACTACAACCACCACTATTTCTACTCTGACTACTACTACTACTACTACAACTAGAACTCTACTCGTACAACTACAACTTCTAGTTCTCCTCCTCCTCCTCCTCCTCCTCCTCCTCCTCCTCCTACTACTACTACTACTACTACTACTACTACTACTATTACTACTACTACTACTAAAACTACTGCTACTACTACTTCTACTACAACTACTCTGCAGTTGCAGCTACTGCTACTACAACAACTACTACTACTGCTGCTACTACAACAACTACTACTACTGCAGCTATTACTACAACTACTATTACTGTTGCTGCTACTACCATTGCCTGTACTACCCTTAAAACTCCTATAACTACCACCGCTATTTCTACTACAACTATTGCTACAGCTACTACTGCTTCTACTATGACTACCACTTGTACTACTGCCTCCAATTCTGCTTCCACAACTACTGCTGCCACTACTGCTACTTTTGCTACTACTACTACTACTATTGTCACTACTGCTACAACGATTACGACTACGACTGTCAATCCAACTACTACTTTGGTTGATACTACTACTACTGCTACAAAAACTGTTACTTCTACTACGACTGTTGTTACTGCTACAACAACAACTACTACTACTACTACTGCAACTACAACTTCTCCTACTACTATTACTACTACTGCTACTTCTACTATGGCTACTACGACTACTACTACTCCAACTACTGCTACTACTAGTACTATAGTCACTAATTCTTCTATTTCTAACAATGCTTCTACTATAACTACTACTAGTATTACGACGAATACAACTACTACTACCACTACTACAACTACTGCTTCTACGGCTACTACAACAACTACTACTACTTCTACTACAACCGCTATGACTACTGCTTCTACTGCCACTACTACTGCTACTTCAGCAACTACTATAGCTTCTACTCCAACTACTACTGCTACTATTGTTGCTACTGCTGCTGCTACTACTACACTACTTCTACTACTACTACTACGACTGCTACTACCGCTACCACTTCTGCTACTACTGCTACTATTTCTGCTACTTCTGCTACTGCTGCTACTTGTGCCACTACAATTGCTATCACTACTGCTACTACTACTACTACCACTACTACTTCTGCTACAACCGTTGCTACCACAACTGCTACTATTACCACTGCTATTGTTGCTACAATGACTACAACAACTTTCGTTACTACTACTGCTACTACTGCTACTACTACTTCTACTTCTACTACTACTACTTCTACTACTACTCCTGCTTCTACTACTACTTCTACAAGTACACCCACTACTACTAGTACTCCTACTTCAACAACTCCTACAACTACTACTTTTGCTACTACTACTCCTATTCCAACTCCTTCTACGACTACTACTAAAAATCTCACTACTACTACAACAACAACAACTACTACTACTACCACTACTACTGCTACTACTACATTTGCTGCTACTGTTGCTTCTAATATTACTGCTCCCTCTACTACTACTAATACTACTTCTACAACAACAACTACTACTCCTAATAGTACTATTACCACTACTGCTGCTACAGCTGCCACTTCTACTTCTACTACTACCACTACTACTGCTGCTACTAATACTACTATAACATTACTACTACTGCTGCTGCTGCTGCTTCTACAATTGCTATTCCTATTGCTAGTGCTACTGCTGCTACTATTGTAACCACTACTACTACTGCTACAACAACTGCAACTACTTCTTCTTCTTCTACCGCTACTCCTACAACAACAACAACTACTACTACTAAAACTACTACACTTACTCCTACTGCTACTACTACTTCTGTTGTGGCTACTGCTGTAACTACTACTACTACTACTACGACCACTACTACTACCTGACCTACTTATACTTCTATGACTACTACTACTATTAATACTAATATTACTACTACTACTGCTACTGCGATAGCTACTACTACTACTTCTACTATAACTATTACTACAACTAATACTATCATAACACTACTACTACTACTACTCCTCCTATTGCTACTACTACTGCTACTACTGTTGCAACTGCTACTAGTACTACTACTACTACTAATACCACAATTTCTATGACTACTACTACTACTACTACTCGAACTACTACTCTTGCTGCTACTGCTACTCCTACAATTACAAATACAACTGCTACTGTAACTACTACACCTACTATTACTGGTACTACTACTGCTGCTACTATTGCTGCTGTTGCGACTCCTTCTACTACTACTACTACTCCTACTATCGCTACAACTACTACTCCAACTACTACTTCTACTACTACTCTTACTACTACTTCTACTATGACTTCTACTACTACTACTACTACTACTACTACTACTACCACAGCTTCTACTATGATTACTGCTACAACTACTAAAGCTGTTGCTGCTGCTGTTAGTACTACTACTACTACTTTTTCTACTATGACTACTAGTACTACCACTACTACTACGACTACTACCACTAATACTAATATTCCTACTCCTACTACTACTACTACTACTACAACAACTCCAACTACTCCTACTCCAACTTTTACTCCTATTACTACTCCAACTACTAATAAAACTACTACTGTAACTACTGCTGCTACTACTACTACTACTAATCCTAATGTTGCTGCTGTTACTACTACTTCTATTACTACTATTACAGCCACTACTACTGCTACTACGACAAATGCGGCTACTACTACTACACGTACTTTGCTGCAACTACACCCTTTCCAACTACGACTGCTTTTATTTCTACTTCTGCTACTACTGCAACTATGACCACTACTATTACTACTGCAGCAACTACTACAACTACTATCTCGGTTGCTACTACTGTCACTTCTAGTGCTACTACTACTAGTACTACTACTCCTACTACTACTGCTGCTTCGACTACTACTACTACTACAACAACAACTAAACTACAGCTACTACTGCTGCAACTATTGCTGTTGCAGCTGTTGCTGCTACTACTACTGCTACTACTACTATTGCTACTAGGATGTCTAACACTACTACTACTCCTACTACCACTACTAGTACTACAACTACTGCTGTGCTACAACTACTACCCCCTCTACTTCTACTACTGTTACTACAGGTACTACTACTACTATTAATACTCCAACTGCTACTCCTACTCCTACTACTACTATTACTACTACTACTACTAAACCTATTATTACTGTTACTACTACTACTGCTACTACTTCTCCTACTACTACTCCTATTACTACTACTTGAATAACTACTACTACTACTACTGGCAGTACTTCTACTAGTAATATAGTTGCTACTGTTGTTGCTGCTACTACTGCTTCTGCTATTGTCGCTATTGCTACTATTGCTACTACAACTACTCCTACTGCTAATCATGTTGCAACTGCTACTACTATAAAAACTACTACTAATGGTGCTGCTGATAGTGCTACTACTACTACTGCTGCTACTATTACTACTACTACTACAACAACAACAACAACTATGCCTACTACTACTATTACTATGACTACTGCTATTGCTACAACTAAAGCAACTACTACTTCTACTATTACTACAACTATAACTACTACTACTTTTACTACTACCACTACTACTATCTCTACTAGAACTTTTAGTATTAATACAACTGCTACTTCCACTACTGCTACTACAACTACAAGTACTCCTACTAGTACTTCTGCTACTATTACTCCTACTACTATAGCTACTTTTATTGCTGCTGCTACTACTATTCCTAATACTACCACTACTACTGCTACTTCTACAACAATAACTACTACTACTCATACTACTACTCCTCCTACACCTATTCGTACAGCCACATCAACAACAACTACTACTACTACAACTACAAGTGCTACTACTACTACTACTATTACTACTGCTACTAGAACTACTACCACTGCTACCACTACTACTACTCCTACTGCCACTACTACTACTACTACTATAACTACATCAACTAATACAACTACTGCTACTACTACTACAAGAACTACTACTACTACTACTATAATTACTACAACTACTATTATTTCTGCTACTACTACTACTACTACTACTACTATTACTTCTACTACTACATCTACTACTCCTCATACGACTACTACTTCTACTACTATAACTACTACTACTACGACTACCCTTACAGCTACTCTTTTGCTACTACTACTACTACAAATACTGTTACTACTACTACAACAACAACAACAACTAATATAGTACTACTGCTAATACTAATACTACTACTGCAACTACTAATACAATTGCTACTACTGCTACTATTAAAAGCACTTGTACTAGTACTATTGGTACTGCTACTACCATTATCACTATTGCTACTATTCCTACTCCGGTTACTACAACAACAACAACTACTACTACTATTACTGCTACTACTTCTACTGCTTCTATTGCAACTTCTTCTTCTACTACTACTACTTCTACCACTACTACTACAACTACTACTATTGTCGCTGCTGCTGCTACTACTACTATTGCTGTTGCTTCCATTACTATTACTACTACTACTACTTCTATGCTACCTCTACTACTACTACTACTACTACTAATACAGCTACTATTACTACTACTACTACTTCAAAAATAACAACTACTACAACTATTACTACTACTACTTCTACAACTACTTTTGCCCTTGTTACTACACCTACTACTAGTACTATTATTGCTACTACTACTGCTGCTATTACAACTACAACAACCACTACTACAGTTACTAGTACTACTACTACTACTTCTGCTACTTCTACTACTGCTACTACTACTTCAGCTACTGCTACTACTACTATTACTCTTACTACTACTACAACTTCTGTTATAACTAATATTATTTCTGCTACTACTACTACTCCTGCTACTACTACTCCAACTACAAAAACAACGACTACGGTTGCTGCGGCTGCTACTACTACTACTACTACTAGCACTATAACTACTATGACTACTACTATTACTACTACTGCTGCTGTTGCTACTACTACTACTACCATTACCGATACTACTACTACTGCTACTACTACTCCTCCTGCTCTTACAGCTACTACTATAGTTGCTGCTACTCCAAATGCTACTACAACTACTACTACCACTGCTACTTCTACCACTAATGCTGTTACTACTACAACTATTACTACTATTACTAATACTACTACCACTTCTTCTATTACAACTACGACTACTACTATTGTTGTTATTACTGCTTCTACTACTACTACTTGTACTGTAACTACTACTACTACAACAACTACTACTGCTACTATTACTACTACTACTACTACTACTATTACTGATAATACTACTACTATAATAGATACAATAACAACTATTAGTGCAACAATTGCAACTACTGCTATTACTACTACTACCACTTCTTCTATTACAACTATGACTACTACTACTGTTGTTATTGCTGCTTCTACTACTACTACTACTACTTGTATTGTAACTACTACTACTACTACTACAACTACTACTGCTACTATTACTACTACTACTACTATTACTGATAATACTACTACTATAATAGATACAATAACAACTATTAGTGCAACAATTGCAACTACTGCTATTACTACTAATACTCCTATTGCTCGTACTACTACTACTACTATTACTTCTACTAGCACTACAACTGCGGCTGCTACTATGACCACAACTACTACGACTACTACTACTACTCCTACTGCAATTCCTAATACTACTACTACAACTACTACAACAACTACTACTACTACTACTAACACTACTGCAACTACTATGCTACAATTGGTACTACTACTCCTGTTGCAACTACTACTACTCCTATTTCTGCTACTACTACTACTACTACTACTAATACCGTTGCTGCTACAACTACTGCTGCCCTTACTTGCTACTACTTCTACTACTATTACTACTACTACTACTACTACTACTACTACTACTACTAGTACTTCTCCCCCTACTAATACTACTACTATTACCACTACAACTACTGCTACTTCTGCTACCACTACCACTACTACTATTACTACTACCTGTTCTACTACTACTACTACTACCTGTTCTACTACTACTACTTATACTACTGCTACTACTTCTCCCACTACTATTACTGCTACTATTATTGTGACTACTACAACTGTAACCACTACTACTTCTATGACTGCTACTACTACTGCAACAACTACAATTGTAATCACTACTGTTATTGCTAGTACTACTACTTCTCCTACTACTGCTACTTTTTCTTCTTCTACTACTACTACTACTACTATTGCTACAACTGCTACTACTACTGCTTCAACTACTACTATAGCAACCACAACTACTTTTACTACTAATACTACTACTGCTACAGTTACCACTGCTACTACTTCTGCACTTTCTACCACTGCTACTACTACTACTATCAGCATTACTACTACTACTCCTACCACTACTATTGCTATCGCTTCCACTACTACTACCACCACTACTACTACTTCCACTACTAAAACTTCCACTACCACTACTACTAATACTATTTCTTCCACTTCTACTATTACTACTATTACTACCACTACTACTACTTCACTACCACTACCACTACAACCACCACGACTACTGCTACAACTACTACTATTCCTACTATTACTACTCCTACAACTACTTCTATTGTTACTGCTATGCAACTACTACTACTCCTGCTACTAGTTCTACTACTACTACTACAGCTACTGCTACTGATAATACGACTACTACTAATACTATTACTATTACTACTACTACTACTAATGCTACTACTACTCCAACTACAACTATTACTATTACAACTACAACTACTGATACTACTACTACAACTACTCCTACTACTATTACTAACATCTAGTATTACTGCTACTACTCCAACTACTTCTATTGCTACTCTTACTACAGCTCCTACTCCTACTACTACTACTACCCCTACTAATACCACTACAACAGCAACAACTCCAACTCTTATGCCTACACCTACTACTACTACTACAATAATAAATACTACTACTATGACCACAAATACTGCTACTGTGACTCTTACTACAACTATTACTGCAACAATAACAACAACTACTTCTACTGCTCCAACTACAACTACAATTGCCACTATGACTACAACAACAACTACTACTACTACTTTTACTACTACTACTACTATTATTACTACTACAACAACAACTACTACTAGCACTATTGCTACTTCTACTACTACTACTACTGTTGCTGCTGCTACAGCTCTTACTGGTACTGCTACTGCTATTACTGCTGCTACTACTTCTACTACTACTACTACTACTACTACTTCTACTACTACCCCTACTTCTACTACTTCTACTACTACTACTTCTTCTACTACTCCTACTACTACTACTACTACTATTACTACTACTGTTGTTGCTATTACTACTATTACAACTGCTACTACTACTACTTCCACTACTACTATTACCATTACTATTCCTAATGCTACTACAGCTGCTACTACTAATACTATTACAATTACTACTACTAGTACTACTACTGTTGTTGCTGCTTCTACTATTACTACTACTATAACAACTACTAGTACTACTACTTCTGCTACTACTACTACTAATACTACTATAATTACTAGTACTACTACTGCTACTACTTCTACTACTACTACTACTACTACTTTTACAACTTCAACAACTACTACTAGTGATACATCTACTACTGCTGCTGCTGCTACTACAACTACTCGTACTACTCCTACTACTACTACTTCTATTACTACTACTAATACTACTATGACTACTGCTACTACTACAACTACTACTTCTACTACTACTATTGTGCATACAACTACTCCTGCTACTACTACTACGATGACTATTACTACTACTACTGCTGCTGCTGCTACTACACTACTACTACTACCATTACTACTGGAACCACTACGACTCCTACAACTACTACTATTATTACCACTAATACTATGACAACTGCTACTACTACTACTACTACACGTACAATGTGGCTATCAATTATCAAACAAAATCAACCAATAATACACTTAAATTCATCAACCATGCTTTAACATTTAATGATCCACAAAATACATTGGTGATGTATGGCTAAGCCAACCAAAAGGTCATTAGTGAAGCCTCAGATTTGATTGACAACATGCCAATGAGGCTATTGATTATTCAACTAAGTCAACTAATAACATGATTAAAGCCGTCGGCCACACTCAAAGTTAAACCAACCCAAAAATCCATTAGTGACACTTGGGTAAGCCAAGTCCAAAAGTTGTAGTCAACAACACACCAATGAGGCCATCGATTATTAGACAAAGCTAACTGATAATATGCTAAAAGCTATCAGCTATGCTTCAAAGCTAAATAAATCCCAAAAGCCATCGGTGCGTCTTGGCTACACCAACCCCAAAAGGCATTGATGATGCCGCAAACTTAATTGACAATAAGCCAATGAAGCTATCGATTGTCCGATGAAATCAACTGTCAACAAGCTTAAAGTTGTCAAACATAATTCAAAATGAAATCAACCCTCAAAAATCATTGGTAATGCTAGGCTATGCAACCCTAAAGTTCATTGGCAATGTCTTAAACATAATCAACAACATACCAATTAGGCCATCAATTATTGAAGGAAGTCAACTGATAATATGCCAATTATCAAAGGAAGTCAACTAATAATATGCTTAAAGTCATCAGCCAAGCTTCAAAGCTAAACCAACTCCAAAAGCCATTAGTGATACTTTAAGCCTAATTGACAACACACCAACTGGCTATTAATTCTCAAATTAAAAAACATTAGCATAAGCTAAGGCTATCAATCTTTTCCTCATGTCAAGAATTAATAAAAGTTAACTGACAACAAACAAAAATCTGTCAGTAAAACTCCAGATCTTAATGGGGTCAACTAACCTAATCCAAGACAGTTAGTCACAGATTGAAATCAAGCCAAGTCATTAACATCCACCAAATATCAAATCAAGCATCCATTTGAGTCATGTTCAACTTAGTCTAGAACACGAGAGTGGAGCAGTGGTGAGTATCAAGCTTTTCCCATTCCCTTACTTCTTTTATGTCATTCATGATTGTAAATTTAAATTCCTTAAATTGTAATGTGAGGGTATGCCTTTGCTTAAACCATGTACCCCTTTCCTCAAATCAATTAATCATGTTTTCTCTTTCGTGTATCTATTTTGATTAGCTAGGTTCCTTACTTTAGGAAGTTCCTGACAACTATCATGGTAATTAGCAATAGGGGTTATTCCTATTGGAAAGTTATGTTCCCATAATACTCAATTGTGCACTCAAACCAACATAAATTTTTCATTTGTTATTTCGAGATTATTTCGAAGGGTCTTCACCATACCATGTTAACAATTTTGGCTCTGTACCAGGTTACACCTGAACTAGAACTATGTCACACTTGAACTTAAACCAAGATGAACCTAAACCAAAATTAGGTCAAACCTAAACTAGAGGGAAGTTGAATCAAATCATCTTGAACCTAAACTCAAGTCTAAGTTTTGAACCTGAACCCAATAAGGGTCCAACTTAGATTGAACGCATATTTGTTGAACCAAATCAAACGTTAATTATGGTTAGTCTATAACATGCTTAAAGTTTTCAATAGTACCTTAGACTTAATCAAGAATAAGCTAATGAGATTGTCAATTCTCTAATTAATGAAGATTAGCACAAGCCAAGGCTGCCAATCACTTTTTCAAGTCAAATCAAACCTAAGGCAGGCTTAATCTCGCTTAGTTAGTCAGTCTTATGGCATGTCTAAACGTGTTCAACTGACATCATGCTTAAAATTATTGATCATACTTCAATGCTAAGCCAACACACATTCAAAAGCTATTGGCAATGCTTCAAACTTGATCAATAACATGCCAAAGAGACCGTCGATTATCTAATTAGAAATAGTCAGCATAAGCCAAAGTTTCTAACCTTTTCAAATCAAACTAAAGATAGGTTCAAACTCACTTAGAAAGTCAACCAGATGCCTTGTTAAAAAGAAGTCAACCAGCATAATGCATAAAATCATAGGACACACTTCAAGGTCATCCAACATAAGATCAAACCCATTGGTAACACTTCAAATATAATCAGAGTAGTTGATTATTAAATCCCTGAGAATATAAGTCTTTCACAAGCACCTCCTCCACTGGTAAGGGATACCCCACCTCCGATCTTATAAATTGCTACCAATGTGGAGCTGCTAGCATATATCCTATAGCACATACAACAAATGGTGGCTACACAACTAAGATAAGGAAGTGGCACAGGTATGATAAATGATGCTGATAAGCCACGCTCTGACTATCATAACCAAGTACCATATCCTAAAAGCTATATAGTGCCTAAGTTCAAATAATTTAATTGATAATCCTGAACGACACATATGTCATTTCATGACTTTATGTGGGGACTCAAGTAATAACCCCTCATTGTTATTTCACTAATTTTAAAAGAATTTAATTAGGGAAATATTCGAATGGTATGCTAGTTACAATTAGAGTCCATACAAACTTGGTCACAAATGAAAGGAGTTTTCCAAATTAGGTTTGGAGGAATAAGCAACAAGGTGATGATTGCAGACCTTATTTCAAGGCTAAAGTGCAAAAATAAATCAGTCCAGGATTACATGACATGGTATAGAAATCATAGTATAAGGTGTGAATAATCCATAAATTAGTTTGAAGCTATAAATCTAGTTCTTAGTAACATAAGGAAGAACTAGATGGCACAATACCCGAGTACTTCTTCTATCCACACTTTCCAAGATCTTATTGTACAAATCAAGAAGTTAGAGAGGATTGGCCCACTAGCCTTACCTGGTTCACAAAATATGAAACTAGAAAATCCTTTGACCATATTTCAAAGCTAAGTCAACCCCAAAAGTCATTAGCGACACCCCAAACATAATCAATAACAT